>JASAUF010000198.1:3882500-4207500 GCA_030180095.1 Magnolia changhungtana | reverse complement strand
ATTATTTTTAAGGGACTCAGCCAAATCATGTCCGGCTAAAACCCCTTAGCTAGGGCTAAGGGGTGAAGCTTGTAGTGTGATGGGATTTTTCTTTATGCCTTTAATTTATTTTTGTGAACTGAATTGATATTAGTTTGATTATTTATGGGAATGTGTTTTTCGTCTTTAATAGTCTGTTGTGACTGAAATTACAATGGGTCTGCAATGGCTTTGAGCATGTTCTTCTCTTTTTATGTTTATGACGTCAGGAAGCCCTGTTGTTCACCATCGTCTCATAGGCATGGTTGGATGTCTGCCCTTCCTAACCTTCATGGCATGTTGATTGGTTGGTAATTAGATTAATTCTGTTGTTTGCTTTGTCTCCTGGGCATAGTTTGGTGATGGAATCCATTCTAATTCATACACCTTTCATCTCTTGAAATCTATATCAATGGCGGTTCAGTTAATTTTCCTGATTTGTAATACAGGCATAAGATCTCCCTAATCTCTACAAGTGGATCCTCTGAATCCCTAGTTTCCCTTCTCTGATTTTTCCTAATTTTTAGATTAATATTTCATCATTATTCTTCAAATTACAATCGATTTAGATTTCATTTCATTCTAGTTCTATTTCTACTTAGTTTCAGATTACGTACAGGTTCAGTTCCTTGGGATTCGACCTCGGTCTTACCGAGTTTATTACTACATCACAACCCTATACTTGGGGAGTGAACATCTACCTATTAAAGAATAAAAATGAGGCACTATAAAAATTCAAGATATACAAGGTAGAAGTTGAGAACCAGTTAAATCGAAAGATTAAAACTCTAAGGTCGGATAGGGGAGGAGAATATCTATCCTTAGAATTCTCAGAGTTTTGTAAAACTCATAGTATAATTCACCAAATTACAGGTCCCTATTCACCTCAACAAAATGGGATAGGAGAATGGAAAAACATATCTCTCATAGATATGGTAAACTATATGCTCAATAATGTAGGTTTAAGTTCAGAATTTGGGGGAGAAGCTCTATTAACTACCTATCATATCTTTAATAGAATACCTCACTCTAAGACTTATAAGATTCTATATGAACTATGGAAGAATAGGATTCTTAATATCTCATCCTTCAAGGTATGATGTTGTAGAGTCTTAGTTAGACTTACTGATCCTAAAAGGCCCAAGATATGGTTGAGATCTCTTGAGTGTATTTTCATAGGTTATGCACAAAATAGTAAGACTTACAGGTTTCTAGTTGTAGAATCTAATCATGCGATCCCGGTAAATATCATAATAGAGTCTAGAGATGCCTAGTTTTATGAAAACTCATTCTCTTCTATAACTAGAAAAGTGACAAGATCTCAAGATCCTAGTACAAACAGTAGTTATCAAATACCTCAAGATATCAACAGTTTCGATAAAGTGGACATAGAACCTAGAATGATTAAGAAGATTAGAACAGGTACATCTTTCAGACCTGATTTCTACCTTCTGCTAATAGAAGGAGATAAAGATAACATAAACAAAAGAAACCATGTTAGTTTGTAACATAGAAAATGATCCAGTAACAATATATGATGTCCTTAGATCTCAAGATGCTACTTTTTGGAAAGAAGCTATAAACGATGAGATGGATTCTATATTGCAAAATGGAATATGAAAACTTATAAATCTGCCCCTAAGATCAAAACCAATAAGTTGTAAATAGATTTTTAAAAGAAAATTAAGACCAGATGGAACTATAGAAAAGTTTAAGGCCAGATTAGTGGCTAGAAGATTTATACAAAAAGAATGTATTAATTTTTTCGATACGTATGTTCTAGTAGCAATGATATCAATTATCCGAGTTTTAGTTGCTCTAACATCCATTCATAAGTTAGAAATCCATCAAATGAATGTAAAGACAGCTTTGGTGACCTTGATGAAGAGGTTTATATGGAGCAACTAGAAGGTTTTATAGTTCCAGGACAGGAAAATAAAATGTGTAAATTGATTAAGTCGCTATATAGATTTTTAAACAAGCACCTAAGCAATGACATGAAAAATTCAATAAAGTAGTCACCTCATATGGATTTAAGATTAATGAATCTGATAAATGTTTATATTCAAAATTCTCTAATAATAAAGGAGTAATTATATGTCTTTACGTAGATGATATGTTAATCTTTGGTATATGTTTACAAGTTATAAATAATACTAAAAGATTTTTATCATCTAGTTTTGACACGAAGGATATGGGTGAAGCTAATGTGATTTTACGTATCAAGCTATTAAGAAACAATCATGGTATAACTCTATATCAATCACATTATATTGAAAAGATACTTAAAAAGTTTGATCATTATAATAAGAACCTAGTTTCTACTCCTTTTGATTCTAATATCAAGTTAATTAAAAATTAAAGCCGTAGTATATCTCAATTAGAGTATTCCAAGGTAATTGACAGTCTTATGTATGTTATGATTTCTATTCGACCAAATATTGCTTTTGCAGTAGATAAATTGAGTAGGTTTACAAGTAATCTAAGTTTAGATCATTGAAATGTTGTCTTTAGAGTACTCAGATATTTGAGAAAAATAATTAACTATGGTTTACACTTTTCTAGTTACCCTGTGTGCTTGAAGGGTATAGTGATGCAAGTTGGTTTACTGATTCTAATGAATCCAAGTCTACTAGTGGATGAATTTTTACAATTGGAGAAGCTACCATTTCTTGGGGATTCAAGAAGCAAACTTGCAAATTTCGCTATACCATGAAATCTGAATTTAAGCTTTGACAGTTAGTAGTAAAGAGACAGAATGGTTAAGAAACTTGTTATTAGAAATGTCATTATTGGTTAGGTCTTTACCACCAGTCTCTATCTACTATGATAGTGAAACGACACTATCAAGGCATATAACAAGACTTATAATGGAAAATTCAAACATCTCAGTCTAAGGCATAATTTTGTGCGGTAACTACTTGGTGACGGTGTTATAACAATACAATATGTATGATCTATCTAAAATCCAGTAGACCCGTTATCAAGGGACTGACAAGGGATGTTGTCAGTAAAACATCAAGAGGAATGAGACTTAAGCCAATTTCACAAACACCAGATGAGAGAAACTCAACCTAAGTTAATAGGTTCAATGGGCAAAGTACCTCATAGGAAGTGTCTGAAAAAGCATTGTACGTTTTCTATATGTCTCATTCCTGGATGTATGTATAGTGTTAGGTACCTGTAATGATAAAAAGGAGGATGAGATGCTTCTCTTAATGAGTTTTTTCAAGGGTGTTATAGTTACAGGGGTTTCATAAGGACTCACCTATATAAGTATTGGAAGTGGGGCCGCTTCCTGATGTTCGAGAGTTTTTGGCTACTCTCATGAACTCATGAATCCAGGACATAGCATAAGGCCGTCAATGTGCTATAATTTTAGAACACATAGCAATTGAAATATATGTGTGTGACATGTTCGGTTGTGTCATATAGAATACTTAGTTCAAGATCATAGTCACTAAGAATTCTGATACAACTTTGATTTGTTTACAATAAGTAAAGGTTTAAGTTCATAAGACACGTTCTCCTATGCACATATTTTCCTTACATACCCTGACCTCTGTATTTTAAAAATTAGTGGAGGATTATTGGGTTTTTTCAAAATAAGAAGAAAAGAAATTTTTATTTATAAAGGATTTTTAGGAAAAGGTTTATGGCTTTGGTGATTGCTGGTGACCATTCATTTGTGAATGGTGGTGCCTCTTGGTAAAGGGAGCATCATTTGAATTTGAAATGGAGGTATGCTATTATTGAAAAGACACCACCATTGTTGAAAAGATACCATGGAAGAAGATGTTTTTTCATGAAAATGGTCTTAAATATCTCTTGTGATTCTATATAAACCCATCTTTCAACAATATCCTCTCCATCTTCTTCTTCTTCATCATTTTCGTTTTTGGAAGGTTTTTGGAAAGAGACAGTTTTCATGCGTTAAACTGTAAATAGTTTTCAGGCAGTAAATTGCAATCAATTTTCAGGGAGTAAATTTTAATAACACATAAGTCAGGGTTGTACACTGTAAAAGTGTGTTCGGGGTGCAGTTTTTCAGTTTCGCAAGCCAAAACCCATATTTCTCTGGTCTTGGAGAAGAGGCTTATTGTATCCTGGTAGCGGATTTGTTGTAACCCTCTTGCAAATTCGTTTAATCACCAGTAGGGTGCAAATATCGCCTTAAAGATAGCGACATCATAACGCGTTTTTCTATCTTTCTGCCTTCAACCCTAACAATATGTGTTTTATCCACACCGTTCATCCAAGTGAGGCAGATCTACAGCTCTAGTTGACCACACCACAAAAGCAGCATGGATAATGTCCCTGGCCCATCGTTGAAAATTTATTAGTAACTACCATCTATGTTTTTCATAAAGTCATGTAAACCTGAATAGAAAAATAACAAATATTAAGTTGGTCGAACTTACGATGCCTGTAAGAAACCTTTAGTGCCTATTTGGGAGCGTAGATTTGGAACACATGAATTTGGAATCTGGATTTGAAATCCTCTTGTTATGTTTGGCATCCAGGATTCAGAATTCCTGTAATCCAAGAGTAGTTATGTATAGTTTATTTGCATAAGCTTGAATTTAATTACTAAATCAACTTTAATATCTCCAATTAGTATATGTATTGTTTGACATAAGGGTTGTAATAAGCCCATTGAAATATATACTTTGCCTGAAAATGATGAAATTCTAAGTCTCAAATGAGCTACAAGTACAAGATCACATCTGAGTGAGTAATCAACGAGCAATTTTTGGATGGCACAGATCATTGTATTAAAGTAATTACAGTGATAAAATTGATAATATGATTGTTTCTAGAAGTGTCCAAATAGATTAATAGTCTAATGACACATATGTTACACATCCACCTCTTAGAAGGATTTTAGATGTAATCCAAGCTTTCACCTTGGATTTCGAACCCCTTGAAATTCTCTCAAACCCCTCCAAATCCATGGTTCCAAACGACCCCTTAATGGTGGGCGTTCAATCCTCACCATGTGGTTCACTTGAACTTTAGAAATATTTCAATTTTGGGCTAGTTCCTTAGAATGACATGAAAAGAATGGATGGATGGGATGGATAATACACGTACATCATCTGGTGGGCGCCTACAAAGCTTTTCCACCACTTAACTTGCTGATGTTGGTGTCACCACACAATCCGCTTCCGCTTCCGTGGACTCTCGCCATAGCTGAACGCGTCACTATGATGGGTCCACCAGGAAGCATGGATGAATGATTTGAACAGTTGAATGTTAAAATAAATAAATAAAAAAAAAAAAAAAAAAAAAAACCTCGCTATTTAAAGTACGCCTATGCATGATTGGGTCCACATGGATTGATGCACTGATTAGGGATTATTACAAGGTCATGATCTGACGGATCTATTTTATACATGTGTAGGCCACTTTTCATTATTATAGACCGTTGATATGATGCTCCTAAGTTGGATGATATCCATCAAATCCCATCCGCGGCTGTTATTTTGGGCTATCATTGTTTTTGTCCCTAACTTTTAATTTGTAGGCATTTCATCCAAGAGTTAAAATCGTTTGATCTGAGCCATACTTTAGTATCACCCATTCGTTACCTGCTCCTTCCAATCTAAGGTCACATCTCTTAACACAGGTTACACGGCCCTGATACATCCTACCCATAATTCCTTTGGTATGATGATTTGGACTGTTGATCTTGTGGGTGTGTAACGTTGATTAGAAAAGGTCACGAGATCAGACAAAGGGGTCAGTTATAGCCACCAGATATTATTTCCCATCAAATATAGACCATTGATCGATCATGCTTTGTGTTTAGTTTTTATCTGAAGACCACTAATCAGATGGATAAATTGCCCATCAGTTGTTAGCTTTGTACAGTTGTCCATACAGATGTGGCTAAACCATATAGAATCCCGAGGCTGTTTTTGTTTAGTTTTTATCTGAGATCACCAATCAGATGGATACATTGCCCATCAGATGTTTGCTTTGTACGGTTGTCCATCCAGTCGTGGGTGAACCTTATGAATCTTGAGCGTGTTTGGCTCGAATTTGATCACAGGGTTACTGGGCATGTCAAGTCGAATGCAGCTTAAATCAAACCAAACAACTATAATAAGTGTTGAAATAGATAGAGAGACCGCGTTCCATGTGAATTGATCTCTATCCCGCCACCAATCCTAAATGATTAGGTAATTTGTGAAGGGGAGCGTTTGTCCTTTTAAAGAGATCTTTTGCCTTTTTAAGTAAAAAAAACTGTTTATGTATTAAGCATGTCATAACACTCATAAGATGAAAGTTGAAAGTACCTTATTTATATTAAAAATATACACTTACAATCAACTTTGATAGATACAACTATCTACACGTTACTTGATAGGGATTTGGCACTGTGGTAAGAGGGTGGTGATTTGAGATGGTTGTCTGTTTGTTGCTCGACTAGAAGTCGGGCTTCGTGGTGAGAAGTTTGTCAGGTGTGGGATGGTCGTTTGTTCATCATTAAGTAATGACCAAACTTTGTAGTGAAATGAATATTGGAGAGCAGATCTTCATCAATTTGTTCGAGGACTTAGTTGAGAGACCAGTAAGATAACCAGTGGAATTAACAATCTGCTCAAGGACTTAGTGTGAACCAATTGCATGTAGCAAAAAAGTTGGTGGTTCAATTGTTTGTTCATCCCTGCAGTCGAGAAAATCGTGGCTTCGTAGCGAGATGGTCAACAAAATAACCTAACATGTAGTAGCAAAATCATGCAAACTTCCTTTCAAGATTATGCGATCTTCCTAACAATCTAGCAGTCTGCTTGTGGATGTAAGATGAAGGGATAAATAATTTAATCGCTCAATATTTTCCTCAGCATTGTGTTGGCTAGCAATGGAGGAGTTAGACCAAGATTAAACTAAGAGCATCCATGAGGGACGAAGCATAGGCAACGTTGCGCTATTGAGAAAAATTGTATTGGATTGGCGTGGGTGCGGAACTCTTCATTATTAGCTTTATTTATAAACATGTAAGAGGGTGTTGGCATATAAGCTTAGGAATCCCCTCTCTCGATTCTCGATCTAATCAATCAGCTAATTAGCATATGCAGCCAATTTCATTCTAACACCAAGATCACTACCCCACGACCTTTACACAATCGACTAGCCATCCAACAAGCATGGCCAATTACATCCCGCCATGTGTAACGAGGATAATTAGGGCCAGCTAGCCACACAACCGTGAGCACTCCTCCAAGCCATTTGTTAAACTATGGACTTTTATGTTCCACCACGTGTCTTTACGATAACTACTTGCTCGTTTTTGTCTGATCATGCAACGTGTCCCATGGTGATGGCCTATTAAAATTCCATGATCTTCCTTCTACCGATTGTATCGGCTACTAATATCTCATTATAATCTTCTATATAATAGTGCCGCCACATATTGGCTTTCTAACCTTTTGATCTGATGATGTTGGATCAAGTGTAAAGAAAGTCGGCCCCACCATCTCCATCATATACAAACATAGTGACTGGGTCCGTTTGCTTCTGTAGGCCAATCGTGTGGATGGGCTATAGCCCAAACATGGAACCTATAATAAACAAAACCAATGGAATAGTCATGACAGTCCAATTTAGCATATGGTATGGCCCATCTTATATAGTTGATCTGATGGATCAATGATCAATTGGCACACTTGCTTCAAATTACGTTAGATGATATGTGGGTAGTGGAATTGGTCCATCCATCTTAAGTGAGTACTATATGTAGAAGGCCCACCGTTAAAATCAATGAATAAACTCTCATAGTTGTACGAAATGTGGCCTTCGGATATAATTTGGTTAGTAGTCAATATTTTATAGAAAAAATGACACCTAAGATGGTTTGTTCGATGCAATTTCCTACGTGGGCCATTTATAGGAAGGATCTACTAAATGGACATTTTAGATTGAGGCGACTTGCCTAGAACTCAAGGTTACATGACTTCAACTGGCAGACTGAGTGGAGATACCTCGTTTCAACACTTGAAGTCTTGGTATCGATCCCTGGCGGGGGTGTCTAACATGGAGTGTGTGTACTGACATGGGTGTGTACTAACAAGTCAACCCCCAAAAAAAAAAAAAATTGGTTACATGACTCTGCCATAACCCAAAGCTCAATAGGATATTTTGTCAGCTCATTTTAGGACATGAGCCAAGACATGAGAGAGATATAAAACTCAAATAGGCTATATACCGCAGTGAGAATGGATACACTCACCCTCGAAATCTTCTAAGGGCCCACGGTGATGTTTAGATGCCACCCATTCCATTCATAAGATGATTCACACTTGGATGAAGGGAAAACCCAAATATAATCTTGATCCAAAACATTCGCGACCCCCATTAAGATTTCTATAGTGGACATTCGATCCTCACTCATGGTCCACTTGAAGTTCAGGTCTCCCTTGTGTTTGGGCTCATGTCCTAAAATGAGTTGACAAAGCAAACGAATGGAGTAGATATAATACAACATCATAGTGGGCCTAATGCTATTTTTGGTTATAGGAGAACTTGGCAAGTTTGCCAATTCTGGATTAAGGCTATCCATAGGCTAGGCTTGGTTGGCTTGGGCCCAAGTTTTAAACTTTCCAAGCTGGGCCTATTCAAAAATTTTTTTTTGCCAAGTTCAAACCAAGCTTGACCAGTTGATGGCCCTATTCTGAATCTACTACTAGCCATGTATTGGGTGACATGAGAAAAAAAAAAAAATAGTGAAAAATACACATATTCCATGGGTGAAGTAGATAAAGAGAAAATGACCACTGTAGACAAAACCTTTTACCGAGCGGTTTTTATGAAGGAATACAAACTTTAGTTACCAACTTAGACTAGCACGTGTGGACAGCAAATTTGAGGACGAAACTACCCCTCCTATTTGCTGCAGATGCTTTTCCTCTCCCTCCCTTCCCTCTTTCCATTTTCGAAAAAAGGAGTGCGAAAACTACAGCTCTACATCGGCTGCTTGGATCGCACCACGCTCTAGGTGGATCCCACTGTCTCTATTCAACAGCATTATCTCGTTTTGCTCAAAATGGTCCCTCCATGAAAGAAAGTACGCACTACAGGTATAATGTACTACATTTACCTAAACGGTGTAAATTTTTTGTGGGCCATTAAATTGCTGGATGAAGCTCGAATCTTGGTTTTCGGTTCATCCATGCAAAAATCATCATATGAACATGATGGATTACAAGTAAACCATCACTGTGGGGGCATAACAAGGTTTCTACAGTGGAACCATTGTTTCCCGTGCTGTGATTCACTTGATATTTCAATATGCCACCATTTTGGGCTAAAACCCTTACTTTAGATGGAAAAATGGATGAACGTCGTGGATAGTCCACATACATTCAAGGCGGGCCGAACTCAGTTTCTGTAATTTTTTTTAATTATTAATTATTTTTTATTTTTTATTTTATTGGGTTAGCTTGTTAGTACACACCCATGTCAGCACACACACTCCATGTTAGCCACCATGCTAGGGATCGATACAAAGACTTCAAGTGTTTGACAATTTTTAGGTTCCCTCACTCAAATTCTAGCTTCCCTGCTCAATTTCTAATTTCCCTCGCTCAATTCCTAGGTTTCCTCGCTGAATTTCCAGGTTCCATCGCTCAATTACTAGGTTCCTTTGCTCAATTCCTAGGTTGGCTCGCTTCAATTTCTACGTTGCCTCACTCAATTCCTAGGTTACCTCGTTCAATTCCTAGCTTCCCTCGCTTAATTCCTACATTGCCTCGCTCAATTTCTAGGTTCCCTCGCTTAATTTGTAGCTTTCCTCATCAATTCCTAGGTTCCCTCGGTTGCCTCGCTGAATTCCTACGTTGCCTCGCTCAATTCCTACGTTGCCTCGCTCAATTCCTAAGATTCCCCACTGAATTTCTACGCTGCCTCGCTCAATTCCTAGTTTCCCTCGCTCAATCCCTACGTTGCCTCGCTCAATTTCTAGCTTCCCTCGCTCAATTCCTAGGATTCCTCGCTAAATTTCTACGCTGCCTCGCTCAATTTGTAGGTTCCCTCGCTTAATCCCTATGTTGCCTCGCTCAATTCCTAGGTTGCCTCGTTCAAATCCTAGGTTGCCTCGCTCAATTTCTAGGTTCCCTCGTTCAATTTGTAGCTTCCTTCGCTCAAATCCTAGGTTGTCTTACTGAATTTCTAGGTTCCCTCACTAAATTTCTATGTTGCCTCACTCAATTGCTAGGTTCCTTCGCTGAATTCCTACATTGTCTCGCTCAATTCCTAAGTTGCCTTGCTCTAATTTCTACGTTGCCTCGCTCAGTCCTCGCTCAATTCCTAGCTTCCCTCGTTTAATTCGTACGTTGCCTCACTCAATTTGTAGCTTTCCTCGTCAATTCCTAGGTTCCCTCAGTTGCCTCACTCAAATCCTACGTTGCTTCGCTCAACTCCTAGGATTCGTCGCTGAATTTCTATGCTGCCTCACTCAATTCCTAGTTTCCCTCGCTCAATCCCTACGTTGCCTCACTCAATTTCTAGGTTGCCTCACTCAAATCCTAGGTTCCCTCACTCAATTTCTAGCTTCCCTCGCTCAATTCCTAGGATTCCTCGCTGAATTTCTACGCTGCCTCGCTCAATTCATAGGTTCCCTCGCTCAATCCCTATGTTGCCTTGTTCAATTCCTAGGTTGCCTCATTCAAATCCTAGGTTGCCTCACTCAATTTCTAGGTTCCCTCGCTCAATTTGTAGCTTACCTCGCTCAAATCCTAGGTTATCTCGCTGAATTTCTAGGTTCCCTTACTAAATTTCTACGCTGCCTAACTCAATTCCTAGGTTCCCTTGCTCAATTTGTAGCTTACCTCGCTCAAATCCTAGGTTGTCTCGCTGAATTTCTAGGTTTCCTCACTAAATTTCTACGTTGCCTCACTCAATTTCTAGGTTCCCTCGCTGAATTCCTATGTTGCCTCGCTCAATTCCTAGGTTGCCTCGTTCCAATTTCTACATTGCCTCGCTCAATTCCTAGGTTGCTTCACTCAATTCCTAGCTTCCCTCACTTAATTCCTACGTTGCCTCGCTCAATTTGTAGCTTTCCTTGTCAATTCCTAGGTTCCCTCGGTTGCCTCGCTCAAATCCTACATTGCTTCGCTCAATTCCTAGGATTCCTCGCTGAATTTCTATGTTGCCTCGCTCAATTCCTAGTTTCCCTCGCTCAATCCCTACATTGCCTCGCTTAATTTCTAGGTTGCCTCACTTAAATCCTAGGTTCCTTCACTCAATTTCTAGCTTCCCTTGCTCAATTCCTAGGATTCCTCTCTAAATTTCTATGCTGCCTCGCTCAATTCGTAGGTTCCCTCGCTTAATCCCTATGTTGCCTCGCTCAATTCATAGGTTGCCTCATTCAAATCCTAGGTTGCCTAGCTGAATTTCTAGTTTCCCTCGCACAAACTCTAGGTTGTCTCGCTAAATTTCTAGGTTCTCTCACTAAATTTCTACATTGCCTTGCACAATTTCTAGGTTTCCTCGCTCAAATCCTAGGTTGCCTCACTGAATTTCTAGCTTCCCTTGCTTAATTTGTACCTTCCCTCGCTGAATTCTTACATTGCCTCGCTCAATTTCCAAGATCCTTCTAGCTTCCCTCTCTCAATTCCTAGGTTACTTCGCTGAATCCCTATGTTGCCTCGCTCAATTTCTAGCTTCCATCGCTCAATTCCTACGTTGCCTCGCTCAATTCCTAAATCCCCTCGCTCAATTTCTAGCTTCCCTCGCTCAATTCCTAGGTTGCCTCGCTCAAGTGATAGGTATCCGCGCTCAAATTCTAGGTTGCCTCGCTCAATTTTTAGCTTTCCTCGCTCAATTACTAGGTTGCCTCGCTAAATTCTTAGGTTCCCTCGCTCATTTTCTCGGTTCCCTCGCTGAATTTCTTGGTTGCCTCGCTTAATTTCTAGGTTTTCCACTGAATTTCACCTTACCTTGCTCAATTTTTTAGGTTGTCTAGCTCAGTTTCATCTTGCCTCACTAAATTTAATGTTTGCCTTGCTGAATTTCAAGTTTCCCTCACCCATTTTGTAATTTGTCTCACTCAATTTTTAGTTTGCTTCTCTCGATTTCGAATATGTTTAATTTTTTGCGTTATGATTCTTTAAGTAGTGAAATTTGCTATTAATATATTTTCAATTACATGTTTGTAGGTGACGATTCTTGTTCTCAATTCCCAAACCCATCCTCTAAGTGTTCATTAAGATGGTGGTTCAACACGGTGAAGGGTGATTTAACAAATTTTTTTTAATCTTTTTATTTTTATAACAGAAATTTTATTAGGAAGAGAACAATTTACAAAGGAAATTATTTACATTTTCATTATGCATGAATTAAAATAATTTGCATTATGGCATGTTATATAAGTTTTTGATTTTTAAAAAAAGGGTCCAGTGCAATGTTTATTTGTTATCCAACATGTTGCTTTATGTTAGACAGATCTAAATGAAGGGAAAACATAAATATCATCTTAATCCAAAACTTTATTGCCCTAATAAGTTTTTAACGGTGGGTGTTCAATTACCATCATTCCTTTGGTGGAGTCTACTTGAGATTTGAATCTACCTCATTTTTTGACAATTAGCTGGAAAAATGGATTGACTGTTGATGCGAATGCTAATAGGTTCAAATGTAACCATGTTGATGCGAATGCTAACAGGTTCAAAACTAAGTGTCGCATGTAACATTCGATCAATTTCCCTTTAAGATTCAACAAAAAAGAGAGAGAGAGAAAAAAAAAAAAAAAAAAGAAGAAGAAGATGGCTCAAAGTCAGGGCATGGCCGAAGAAGTTATTTGCAAGAAGGTGCATGGGATGCTATTCATGTTATTGAAGTAAGCTCTATTTGCTTGTTGCCTTGTCTGTTATAATTTCAAAGTTCTTATGCATGCATGGTACTTCCCTTTCTATTTGATGGTTCCCATCATGGATTCCATCCAATTAATGCTATAAAAGATGAATTGTATAGTTCAAAGGTCCAGAGTTCACCTAGAATACTACAACTAGCAAACCAACAGCTACCAAAAGAGAGACTTGGATTTTGAAGGTTAGAATCTTGTGGTCACCTTAGGGTTGTTATGATAGACCATGAGTAGTGGGGCTATCCTAATGGCCATCCATATGAATGATTTAACTGTGCACATGTCATGTTGTACTAGGGTTTACCAAATAGCCTTATTGCAGAGTAGGGATCATGTGAGATTTTCCTTCCTATCAAGGGAACTGATATTTACACCCAATCTTGTTTCACCAATCAGTAAAAACATGAGAGTTATGGTATTGTTTACCGCTACCATCTGTGGTTCGGGTTCGGATTCGAGATCGGGTTTAGATTTAGGTTAGGGTTTGGGCTGAAAGTATGAATGCTGGAGTCGATGCTTTCAGAGTCCGAACTCATTCTTTTGAAAAATAGAAAAATGGGAATATTAGTAAATATGGATTTTCTTGTTAAGAAGAAAATGAAATATGGATTGAAAAAACATATAAGAGATTTTTTTTTTCTTCTTTTTTGCTTCAAGAGAGAGAGACGGAGAGGCCAAAGGCTACACAAATCATGGCTACACAAACTATTGATCCTTATTGAATGGGTGGCTAAAATGAAAAATGGTCTGCAGTCCAAATTTAACAAATGAACCAAATTGGGGCTGAAATGTCTAGTCATCCTATCACATGTTAGTTTTTCTTCATCTACAATAGATCCTGTAATGTTGATGTTTTGAACTTCGATGCAAGTAAGCTAGGCACATAATGGCTGTGCATATTTGTGGATTTTCATACTCTTCCAACGTATCAAATAACTCCTGAAATGTTATTTGCTCCCACTCATTTTTTCATACCTGCACTCATTTCTCTGCAAATTGCGGTTTGATTTCATGCCATTTATCTTAAAATAAAAGGGTTGTATTTGTAAAAAAGAGAGGGGATGTTTAGTCTCAAGGCTAAGATGGACTCTATGCAGTTGCTCCTTTCTCTTGTAGGTTTGCAGCTAGTAAGTCTTGGTATCCATGTTAAATCATAGATGAATGTAAAAAGTACACTTCTCAATGGTGATTTGAGTAATTTTTAAGCAGCATTGAGTTATGTTTGTGAATTCACAAAGCAAGTTTTCATGTTTTTGACATGTATTCAATGGTGCATTAGACCATTCTTTAGTAAGGATGTTGTTGCTAGCCTGACGTGCTGAAAATAGAGTTTAATTTTTGCTGTAATGGCTTTTGTTACTTACTTTATCGAACATCCCATGACCCATCATTCCTGTATTGATTATTCAAGCATGACGGTTATGCGCATTCTTTCAGGTGGATGTTGCATGTGGGAGGATTGGAGCTGCATATTTCAGATTCAAGCATCTGGTACGTTTCTTGTCAAGAATGCACATGATTGGAGTGGCCTGACCATTTGGACAGGCCGTATTTATGAACTGCTGCTCGAAATTGATGAAGCAGACCCGGATGTGCGTCAGAGCTATCTGGAAGAGCGGGGGTCCTTAGAAGGTGGGAACCGCTGTTATGATTATGATGAAGCTGTCTATTTCCTATTGATGGCATTGGAAGGGCCTGTCAATTTGGATAGGCCATGTTTATATTTGTATTTGCAGGAACCACACCCTTAACCTAAACCCGAACCCATTCTCAAATCCAAAAACCTATAACCTAAACCTAAACCTTAACCTAAACTTGAAAACCCAAACTTAAACCTAAACTTGAAAACCCAACCTAATCTTAACTCCCTAACCTAAACCTAAACCTAAACTTGAAAATCCAAACTTAAACCCAATCCCGAACTAAACCCGATTTCCTAAACCTAAACCATAACCTATTCTCAAATCCAAAACCTATAACCTAAACCAAAACCTAAACCAAAATCTATAACCTAAACTCGAACCCATTCTCAAATCCCAAAACCTATAACCTAAACCAAAACCAAAACCTATAACCTAAACCCGAACCCATTCTCAAATCCCAAAACCTATAACCTAAACCGAAACCTTAACCTAAACCTATAACTTATAACATAAACCAAAACCTATAACATAAACCAAAACCCATTCTCAAATCCAACCTATAACCTAAACCTAAGCCTAAACCTAAACCTAAAACCTAAACCTAAACCAAAACCTATAGCTTAAACCCAAACCCATTCTCAAATCCAAAAACCTATAACCTAAACCTAAACCTTAACCTAAACCGTTTACCTATAACCTAAATCAAAACTTATAACCTAAACCAAAATCAAAACCTATAATCTAAACCCGAACCCATTATCAAATCCCAAAACCTATAACCAAAACCAAAACCAAAACCTATAACCTAAACCCGAACCCATTCTCAAATCCCAAAACCCAAACCTAAACCTAAACCTAAACCTAAACCTAAAATCTAAACCTAAACCTATAACCTAAACTCAAATCCCAAAACCTAAACCTAAACCTAATTCTATAACCTAAACTCAAATCCCTAAACCTTAACCTATAACCTAACCTAAACCTATACTTTAACCTAAAACTATTCTCAAATCTCAAAACCTATAACCTAAACCTAACCTTTCCCTAAACTTATAACCTAAACTCAATTCCTAAACCTAAACCTAGACCTAAACCTAAACCTATAACCTAAACTCAAATCCCTAAACCTTAACCTATAACCTAACCTAAACCTATACTTATAACCTAAAACTATTCTCAAATCCCAAAACCAATAACCTAACCTTTTCCTAAACCTATAACCTAAACTCAATTCCCTAAACCTAAACCTAGACCTAAAGTTAAACCTATAACATAAACTCAAATCCCTAAACCTTAACTTATAACCTAACCTAAACCTATACTTATAACCTAAAACTATTCCCAAATTCCAAAACTTATAACCTAAACTCAATTCCCTAAAGCAAAACCTACACCTAATCCTAATCTCAACTCCCTAACCTAAAACTAATCCTAAACTTGAAAACCCAAACTTAAACCCAATCTCGACCAACCCAATTTCCTAAACCTAAACCATAACCCATTCTCAAATCCAAAACCTATAACCTAAACCAAAACCAAAACCAAAACCTATAACCTAAACCCGAACCCATTCTCAAATCCCAAAACCTATAACCTAAACCAAAACCAAAACCTATAACCTAAACCCGAACATTCTCAAATCCCAAAACTTATAACCTAAACCAAAACCTATAACCTAAACCAAAACCAAAACCTATATCCTAAACCCGAACCCATTCTCAAATCCAAAACCTATAACCTAAATTTAAACCTTAACCTAAACCGTTAACCTATAACCTAAACCAAAACCAAAACCAAAACCTATAACCTAAACCCGAACCCATTATCAAATCCCAAAACCTATAACCTAAACCGAAACCGGAACCTATAACCTAAACACGAACCCATTATCAAATCCCACAACCTATAACTTAAACCGAAACCAAAACCTATAACCTAAACTTTGAACCCATTCTCAAATCCCAAAACCCAAGCCTAAACCTAAACCTAAACCTAAAACCTAAACCTAAACCTATACTTATAACCTAAAACTATTCCCAAATCCCAAAACCCATAACCTAAACCTAACATTTCCCTAAACCTATAACCTAAACTCAATTCCCTAAAGCTAAACCTACACCTAATCCTAATCTCAACTCCCTAACCCAAACCTAAACCTAAACTTGAAAACCCAAACTTAAACCCAATCCCGAACACAACCCACTTTCTAAACCTAAACCATAACCCATTCTCAAATCCAAAACCGATAACCTAAACCTAAACAAAAACCAAAACCTTTAACCTAAACTCGAACCGATTCTCAAATCCAAAAACCTATAACCTAAACCAAAACCAAAACCTAAATGTAAACTTGAAAACCCAAACATAAACCCAATCCCAAACCTGAACCCGATTTCCTAAACCTAAACTTATAACCTTAACCTATTCTCAATTCCCTAAACCTTAACCTACACCTAATCCTAATCTCAACTCCCTAACCTAAACCTAAACCTAAACTTGAAAACCCAAACCTAAACCCGAACCCGATTTCCTAAACCTAAACTTATAACTTTCACCTAAACCTATTCTCAAATCCCAAAACCTTACCTAAACCTAAACCTTAACCTAAACCTAAACCTACACCTATAACCTACACCTATAACCTAAACTCAATTCCCTAAACCTTGACCTATAACCTAACCTAAACCTAAACCTAACCATATAACTTAAACTCATAACCTTAACCTAAACATAAAACTTAAACCTAAACCTATACTTATAACCTAAACCTATTCCCAAATCCCAAAACCTATAACCTAAACCTAAACCTAAACCTATAACCTAAACCTACACTAATAACCTATAACCTAAACCTAAACCTAAAACCCAAACGTAAACTCCGATCTCAAATCCCATTCTCAATTCCCTAAACCTAAACCTTAACCTATAGCCTAAACCTTAACCTATAACCTATAACCTAAACCTATAACCTATAACCTAAACTCAATTCCCTAAACCTTAACCTATAACCTAACCTAAACCTAAACCTATAACCTACACTTATAACCTAAACCTAAACCTAAAACCTAAACTTAAACCTAAAACGTAAAATCTAAACCTATACCTAAAATGTAAATGTATTCTCAAATCCCTAAACCTACAACTGGAGTCGCAAACGCCAATAGGGAGAATCTTTCGGCGATTTTACAACCCGCCTGGTGAGTACCCAAGTTTGTATTTGGGTCATGTTATTTACAACATCTGAATTTCTTCCAGCCATACTTGCAGCTTGAATTATTTCATGGGTTTTGGGATCTGAAATTTAGCAAATGTCTAACCATTTTTAAAAGAACACTACCACAGAAAATTTCTATATCAGCAGTGTCTTAATGCTTGGTTTTGCCCCATTTTCATCTACATATCATTCCTGGGGCAACTAATAGAAAATCTGAACGGTTCTATACCGGCAAAGTAAGCATACATTAAGTTTCTTCCTATCCTATGCAGGGCTTTGACAAACTGAAAGAGACAGTTGAGAAGTGGGAGGGCATAGCAAAGGCACTGACACGATTTAATCTAAAGCTTTTTGCTGACAAAGACACATATGAAGCCATGGATGAACTTGCAAAGTTACAGAACAAGACTGCTCACTAGCAGGCTATGGAAGTCATCCGCAACTGAAATGAAAGTGTTTCTCTTGCCTCTTGCTTTAATCTGAGGTAGCTCATATGAGGCCAGAGAATGGTTCTTGGTTCACCATTGCTGAATGGCCTTGTAACTCTTTACCATTAGTAATTGCTTCAATATGAGGCAGCTCATATGTGATTGTAATTGTATGAATGAATGATTATGCAGGTGGTAATTGAATGAATGAATGATTGTAATTGAATAAATGAATAATTATACATGTGGTAATTGAATGAATGAATGATTATGCAGGTGGTAATTGAATGAATGATTATAAAAAAAATTTGATGTAGGCTATAGCTATAGATATTAACCGTAGCTGTTATAAAATTCAGCATATTGCTACGGATCCAACACTACTTTTAGTTAGCAATAATATTTGTAGCTGTAGGTTCTTTTAGCTACAGAAATATTTGCTACGAATATATCCGTAGCTATTTTAACCTATTGCTACGGATTAAATCCGTAGCCATAGGTTTTAGACCTATTGTTTCGGCACCTACGACGACGGTCATGCTACGGATTTAATCCGTAGCCTTTGCCCATTTTTCTGGTAGTGCATATTTGTAATGAAATTCATCGATATACTGTGCAACGGTCGCACCTTGGAGGGAACAGACATGCAAAAATTCACTATACATTAGAGGAAGTCGATAGCGTATGATTGTTTGTCTGTAACATATAAATAATACTTGTTGTAGGCATGAGATGAAAAGGATAATTTTGTGGAATGTTGTATTATATATAGTGTTGTGTATACCCAGTACAATTTGTACTTCAGGAAAATTTATAATGAATTAAATTTCATGACGTGTAAATGTTTCTGTCGCTTAACTTTCATGCTTGCTTTGTTCAACTTCTACTTTGCCCCGCCTAATTTAAAGTTTCCTTATCTCACCTTATACTTACCCTCGCTTAATTCTTATGTTGTCTTGCTCAATTTCTATGTTGCGTCACTCAATTTATAGGTTACCTCGCTCAATTGCTAGGTTCCGTCGCTCAATTTATATGTTGCCTTGCTCAATTTCTATATTCCCTTGCTCAATTCCTAGGTTCTCTCGCTCAATTTTTCGGTTGCCTCGCTAAATTTCTAGCTTCCTTGGCTCAATTCTTAGTATGTCTCGCTCAATTCGCAGGTTCCCTCGCTCAATTCCTAGGTTCCCTCGCTCAATTCCTAGGTTACCTCACTCAATCCCTAGGTTCCCTCGTTCATTTCCTAGGTTCGCTCGCTCAATTCTTAGCTTCCCTTGCTCAATTCCTAGCTTCCCTCGTTGAATTTGTAGGTTCCCTGACTCAATTACTAGCTTCCCTCGCTTTGTAGGTTCCCTCGCTCAATTCCTAGCTTCCCTCGCTCAATTTGTAGGTTGCCTCGCTCAATCCCTAGGTTCCCTCGCTCAATCCCTAGGTTCCCTCGCTCATTTCCTAGCTTCCCTCGCTCAATTCCTAGCTTCCCTCGCTGAATTTGTAGGTTCCCTCGCTTAATTCCTAGCTTCTTGTTCACTCCCCAAGTATAGGGTTGTGATGTAGTAATAAACTCGGTAAGACTGAGGTCGAATCCACAGGGACTGAAACCTGTACGTTATCTGAAAATAAGTAGAAATAGAACTAAAATGAGATGAAATCTAAATCGATTGTAATTTGAAGAATAATGATGAAATATTAATCTAAAACTTAGGAAAAATCAGAGAAGGGAAACTAGGGATTCAGAGGATCCACTTGTAGAGATCAGGGAGATCTTATGCCTGTATACAAATCGAAAAATTAACTGAACTGCCATTGATATAGGTTTCAAGAGATGAAAGGTGTATGAATTAGAATGGATTCCATCACCAAACTATGCCCAGGAGACAAAGCAAACAACAGAATTAATCTAATTACCAACCAATTAATATGCCATGAAGGTTAGGAAGGGTACCGACATCCAACCATGCCCAGGAGACGATGGTGAACAACAGGGCTTCCTGACGTCATAAACATAAAAAGGCAACAGAAATACTCAAAGCCATCGCAGACCCATTGTAATTTCAGTCACAACAGACCATTAAAGACTAAAAACATTCCCAGATTAAAGTTAAATCAAAATCAGTTCAGTCTAAACAAAGGCACAGCAAAGAGGCATCCCATCACGCTACAAGCTTCACCTCTTAGCCCTAGCTAAGAGGTTTAGCCCGACATAGACATGGTGGACTAGATCTCTTAAAAAAAATAATTAAATAAAACAGTAAAAGAAAAAAAACAAACTCTTTTTCTCTCTGTCTCTCTCTCTCCTCACGTCTGCCCCAAGCCCCCAGATCCTTCTCCACGGCTCTCTCTTCCCTTTTATAAGCAGCAAGGAGATTTCTCCGGTTGCTGGATAGCCTTATGCAAAGAGTTACGCAGCACGGAGGTCGGCTACGTAACATTGAGAGCCAACTTGCGCTGAAGCAATGGTGGGGTCCACTTCAGTTGCCAGGTAGGAAATCCACTCCGTTTATTGGATGCCACGTGGAATCTTGGCTCGAGAAGCCATGTTTTTATCTGAAATTGATGCAACCCAAAGAATTTAATCAGCCGCATCTGCTTTGAACGTTTTAAAATAGCCTCCTTATGACCTCTGTAGCATACGCGTGCGTACATATGGTTGCCCACTGTCAACGTGGGTTTGAATGTTTCGATCCCCTCTGCATGATAGATGGGTTGGATCATTTGTCCGGATGACGAAGGTGGGCCGCTGATGGAGCAGCGGACGGATTGTTGCGAACGAAAACAGAGCTTCCATCTCTGTTTCTGTGATGGATGGTGGCCCACGATCGGTGTCATTTGAAGAATCCAAGCCGTCCATTAGCTTCAGGACGAAAAACCGTCCAGGAAGGACGAGATTTGTTTGATTTAAGTGTGGCCCACTTGATTTTCTACTCCGCCGTTAGTCTTGCATTTGAACAGTGAAAGACGGATCTCCATTTTCTTCAGTGATTCCGTCACCTAGGCGCTGGTCACGCCCACCCTGCGGAGTGAATGAGCGGTTCAGATCATTAAATCAGATGATGAGTGAGCCCCACAATGCAAAACCGGCGGACGTCATCCGTCCGCTGGACGTTTTACGCAGAGAGACAGGTCAGCCCGTCTTTGACCTGGCTGACTCGTCCGGTGCACAGCCGGTGCGTGTACACCATGTACACGCACTGTTCATTCACGGTTGATTGTGATTCTTTTCAGAAATCCGTGCCGTCCATCTTGTTTTCCATCTCTTTTCAATCGTGGAGACCGAAGTTGACGCCTGTCCAGATATCAAGTGGCCCCAAATCCAAGATTCATGGGCTGATCTGTCCGTTAGGCCACTTCCAGGGGGATCCGACGGCTGAAATTTGATGTGTACGGTTAATGTAGGGCGTTCAGGCCACGTATGAAATCTTGTGTCAATCGGATGGCGGAAACCTTGTGATCTTGCATTCTGGACGTCCTGCGGGCCACTTAAGCTTCAGTTTCTCGATTTTCTTAGATCTCGGGCGTTGATCTTGGTTCACTGGGGTCCGTCCCTTGCTCTAGTGACTTTGGAGTGCCAAA
This sequence comes from Magnolia changhungtana, assembly GCA_030180095.1. NCBI lineage: Eukaryota > Viridiplantae > Streptophyta > Magnoliopsida > Magnoliales > Magnoliaceae > Magnolia > Magnolia changhungtana. Next base: position 4,185,762 of record JASAUF010000198.1, on the reverse strand, counting down.
TCCATGCTTTTACTATCAGTTTTCAGTCAGCGCTCCTAATTGAATCCTGCAACAAAACACAATTAAAACCGGGCGTTAAACAGTATTATGTTCGTAAATCCAAGCAGTAACTAGGGTCTGATATGCAATATTTGACCCTCAACACTTCTCTCCCTCAATTCCTAGCTTGCCTCGCTCAATCCCTAGGTTCCCTCGCTCATTTCCTAGGTTCGCTCGCTAAATTTCTAGCTTCCCTCGCTAAATTTCTAGGTTCCCTCGCTCAATTCCTAGCTTCCCTCGCTAAATTTGTAGGTTCCCTCGCTCAATTCCTAGCTTCCCTCCCTCAATTCCTAGCTTGCCTTGCTCAGTCCCTAGGTTCCCTCGCTCATTTCCTAGGTTCCTTCGCTCAATTCCTAGCTACCCTCCCTCAATTCCTAGCTTGCCTCGCTCAGTGCCTAGGTTCCCTCACTCATTTCCTAGGTTCGCTCGCACAATTTCTAGTTTCCCTCACTCAATTCCTAGGTTCCCTCGCTCAGTCCCTAGGTTCCCTCGCTCAATTCCTAGGTTCTCTCGCTCAATTTCTAGCTTCCCTCGCTCAATTCCTAAGTTCCCTCGCTCATTTCCTAGTTCGCTCGCTCAATTCCTAGCTTCCCTCGCTCAATTCTGAGCTTCCCTCGCTCAATTCCTAGTTGCCTCGCTCAATCCCTAGGTTCCCTCGCTCAATTCTTAGCTTGCTTCGCTCAATTCCTAGCTTCCCTCGCTCAATTCCTAGCTTGCCTCGCTCAATCCCTAGTTCCCTCGCTCAATTCCTAGCTTGCCTCGCTCAATCCCTAGGTTCCCTTGCTCAAATCCTATGTTCCCTCGGTCATTTCCTAGGTTCCCTCGCTCAATTCCTAACTTCCCTCACTCAATTCGTAGGTTGTCTCGCTTAATTTGTAGGTTCCCTCACTCAATTCGTAGGTTGCCTCGCTTAATTTGTAGGTTTCCTTGCTCAATTCATAGCTCAATTCGTAGGTTGCAGCCCGATTTGCCATATGTGGGCCCAAAGGGCCATTTCAGCTAATAAGTGGCACCTAGGGCCAATTGAACTAAACTACAGGGTATATTTCAGCTAATAAGTGGCATCTGGGACACCTCTATAGTTTAGTAGTGAAATTAAAGTTTATTTAGGTATGTTTTCCATGCATTTCTCGGTCATTTCCCTTCACTTCACAGTCAATCCCGGCGATTCCATGCATTTCTCTCGACCTTACTGACAAAAAATGACCCATATAGGGTTAGTATGGGAGTACAAGTGTCACTAGGGCCATTTACATCAAAACTGGAGTTATATATAACCTTATTTTCTCACACCTCTCTAACTTGCACGAATTTTCTATTTTTTCCTAGGGCATTTCAAAAGGGGAAATAAGGAGAAGAGAAATGGAAGCTCGGAGAAGTGGGATCTAACCAAGGAACATTTCTAGTGATTCCGTTTAGATTCACGGTCATTTCGATGCACTTCATGGTCAATTCCCTTCACTTCACGGTCATTTCCACGCATTTCACGTTCAATTCACTTCACTTTACAGTCATTTTCATGCATTTCACGGTCAATTCTGACAATTCCGTTTAGATTCACGGTCATTTCCATGCACTTCACGGTTAATTCCCTTCACTTCATGGTCATATCAATGCATTTCATGGTTAATTTGCTTCATTTCATGGTCATTTCCATGCATTTCACGATTAGTTCCAGCGATTCCGTTAAGATTCACGGTCATTCGATGCACTTCACGGTCAATTCCCTTCACTTCACGGTCATTTCCACTCATTTCACGGTCAAATTGCTTAACTTCATGGTCATTTCTATGCATTTCACGGTCAATTCCGACGATTCCGTTTAGATTCACGATCATTTCGATGCACTTCACAGTCAATTTCCTTCACTTCACGGTCATTTCCATGCATTTGACAATCAATCCCGACGATTCCGTTTCCAAGTTTTATCAAGTTGGTGTTTGTATGGCCTAACCCCAAGACCAAACCCGATACATCCTGCCCAAGCCCAATGTTCACTCCCCAAGTATAGGGTTGTGATGTAGTAATAAACTCGGTAAGACCGAGGTCGAATCCACAGGGACTGAAACCTGTACGTAATCTGAAACTAACTAGAACTAGAACTAGAATGAGATGAAATCTAAATTGAGTATAATTTGAGAAATAATGGTGAAATATTTAATCTAAAACTTCAGAAAATTCAGAGAAAGGGAACTAGGGATTCAGAGGATCCACTTGTAGAGATTAGAGAGATCTTATGCCAGTATCACAAATTATGGAAATTTACTGAACTGCTATTGATATAGTTTTCAAGAGATGAAAGGTGTATGAATTAGAATGGATTCCATCACCAAACCATGACCAGGAGACAAAGCAAACAACAGAATTAAACTAATTACCAACCAATCAACAGTGTATGAAGGCTAGGAAGGGTACCGACATCCAACCATGCCCAGGAGACGATGGTGAACAACAGAGCTTCCTGACGTCATACACATAAAAAGGAAAAGAACATGCTCAAAGCCATTGCAGACCCATTGTAATTTCAGTCACAACAGACCATTAAAGACTGAAAACATTCCCTTAATTAAACCCAAATCAATATCAGATCAATCTAAACAAAAGGCAAACAAAGAGTTCCCATAACACTACAAGCTTCACCTCTTAGCCCTAGCTAAGAGGTTTAGCCACACATGAGTGGACTAGATCTCTCAAAATAAAATAAATACATAAAACAGCAAAAGATTAAAAAAAAAAAAAAGCAAACTCTTTTTCTCTCCTTCTCTCTTCACGTCTCCAAGCTTCCAGCCGTGAGTTTCTTCTTTTTTCTTCCTTTTTTTTCTCTCTGACTTCTCTCCTTTTATAGAGCATGGAAGGGTGGTCAGTAGTCCGACCCTTTCTGTGATTCCCGTTCGTAGCAGCAGAGCTCGCATGTGCAGCAAAAGCATAAAATATCTTGCGTTTGGAGCGAATTTGGTGCGCTATATCAACCCATCTATCAATTCTAACATCTTGGATAGGGTATTGGCCTCCCTGTGGACACATTGGACGGTCTGGATTACTAAAATAATTAACGATCGTGACCCATCACTCCTCGCAAATCTCGGACTCGTCCGGACGCATGCAACAGTCTTACGGCGAGAACTCGCGGTCAGTGGGTCCCACTCCCTCCGATATCCGCAAAATCCACTACGTTCAGTGGAGATATCTCGAAAAACCGTTTGGGCGTGCCAAGATTGGGCTGATTTCGCTGTGGTTCACCAGATTTATCTTAACACCGTCCGATCAGCGTTTAATCTAGATTCTTCTGAGTGTGTGTCCATGGGTTTGGAAAAACTCCTTTTGTACGGTCGGTTCAACCTTTTGGAACGAATGGACGGTCTGGATTGATCGGTTGATCAAAGGTGGTGGCCCACACGGTCGGTCCACAGCTTCAGACGCAAAACAGAGCTTTCGCAGTGGCTCTGTGACGATCGGTGGGCCCCACCTTGATGTCTATGGAGAAATCCATCCAGTCCATTGAAATCCTGGCAAAAAACCAGTCGAGAATGAGTATTCTTCGAGTGAAATTGGTGTGGCCCACGAACTTATCTACTCCGCCGTCCATCTGATGTTTAACGGGTAGGATTTCGCAAAAGCTTGCATGGTCTCGAAAGATCACCTAGGTCAGGGTCGTTGCCACCCCCTAAAGCACTTGGACGGTTCGGATCATAAAAAAAAAAGGATGAGTGGGTCCCACAATTGAAAAACGGCCAGACTGCGTAAGACGCTGTCCATTTTTTTAAAAAAATTTGAGTTTTTAGTCGGTCAGCGCCCGCTGACCGACATTGAGTCTTCTCGTGCACCGCTTGTGCACGTGCACATTATGCACGCACAGTGCACATGTGGGGTCCACTCTGGTGTGTCGCGGAATCCGCTCCGACCATTCGTTCCATCACTCTTTTTAAGGGGTTGAGACCAAATTTGAAGTATATCCAGGTATCATGTGGGCCCCAAATCGTGATTTTATGGCTGATCTAACCGTTGGGCTGCTTCCATAAGGATCCAACGACCAAAATTCGATGTGTACGGTTAATTTATGGTCCTGAAGCCATGTATGGAGTTTTGAGCCAAGCGGATGGTTAGAACCCTGTGATCTTGTATTCTGCACTAGTTTCGGGCCTCTTTAATGTGAACGGCTTGATTTCCTCGGATCCCTGGTATGTAAATTCTTCAATATTGATCCTCTGGAGTCCATCCCTTGCTTTTGTGACATCGGAGTGCCAAATCCATACTTTTACTATCAGTTTTCAGTCAACGCTCCTGATTGAATCCTGCAACAAAACACAATTAAAAACCGGGCGTTAAACAGTATCATACCCGTAAATCCAGGTAATAAATGGGGTCTAATATGTAATATTTGACCCTCAACACAACCCCCAACTAGCATTTTGTTAGTCCCGAGCAAAATATGCGAAAATTAAGTTGAGAATTACAAGATAATTCTTGTGAAGCCGAGTGATATTTTGAAAAACAATCAAGATATGAGAAATCTTAAGATTCATGAATGCTGATTATCAATTTCTCCTGGCTTCTCATGCACGGTGAATTTCATAATCAAGTTCAAATATTAATCCATAAACTAGAATAATAAACATTGAGTTCCATGGGTGTGGAGTGTAATCCCGACTTTCAACATTAATATTCAATTCTCTATTTCATGATAACGTTGGTAACCACAAGAGCATCCAGGACAACCAAAACCTAAACTAAAAGGTCCCTCATAGATCATTCTTTTTCTTTCTTTCAGCCTTTGATTTTTTTTATTTTTTTTTAAGGTAACGCCAAGAAGGGGAGTCCAATCCTCACCTATAGGGAGCAAACCTATGGTGAAGACCGTACACCTAAACCTTTTTCATATATCATCCATGGGGAATTAAATCCACACCTATAGGAAGCAAACCTATGGTGAAGATTATTCGCCCACCCCTTTCCAAAGGCATTTGTATTTTCTTTTTCTTCAATTGATCATGACGGGCAACTGTTCAGGCTGGTTCCTTCCATGTTTAGTGATTACCAAGTTAATCCTTCAATATTAAACTGAAATCTTAATGTGTAAGCGAGATGTGACATGTGAAATCATGACGCAATCAATGTTTACAACTTCTAATCATGGATTAATAATTCAAACTTAACTGTGAAATCTAACGGACAACTGAATCCAAAAGTCATGAATTACCAACATTACGTATCTTGCAATTCTAAATCCAAGATAGTTGTCAAAATCACTTCAAATTCATAAGAATTTTCAGAAAAAATTTTAAAATTTTCATAATTTTTGCTTAGGACCAAGAAAACACTGATTAGGTTACCTAATCTCCCACACCTAGCCTAAAATCTACATTGTCCTCAATGTAAAAGATATGAATATGCAATGCACATGAGACAACGGCAGTAAAGAAAAAGTGATGGGAAGATAGTACCTGGATAACGAATCGAGAGAGACTTTCCAAGAGATCGCAGCATGGAATCCAGTCAGCACGAGAGAGAAAGCAGAACAAAAAAAAAATCCTACCTATACCACTTTCGCAGGTGCTCTCGATTGCATTTAGCGTATGCAACAAGCCTTTAAACCACTAGGTTGCCCCTAGTGGACGAGTTGTAGTCTCATGAGGGTTTGCAGTAATGTTACCCACAAACATTGAACTAGCTAATTATGAAAAAGAAATGAAAAAGATGGGTTGCCTCCCAGAAGCGCTAAGTTTATCGTCTTCAGCCAGACAAATAAAACAACTACCCTAGTCCTAAGAAAGCGAGAAACCTACCTATACCTCCATCAGACTAGGAAATCAGTCCTGGTAAACAGGATCAGTCAGAGGCATGGACATGTCCTCTGAATCAAATTTCTCGACAAATGGCTTTAAACGATGTCCATTTACTTTAAACTCCTTGCCATTGTCGGGATCTCTTATCTCGACGGCCCCATGAGGATAAGCAGTAACAACAATGTAAGGGCCGGTCCAACGAGATCGAAGCTTACCCGAAAAGAGATGTAATCGAGAATTATACAAAAGGACTTTCTGGCCTGGCGTGAATGATTTTCGTAGAATATGTTGGTCATGAAATGCCTTTATCCTATCCTTGTAAATTCTCGAGTTATCGTATGCGTCGTTCCAGATTTCTTCAAGTTCATTCAACTGAAGTTTGTGTAGCGAGCCAGCATTGTTCAGATTGAAATTTAAATTTTTGATCGCCCAGTAGGCTCTATGTTCCAACTCCACAGGCAAGTGGCAAGCCTTCCCATAGACGAGTCTAAAGGGAGACATTCCAATAGGGGTTTTAAAAGCAGTATGGTATGCCCATAAGGCATCGGTCAATCGAATTGACCAATCCTTACGGTCAGGGTTAACCGTTTTCTCCAAAATGTGTTTGATCTCCCTATTAGAAATCTCAGCTTGCCCACTTGTCTGTGGGTGGTATGGGGTGCTTACCTTATGAGAGATACCGTATTTCTTCATTAAACTCTCGAATGGCCTATTACAAAAGTGTGAGCCCCCATCACTAATAATGGCTCGAGGTGTTCCAAATCAGGAAAGGATGTTTTCTTTTAAGAATTTAATGACCGTGTGATGGTCATTAGTTCGACATGGAATCGCTTCGACCCATTTAGTGACATAGTCTACGGCAAGCAAAATATATAAATTCCTAAAAGATTGGGGGAATGGCCCCATGAAATCGATGCCCCAGCAATCAAATGCCTCTATGATAAGAATGAGATTCAAGGGCATCATATTTCGACGGGACAATGCTCCCAACTTCTGATAACGCTCACAAGCTTTGCAAAACTCATGAGTGTCCCTGAACATAGTGGGCCAATAGAAGCCACATTGCAGAATCTTGGGCGTGGTCTTTTTTGTAGAAAAGTGACCACCACAGGCTTGTGAGTGACAGAAGGAGATGACACTCTGATGCTCATCGTCTGGCACACATCTTCTCAAGATTTGGTCTAGGCAATATTTAAACAAGTATGGATCATCCCAGAAGAAGTTGTGCACCTCGGTGAAAAATTTCTTCTTATCTTGCGCAGTCCAATGTGTCGGTATGAAACCTGTAGCAAGATAATTAGCAATATCAGCGAACCAAGGTGAATGAGAGACTCTGAACAGTTGTTCATCAGGGAACATGTCGTTGATATGGGTCGCCTCAATGGAATCAGAGGTATTAAGGCGAGAAAGGTGATCGGCCACTACGTTTTCTACTCCCTTTTTATCTTTAATTTCCAAATCAAATTCTTAGAGTAGAAGGATCCATCGTATCAGGCGGGGCTTAGAATCATTCTTAGAAAGAAGATACTTCAGTGCCGCATGATCTGTATAGATAATGATCTTGGATCCGATCAGGTAGGACCTAAATTTGTCCAAGGCGAACACTACGGCTAAGAGTTCTTTTTCTGTAGTCGAGTAGTTCACTTGGGCAGGATTTAAAGTCCTACTCACATAATGGATGACGTAGGGCCTCTTATCTTTTCTCTGGCCTAGAACCGCTCTAAGAGCATAATCAGAAGCATCGCACATAAGCTCAAAAGGAAGGCTCCAGTTGGGTGGCTGCATGATGAGTGCAGTGGTTAACATGCCTTTAAGCTTGGTGAAAGCTTCCTGGCATTGCTTAGTCCACTCGTATGGAATATCCTTTTGAAGAAGATTACATAAAGGACGAGAGAGGGGACTAAAGTCCTTTATGAATCGCCTGTACAATCCTGCGTGTCCTAAGAAGGATCGCACATCCTTGATGTTCTTGGGTGGAGGCAGGTTAGTGATAAGATCGATTTTTGCCTTATCTACCTCAATTCCCTTGGACGAGATGATATGTCCAAGGACAATTCCCTTATGAACCATGAAATGACACTTCTCCCAATTAAGTACCAAGTTCTTTTCTTCACATCTTTTCAACACACATTTAAGACTTTCCAAGCACTTGCTGAAAGATGAACCATAGACAGAGAAATCGTCCATGAAGACCTCTAGATATTGCCCTACCATATCAGAAAAGATACTCAACATACACCGCTGAAAGGTGGCAGGGGCATTACATAGTCCAAATGGCATCCTTCGGTACGCAAAGGTGCCGTAGGGACATGTAAATGTGGTCTTTTCCTGGTCCTCAGGGGAAATTTCAATCTGATTGTAGCCTAAATACCCGTCAAGGAAACAGTAATAAGAATGACCAGCTAGCCTTTCTAAGATTTGATCAATGAAGGGCAAAGGAAAGTGATCCTTCCTTGTGACAGTATTCAACTTTCTGTAGTCAATGCACATTCTCCAACCAGTAGTGACTCTAGTTGGCATGAGTTCATTATTAGCATTGGCTACGATGGTGATTCCGGACTTCTTAGGAACCACCTGAGTTGGACTCACCCATTGACTATCAGATATAGGATATATGATACCCACATCCAATAGTTTAAGAACCTCAGCTTTAATCACTTCCTTCATGTTTGGATTTAGTCTACGTTGTGGTTGCCGAGCGGTTTTCGCATTTTCCTCAAGATATATGTGGTGAGTACAAATCGAGGGATCGATTCCCTTGAGGTCCGCTATCGTCCATCCTAGGGCTCCTTTATGCTCAATGAGAGTAGATATGAGCATACTCTCCTGTTCTTTCTCCAGGTGGGCAGAGATCACCACCGGGTATGTCTCATCTTGACCTAAATAGGCATATTTCAAATTAGAGGGTAAAGGTTTTAGGTCAAGCTTCGGTGCCTTGAGGTTAGACGATAAAGGCACTACATCAGTTTGTGCCAATTCTTCAAATTGTGGCCTCCACCGGTTAACTTCAAGTACCGGTGCAGTATCAAGCAAGGCACACGTCTCCCTAATCATATCATCATCAAACTCATGGGAGTGGGTCAAGCACGTTTCTAGAGGATCAGAGGATAAGGTAAGGGGTGTCCTATCTTCCACGAAAGTATCGATCATATTAATGTCGTGGACATTGTCATCATCCTCTGCGTTGCTGCCGTTATTGAAAAAGATGTTTGACTCCAATGTCAAATTTCCAAAAGACATAGTCATGACACCATTCCTGCAATTGATGATTGCATTTGACGTGGCAAGGAATGGGCGACCAAGAATGACGGGAATCTGAGTGCTCATGTTGTTGATGGGTTTGGTGTCCAGGATGATAAAATCTACAGGGTAGTAAAATCTATCAACTTGGACTAACACATCCTCAATAATCCCTCTTGGTACACGAACAGTTCGATCGGCAAGTTGTAGTGTGGTTAGGGTAGGTTTTAACTCACCCAATCCTAACTGTTTGTATATCGAGTAGGGGATCAAATTGACGCTCACTCCTAAGTCAAGAAGTGCGTGATCAATTCGATGGTTTCCTATTACACATGATATGGTTGGGCTACCGGGATCCTTAAATTTCTGCGGCACGTCTTGCTTCAGGATGGCACTCACTTTCTCAGTTAAGAAAATATTCTTTTGAATACTCTGCCGTCTTTTGGTCGTGCATAGGTCTTTCAGAAATTTTACATATAGAGGAACCTGTTTTACGACATCAAGTAGAGGAATGTTGACTTTCACTTGTTTCAACACCTCCAGAATATCCTGAGAGTTAGAAAGACGTTTTGGTGCAACCAACCGTTGGGGGAACGAAGCAACTAGCTTCTCTAGAAGTTCCGGTTCTAATTTTTGTGGGACATCACTAGATCCATCATTATTGTCCTCTTCTGGTTCTTGAGACTTTTTGGGCCTAACCGAAAGGGTTTTATCAATGATCTTCCCACTCCTAAGAGTGGTGATGGATTTAACGTGCCCCATTTGATTTGAAGAGCTGGGATCATTTATCTCGTATTGCGGTTTAGGATTGGGGAGCGGTTGTGAAGGAAGCATCCCCTTTTCTATAACCGTCATACGTGAATCTATTTTTTGCATAAAGTTTGTAAGTCCACGCACTGCCTGAGTCAGCTCTTGTATGGAATTTTGAACCGGTTCTTCTTGAGGTTTCCCCTATTTGGATTTTGATTGAAGAAACTTTGAGGGGTAGCAGTTTGTCCATTCCTCCAACTAAAATTTGGATGATTTCTCCAACCAGGATTGTATGTATTAGAGGTAGATCCATTAAAAGGTCTTTGATAGTTATTTACGGCATTAGCTTGCTCATTCAACACTCCTCGAAAGGCAGATATGGTAGGACAATTTTCAGTTGTGTAAATGTTGTAATCACAAATGCCGCAAACAATTTCATTAACTTTATCCTTCTTTCCTTCCATGGCCTCGACTCTTCGTATGAGATTAGTCACTTTAAAATTTACATCATCCTCTTCTTTCAGGAGATACACTCCACCTTTCTCCTTAGATTGAGTTGGCCTAGACGTGGCGTTTGATTTTGGGTAATGGTCCCATGATTGTGCATTCTCAGCAAGTCTATCGAGGTAATCCCATACTTCATCGACCTCTTTATTCATGAATTCTCCATTACACATTGTCTCGACCAGTTGGCGCAAGGAAGATGTCAGTCCATCATAGAAAAAGTTTGTAATGCGCCACATTTCAAAACCGTGTTGTGGGCATGAACTGACAAGATCCTTGAACCTTTCCCAACATTGGTAGAATGTTTCATCTTCCTTTTGGGCGAAGTTCATGATTGCTTTTTTGAGGGTAATCGTTTTATTGTGTGGGAAAAATTTCTTTATGAATTCCCTCTGCAAATCATTCCATGTGCCAATGGATCTAGGACGCAGTGAATGTAACCACGTCTTAGCCTTTTCTTTCAAGGAAAAAGGAAAGAGTTTCAGCCTGATAGTATCCTCGGATACATTGGGAAAGTATAAGGTGGCTATAATCTCATCGAACTCTTTCAAATGTAAGTATGGACTTTCTGATTCAAGCCCATGGAATTTAGGAAGGAGTTGGATAACTCCTGGCTTGATGTCCATCTGTCCTGTGTTTTTAGGAAAAATCATGCATGAGGGCGTACTCACCCCTGCCGGTTGTAAATAATCTCGTAAGGTACGAGGTGGGGGTGCTTAAAGCACCTCATTCTCATCATGTACTTCCTCATCCATCTGTTGAGGTAGTGCTTGAGGTTGATTTGCAGCCATAACCTCAATTAACTCAGGGGAATTCGAACGGTGTCTAATCCTGTGATGGACAGTCAACCCCTCAACTAATCCTCCTTCAGTCAAGAGACGTCGAGTGTCGTCACGGGCCCACTTGGGCATGAAACACTCGCAGCCCTCAATCAAATTCTAAACCTAATACTAAGAAAGAATGAAAATCTAGAAAGAAAGAGAGGGTTGGAAGGAAGTTACCCAACTGGAGTCCCTAAGCTAAAGACCTGCAAAACAAAACAAAATAAGTTAGTTTCTGAGGGTTGTGATGTAATAATAAACTCGGTAAGATCGAGGTCGAATCCACAGGGACTGAAACCTGTACGTAATCTGAAACTAACTAGAACTAGAACTAGAATGAGATGAAATCTAAATTGAGTATAATTTGAGAAATAATGGTGAAATATTTAATCTAAAACTTCAGAAAATTCAGAGAAAGGGAACTAGGGATTCAGAGGATCCACTTGTAGAGATCAGGGAGATCTTATGCCAGTATCACAAATTATGGAAATTTACTGAACTGCTATTGATATAGTTTTCAAGAGATGAAAGGTGTATGAATTAGAATGGATTCCATCACCAAACCATGCCCAGGAGACAAAGCAAACAACAGAATTAAACTGATTACCAACCAATCAACAGTGTATGAAGGCTAGGAAGGGTACCGACATCCAACCATGCCCAGGAGACGATGGTGAACAACAGAGCTTCCTGACGTCATACACATAGAAAGGAAAAGAACATGCTCAAAGCCATTACAGACCCATTGTAATTTCAGTCACAACAGACCATTAAAGACTAAAAACATTCCCTTAATTAAACCCAAATCAATATCAGATCAATCAAACAAAAGGCAAACAAAGAGTTCCCATAACACTACAAGCTTCACCTCTTAGCCTTAGCTAAGAGGTTTAGCCACACATGAGTGGACTAGATCTCTCAAAATAAAATAAATACATAAAACAGTAAAAGATAAAAAAAAGCAAACTCTTTTTCTCTCCTTCTCTCTTTACGTCTCCAAGCTTCCAGCCGTGAGTTTCTTCTTTTTTCTTCCTTTTTTTTCTCTCTGACTTCTCTCCTTTTATAGAGCATGGAAGGGTGGTCAGTAGTCCGACCCTTTCTGTGATCCCCGTTCGCAGCAGCAGAGCTCGCATGTGCAGCAAAAGCATAAAATATCTTGCGTTTGGAGCGAATTTGGTGCGCTATATCAACCCATCTATCAATTCTGACATCTTGGATAGGGTATTGGCCTCCCTGTGGACACATTGGACGGTCTGGATTACTAAAATAATTAACGATCGTGACCCATCACTCCTCGCAAATCTCGGACTCGTCCGGACGCGTAACAGAGTCTTACGCTGAGAACTCTGGCAGTCAGTGGGTCCCACTCCCTCCGATATCCGCAAAATCCACTACGTTCAGTGGAGATATCTCGAAAAACCGTTTGGGCGTGCCAAGATTGGGCTGATTTCGCTGTGGTTCACCAGATTTATCTTAACACCGTCCGATCAGTGTTTAATCTAGATTCTTCTGAGTGTGTGTCCATGGGTTTGGAAAAACTCCTTTTGTACGGTCGGTTCAACCTTCTGGAACGAATGGACGGTCTGGATTGATCGGTTGATCAAAGGTGGTGGCCCACACGGTCGGTCCGCAGCTTCAGACGCGAAACAGAGCTTTCGCAGCGGCTCTGTGACGATCAGTGGGCCCCACCTTGATGTCTATGGAGAAATCCATCCAGTCCATTGAAATCCTGGCAAAAAACCAGTCGAGAATGAGTATTCTTCGAGTGAAATTGGTGTGGCCCACGAACTTATCTACTCCACCGTCCATCTGATGTTTAACGGGTAGGATTTCGCAAAAGCTTGCATGGTCTCGAAAGATCACCTAGGTCAGGGTCGTTGCCACCCTCTGAAGCACTTGGACGGTTTGGATCATCAAAAAAAAGGATGAGTGGGTCCCACAATTGAAAAACGGTCGGACTGCGTAAGACGTTGTCCGTTTTTTAAAAAAAATTTGAGTTTTTAGTCGGTCAGCGCCCGCTGACCGACATTGAGTCTTCTCGTGCACCGCTTGTGCACGTGCACATTATGCACGCACAGTGCACATGTGGGGTCCACTCTGGTGTGTCGCGGAATCCGCTCCGACCATTCATTCCATCACTCTTTTTAAGGGGTTGAGACCAAATTTGAAGTATATCCAGGTATCATGTGGGCCCCAAATCGTGATTTTATGGCTGATCTAGCAGTTGGGCTGCTTTCATAAGGATCCAACGACCAAAATTCGACATGTACGGTTAATTTATGGTCCTGAAGCCATGTATGGAGTTTTGAACCAAGCGGATGGTTAGAACCCTGTGATCTTGCATTCTGCACTAGTTTCGGGCCTCTTTAATGTGAACGGCTTGATTTCCTCACATCCCTGGTATGTAAATTCTTCAATATTGATCCTCTGGAGTCCATCCCTTACTTTTGTGACATCGGAGTGCCAAATCCATGCTTTTACTATCAGTTTTTAGTCAACGCTCCTGATTGAATCCTGCAACAAAACACAATTAAAACCGGGCGTTAAACAGTATCATACCCGTAAATCCAGGTAATAAATGGGGTCTAATATGTAGTATTTGACCTTCAACACCCAACCCAATGTCGAGTGGGTCACGGGTTGGTCGGGTTGAACCCGCCCAACTTTCAGCCATAAAATCATATATGGTACATCATGTAACTAATTTTGGTTTAGAAGATATTCTTATTATATGAATAAAGAAAGAAATGGAAAAAAATGAGAGAATTTTTTTTATATGCTTATATACACATATTTATATAAATATGTGTTAGATAAAAATGTAGGAAGAATATAATTCTAAATGTAAAAAAAAAAAATTTAAAAATAAAAATAAATAAATAAATTTAAAAAGAGAAGGACACTGGATACGGCTATAGCTATGGTTATAAGCTGTAGCCATAGCCTTTTGTTTGAATCAGGGATCAATCGTGGATTCCGCGATCCATCCCAAAATCCAACAAGCAGCTGCGGTGGAATCGCGGGATCCACGACTCATCGCAGATTTTATTTTTTTTTTCTTCTTTGAAATTTTTGTTGCTTCTGTGGGCCCCACCATGAGGTTTGTGTTATATCCAAACCGTCCATCTATTTGGCGAGCTCATATTAAGGCTTGAGACGAAAAATAAGACAGATCTAACTATCATGTGGACCACACTGGCAGTGGGTAGAGGTGGGCATCGAGCCGAGTCGAGTCGAGGTGGTCCAAGCTTGGCTTGGCTTGTCCATGATGTACTCGAGCTTGGCTTCGAGCTCAACATTGAAGCTTGGCTTGTTTACCAAAGCTGTCGAGTCGAGTTCTAGTCGAGCTAGTGGTTCGAGTCGAGTCGAGTTTACCTCGAGTCAAGCTCGAGCTTATTGGGTGAGAGAGTAATGAATTTGTTCTTGATTCTCCTTCATTGATGAAAATTTCAAAAATCTTAAGAGAATTAAAGCAAAACTCGATGAAAAAACTAAACAAAGCTTCGAATCGGATGAGGAAACCTATAAGAACCGATCTGTTCTTGATCTTCTTCTACCAGCAGAAATCCAAGTACTAGAAAAGAAATAGAGTAGAACACAGATCAGAAATCCAAGTAAAGAGCTCTAGCCAATCAGATCATTGGATTTCCTTGAAGATTTAACAAATCTGAGAAGAACCCATCTCGAGTTTCTTGAGTTTCTCGCCTAAGAAGTAGATCTCAAGAGATTAAAATCATACTATTGTGAAGCTGAAATAAAAACTGGTGGTGGTGGTCGGGGCGGGTGTGCGGCTAGCAGTGGGCAGAGAAAGAGAAGAAAGGGAAAGGGAAGGGGGTGCGTGCTGTCGGATAGAAACTCTAGGGTTTGTTTTTTATTTTTTATTTTTATTTTTAAGTTTAAACTTAAAACTTATATTAATATTACATAATATATATAATATAATTTTAATGTATTTATTAATCGAGCCGAGTCGAGCTCGAGTTCAAGCTTCGAGTCGAGTCGAGTTTGAGTCAAGTCGAGTTGAAATGCCCCCTGGTCGAACTTGGCTTGAACTCAACTCGAGCTTCAAATAATTAGCTTGGCTTGGCTTGAATCGGCCATTCAAGCCGAGTCAATCCGAGCTTACTCGAGCCGAGTCGAGCGAGCTTTTCGAGTTAGCTTGACTCGTGAACAGCCCTAGCAGCGGGGAATTGAACGTCTACCATTGAAACCCTTTTAGGGGTTATAGAATTTTTGGATCATTATGAAATTTGTTTTTCCTCTTCATCCAGGCCTTTGTGACCTTATGAATAGATTGGATGGAAAATAAATGTTATCGTGGGCCCTACAAAATTTTTAACTGCGAAAATCAATTTCCCCGCTGCTCTGTGGTGTGGTCCGGTTGATCTTTGGATATGATTTTTCTTTTTTTGATAATGCTCCGAAATGATCTTGAAATATGGATGAACGTTGTGGATATAATAAATATATAGCTGTGGGGCCATGTAACTTTGATCTCTTTTAAGCCGTTCGTAAACTCTCTGTTGGAGGAGCGTCAGCGCTCGTCTTCGCAGTGAAAAGGAGGGGTAGTTTCGTCCTCAAAGTCGCTGTCCGCACGTGCTAGCCTAAGTTGGTAACTAAAGTTTAACCGCTGGATAAAAGGTTTTGTCTACAGTGGTCATTTTTTCGTAGATAAACATCATCCACATATGCAGGATCACATGATCGCAAGGTCATCATGGATAACCAATGTGCCAATCTTGTTGGACCCATGCCTCAAAAAGCCAACGTGCTGCCATGATCCACTGCCATGTGGATGTGATAGGGTCCATCTCAACCAATGATATTGATGACTATAGATCCTTTAGGTCATTTATGATATACCTTAATAATATTTGGTGTTGCATTAAACTTGTATGATATGAGTTATGTGAGGAGTTCATCCTCTAAGCCTTGGAACTCGAGATTGGACATAATAGTCATTGACCAAAGAAAGTTATGTTCCGTGGATCTCGTACCTTGATTACCCATGACAAGCACGAGTGCGGATGCTTGGGACTCATCTATAAAAATCACTTTTTGAGATGTGTAGTCATTTGTGTGTGATCGAACTCAATGGTTGACAATCTCAAGTGCAAGGCGGTGATGTAGTAATAACTTAGTGAGACCGAGGTTGAATCCTTAAAGAATAAGGAACACATCCTAGAACTAGTTATCTTCTCCTCCTCCACATCTCCATGTGCATGGGTGGTGATCCAAAAATCCATCTTTATTTCTTTATAGTGCACATCTCATTTCTCATAGACCTCTTGCTTATCATTCAGGTAACTCTTAAGTGTACATATACAACTTGCCAAATCCTTGGATGTTGACATATTAGAAATCAAGTATCACTTGATTATCTATTTACTCTTATTTATTTTTAGCATATTTCTCTTCATTTTTTCTTTTTTATTTTCAACCATTGTTTCATCAAATTCCTACTTAGGTTGAAACATTACGATCTCCCTAGTAGTAGTTTGGGTGTATTAGTGGTCCACTGATTGGTTTCTGACATTATTTGCAACCAGCTAACATAAGAGCATCTAAAATTCCAAAAATCCCTAAAATCATGTAAAATAAAGATCGCACCTAAATGCAGACAAAGAAGGGTGCCTAACCCATTCATTTCCATCCCTGAAGTCCTTAAGTAGAATCTCCAGCCACAAACTATATTCAAGAGTCGTCTTAGTTGAGGAATCTCTAATTCCCTGACTCAAGGCGATTTTGCTTTTATTGACTAGTACGTCACCAAGTATTTTAAACATAAAATTTCAAGTCTATACCACACCCATTTTAAAACCAAAGTCGACGCAGAAACGCTACGTACTTCATCAATGCATGCACCTACCCTGCACGGAGAGCATACACATGAACAATGATTCCAACCTTTTAAAATCTCAAAATCTTAAAGTTTTAAGCTTTTGTGTCTTTTGAAAAATCATCAACAATAACAATCCAATCATCACGTGGATTACATGATAGGGTCAATGGACCATTTCAAAACCTCCAAATTCACATGTTGGTCTGCTTGATAGCTGAATCAGTTTGATTTGAGTAACTTATTTCTTCTATGATGTGGTGACCATGTCTGTAACTATGTTGGATCCACGTGGCTGTTGAGTGTTAGGGGCGGCAATGGGCCACGCAGCCTAGGCCTGAAAGGCCAGGGCGTGGGCCTCTAAACTTGGCCCCAAGGGCAAGACCGAGGCTTGAAATATAGGGCTGGTATTGACACCAGGCTGGGCCCAGTCCATTGATGAACGGCCTAACCTGTTGGCCTGGTCCAATCATCAAATGAGCCACCATTATACAATAAGGATAAGTTAGTACATGCTCATTCATTCACCGTAAATGTAACACTAGTTGGATCCTGGTCATATTTCAACGAGCGAAGGATATCCAAAATAATTCTTTGGTTGGATTCATTTCAATTTTTCAAACTGTTGATCGTTTACATCTTTTTCTTTATAGGGTAAGCCCTAGCCTGGCTAGTGCCAGGGCCAGCTCTTAGGGAACTAGGGCTGAACCACATCCTCACTCCATGCACCCATTGCTACCCCTGCCGACCGCATGAAGGGGAAAAAAAAAAA
Source organism: Magnolia changhungtana (assembly GCA_030180095.1). Classification (NCBI taxonomy): domain Eukaryota; kingdom Viridiplantae; phylum Streptophyta; class Magnoliopsida; order Magnoliales; family Magnoliaceae; genus Magnolia; species Magnolia changhungtana. Next base: position 4,168,014 of record JASAUF010000198.1, on the reverse strand, counting down.
AAAAACCAACTTAGGGCTCTAAGCCTCTAACACGGGAGTGGATTAGGTGAGACCTCGCCCTGACCCAAGACGGCACAACCCTTACTGGGGCCCATCTTGATGTATTTATTATTTATCCATGTCGTCCATTCGTTTTTTCAGATCATTTTAAGGCATTACGCCAAAAATGAAGCAGATTCAATTATTAGGTGGACCATACCATAAGAAGCAATGGTGATTGATTGTCCTACCATTAAAACTTCTTAGGGCACACATTAATGTTTACTTACCATCCAATCCATGGATAAGGTCACATAAGCATGGATGAAGGGAAAAAACAATTATTAGCCTGATCCAAAACTTGCGGCCCATTAATGGTCAATCACCACTGTTTCTTATGGTATGATGTGGATCTGATTCATTTTTGGAATAATGCCCTAAAATGATCTGGAAAAACAGATGGACGGTGTGGATACATAATACATAAATTAAGGTGGGCCCCACAGTAAGGGTAGCATAGTCTTGGGTGAGCCGGGATCTCACCTAATTTGCTCTCCTCTAACACAGGCCTATAATTGAACGGGCCGACATATATTCTTTTGACAAGATGTCCATGCTAGGGGTGGGTACTTGATTGACCCAACCTAGTTTTAATGGGTCTGGTCCTGATGAATACCTGAGACGGACCCGGGTTCAGTGGATATTTGACTATAGGGTAGACCGTGATGTTTGTGTGTTATATCCATGTTGTCCATCATTTTAGGGTATGAGGTCAGAAATGAGACAGATTCTCAGGTGACATTACAGGAAACAGTGGTGATTGAAAGCCTATTATTATAAACATCCTGAGGGCCAGCAGAATGTTTATTTGCTATCCAACCTGTTGATAAGGTCACGAAGACCTCCATGAAAGGACCACACAAATGTCAACTTGATCCAGAATTTTCAAAGCCCCTCAGAAGTTTTCAATGGTCAATCACCACTGTTTTCAGTGGTGTGGTCCATTTGAGAATTAGATATGCCATTTTTGAGATTATACCCTAAAATGAGCTGACAGAATGGATGAATGGTTTGGACATAAGATACATATATCATGGTGGACCCCACATACAAGGATTCATGGACCCTACTGAAGCCTTGTCCACTCAAAACTGATCAGCTCTAAGTCCAGGTCCCAGAATCTAGATTTGAACCCACAGGCTTGATCCTAAGCCTGATCCTACTTACCCCGTATTATACTCTATTTTTTACCGTTCGTGAAGGAATCAATTAGAAAAGTTGCGTGTCATTGGAGGAAAAGTACAAAGGACATCTAAGATCTTTGAGTATATTTTGAGTGCGTGTTGTGGAAATTACAGCCGGTATTTAATCGAGGTGTTACATGTCATCTATGGACAAGGCGTAGTTGAAGGAAAAGTGGTGCCCAAGTAGTTACTGTAACCGTTAGTCATGGAAGAAAGATTTCAACAAAAAAAAAAAAGTCTCATACCAACCCAATCATGTAAATCAAATCTTTCAATTATCCTTTATGTTTCTTAACATAATCTATCATTTACGTTCCTTAGTGTTAACTAGTAGTCTAATCTTACATTGTAATCCAAGTCCAAGCTCATACGCTGGACGATTTCCATTAAAACACAAAGTTCTTCTTTAAAAAAAAGGTGCTTTGTAGTTACTATCTACGGGTGGATTATAACTAATTTCTTTTTATGGTTTAACTTTTGTATATGAAAATCCTTTCATATCAGCTCATTATCTGCTTGAGGCTTGTTGGGGTCAAAGTTATTTAGTTGGAATTGAACTGCACAATTGGTTCTGTCACACCTGCAAATATCATACGTGATCGAATTTAAAACCGAGAAGCAACACCCCCTGTACAGGTATTATAGAACTGGGACCCGAATCCGGCCCGTTAACAGCCCAAGTGAAGGGCTCTTGGGACGCACTTCAAAAAGGCAATTGTTAAAAACGAAGGATTTGGGGCCGTTTGGACGGAAGAGGTATTTGATGCTTAAACACCATTTTGATACAGACGGGCAGTTAATGTTGTGATTTGGAATGTACTTTCCAATCACGGTCTCATCTCCCCCTCAAAGATATAAAGAATGCAGGCCTAGATCTTTTTCTTTCTTTCTCTATTTATTTTAAACGCGTGCAAACGGCAGTAGCTGGTTGATTTTCCCGAAAACCAATTCAATTGCTTTCTTGAGTGGGCCATCAAACGGGATCCAAGGGGTTTGGCTTCAAATGCCCCTTTATCCATCAATTCTCTGTGGTTATTTTTTATCTCGTGCCATTTATTTTACAGGCCATTCATCCAAGAGTTAGAATCGTCTGATTTGGGCTGTTCTTTTATGCACCATCCATCCATTGCATTTCCTTCAAATCAACAGTTAGATCCTCAGATCATGATCCACTTCGAAGCATCCAGATCTATATTTCCTTTTATATGATGATTTGGACCAAAGATCGGACAAAGGGGTCAGTTCTGGCCGTCGGCTATTTCAATGCAAACTATGTTTTGCTTCTCACTTCTAGCCACGGACCGCTCATCTGTAAGGGTGCCGATTAGGTGAAGTGGGGGTAACAGCTTGGCACCTGCAGTGGGCCCACCTTCATATGTGTTGTATATCCACGCCGTCTCTCCGCTATTCCAGTTCATTTTAATCCATGAGCCCAAAACTGAAGCAGATCCAAATCCCAGGTGGACCACACCACAGAAGTGATTAAACGCCCACCATTAAAAAACTTCCTAGGGCCTACCGTGACGTTTATCTGCCATCCAACCCGTTCAGTTTGGTCGCATAGACCTGGATGGAGGGGAAACACAAATATCAACTTGATCCAAAACTTTTGTGACCCACAGAAAGATTTCAATGGTCAATCACCACTGTTTCCTGTGGTGTGGTCCACCTGATATTTGGATCTGCCTCGTCTTTTGGGCTCATGCTCTAAAATGAGCTGGAATAACAGATGAACCGCGTGGATATACAATACATGCATCAAGGTGGGCCCCACTGTCAGGGACCTCATCCAGCAAACTGTTAACCAACCTCACCGAATCCACGCCCATCCGGTGGATGGGATTGCCCCACATATATCACCTTTGTCCGCTTGTCTATCCAACCTAGGCATGGCTAGACCAGATAAAAGAATCTTGAGCCCCTGTGCTAGGGTGGGCCACATTACAAACATGTAGCTTAGTGATTGGTACCATCTGCTAGGGTGGCCCACTTGAACTCTGGATCTGCCTCCTTTTTTGGGCTTATGTCCTAACATGAGCTGGAAAATGGGGTTGGATTCCTCACAAACATCACGGTGGGCCCCACCTAGCTTCGGACCCTAGGAACTTCTAGCGTTGGTGTTACTAGGAATCAGAGTCCTGAGGCGTTTTAGCTACCCATCATTTTGCCGAAATTTGTATTTTTCAAAGCTAAGGGCATGTTTGGTGCCCCCAAAAGCAAGTTTTAACACATACATTCTCCACAAACTGTAGACTGTTGAAGCACACCAACAGCTATAATTCAAACTAACATTATGGCCCACCCAAGATGACAAATTTCATCCATTGTGATGAGCTTGATGGAGAAGTAGAGATGTGCCTTTGAAGTTTTATGCAATCACCATGTATCAGACTAAAGAGGAACAGTTATAAAATAGCTATAAGACCAGCCATGCTTTGCAGGGCAGAATGGACAGTTAAAGAACCACATGTTCATAAAATGTATAGCTGAATAGAGGATGTTGAGCCAACTTATTTGTAGCACCAAAATAGTAAAATAAGGGAAAGTGAATTAAAAGTACGAGGTAGAGTGGTAGTACTCGACTCATGGTTTAATTAAAAAGAGTGGAATGGTAGAACAGGATTCATGTAGGTCAGGATAAAAGCTTTGATGATGACAATTACCACGGCGACGACAGAAGTTACAAAGTTCAAACACATGCCATATATTAGCATGTGCGTGAGAGACCGTCAATCATCCCTCAAAATTCATTTAGAAAAAAAATAAAATAAATAATAATAATAATAAGGAAAAGGAGCAGCTTTTCTGACAAATGCATGGAAAGTTAAGATGAATGAGAAAGGTAAAACGGGTGACATCCAAACACGCCATGTGTTATTGACTTGTAGTGTTTGCCCATGTTGGTACTCGATAGTGGATGTATTAGCTAGAAAAGTGTTACTCTTGTGACAGGAAACCTCCCCCACCCATGTCTTATGCTTTACTCTTTAAATAAAATGTCACTCCATCATCCTTCTCTTTTTGGGAATGTTTTGCTTTCTGCTGGACCAGCAGGGGTGTCACGTGACAGGTGGGGCAGCATATCTGGACCATCCATCTTAGCAAGTCCCATTCATGGATGGCCCATCCTTAAAAACGCAGCAAACATGTTCTCCTAGCCTCACGAACTTTGGGCCTTTGAATGTACTATAGAGTTGGAAATGGTTAGTTGTCAAGATTCAAATGGGAAAAATGCCCGCTAGAATAGTTTGTTCAGTGTGATTCTGAATGTGGGCCATCTATGGGAAGGGTCCATTAAATAGACAGTGTGGATCCAGTTCTTCACCTGCCACGTGTCAGGCAGTGGGAGACAAAATGGGTGAACTAGATAATGCCTTCTTAAGCAAAAGAAATAAAGACGATGACAACATGCTGCCTTCTTGAGCAAAAGAAATAATTCCAACCAATGTGATATTTTGTACCACTGCCCATCTATTGCAGGTCCCACTATCTGGATGGTCCAGATCATCCTTCCATGCATCCACTTACTCACAGCTTAACATCTCATTTCCATATCCAGTTCAGCAGTTTTCCCTCCCTTGAGAGATCTTACAAGACGACTCTTGATCACATGACCAACACTGATTTTCCATGTTTATGACATTTTGCCGTATCTACTGTAACCGATTTAGCAAAAATGAATTTAAGAGGTCAAGATGATGATCACATACCCGTTGGTTTTTGCATGTTTGATCAACATGGTGTATATGGATCTTACAGTTCTGGTCAGGACAACACATCATACATTCCACCTGAATAAAGTATAACTGCTCCAAGAAAGAGAATATGAGTTAGCAAAGGTATAATCCAAAAGAGGCAGCAAAGGTATAATCCAAAAGAAAAAGCCACTGAATCAAAGGGAAATGTTTCTGATTTCACTAACTTATTTTATTTGGACCAATGATCAAACCCTCCATGGTATATAAAACCACAAATCCACATAAGGACGATTTTCACTTACAAAATGCACTCATTTGTATAAGAAATTATATATGCCATCAACCATAAACCAAGCTGACTTGTTTTTTCACATTTGGAATATGACCTGAGACAGATTAGACATGACATACAGCAATGCCAGCATGCTTAGCTACTCCGGTTAGGATATGCATGCTATATGCAGGTTTTCAATTCAGACAAGCTGCCCCATGGTTTAGCAGTCCAGGCCATTGCTCCTTGTGTGCCGCCATGGATGGACCACTCCCTGAATATCGCTGACACAGAAAAATCCTTAGTTTTCAAGCTGTTGCTTGGAAATAAACAGTTGATGAGAGAAATGCAGCAATGATCCACACTCAACTGAAAAAAGGGTCAAAGATTGGTTATTACAGTTCCAATAGATGGTGGCATAACCCCCCCCTTGCTCCTTTTGTGCCGCCATGGATGGACCACTCCCTGAATATCGCTGACACAGAAAATTCCTTAGTTTTCAAGCTGTTGCTTGGAAATAAACAGTTGATAAGAGAAATGCAGCAATGATCCACATTCAACTGAAAAAGGGTCGAAGATTGGTTATTACAGTTCCAATAGACGGTGGCATAAACAACACCAATGGTTCCGGACCATGGGACCCACTTTGTGGGCTTGGTTTTATAAATCATTTTGCTTAAGCAAAATAGAGATTGGCATTCTATTGGACCCTCAATTACAACAATGGTGCATCATTTAATTCTATCCTAATTCTCCCCATCCCGCGGATGAAATAGTATCACCCAGAAGCCAAAAACAAAACCTGGGTTAACACTTAAAACCTCAAATATTACGATGGTAGGGTAAACAACAACAAACCACATGGGTTCTCATCGAGGCATCAATCTCTATGAAATGGATCTAGACCCATTCCACTAACGCCATCTAGAGGGGATTTGCACTTCTTCTGCAATTCTTCCAACCGTTCTATGTCAAACTTTGATTTCTTGATCAGCTTCCTTTGCCTGGATGTGTACAGCCTCTTCATCATATCTCGGTATGTCGGGTCCCTTGACGTGACGAGGAAGTAGGTGTATCCCATGACTAGGCCAGTCATGGTGGTGAAAAATGTGATTGGCTCCATGACATCCCAGGAGAACTCCCAAAACGTCAGCCGGAAGAAGAGGCTTACTTGGACCACCAGGAAACCCAATCCTGTCCATAGGATGCGGCGGACATGCCTGTGCGCGAGCATGTCTATCTCTTCCTTCTTTTTCAGCAGTGTCTTCAGCTCTTCTCTCCTGGGGTCATCCTCCGGTGTCAATGCCAGAGGCATGGCTCTTCTCACAAGATCCACGACCTGAAAGAGCAGACAAAAGACATTGTTCAACAGACGAGATGTCTGGTCTCTCAAAATGCAATGATGAATGAAAAACATGTAAATGAAGCACACCAAAAGTTGTGCAAGAGACTCTAAACTTCAGAGTTCCAAAAGACATTCGACAACTGGATTGAATCTCCCGGAAACCACATCCCTTCCCTCGAGGAAATTGCTCATCAGAAAATGTACAGTTCGCTTATGTTCTGGATCCATACATACGGGGGAAGTGGTTTATAAATCTGAACAGTTGACTTGATGTGCCCCCATGAAAGGGGAATGCCCTGAATCCTCAACTTTTGATCAATGGCCCCGAAATTGATGGTTAATGAGAATGAAATTTTACAAAAAAAAAACTACCTAACTAATATGGAATTTACATTCCGGTACCTTTTTCAAGAAGGTTTTAAAAAAACTACCTCATTAATCAGTATAATTGTCATTTCACTACCTTTTGTCACAGCTGCCGTGCAAGCAAATAGGTGGGTGGCTTGGGTGGGCCCCGCCGTGATGTTTATGTAAAATCCAGCCCAACCACTCGGTGGTTCACCCCATGTTAGGCCAAGGGCCCAAAAAAAACAGCTCTATCCCTGATTCAGGTGGTCCCATACGATTGGAAAAAGTGTACAGGGCAATGTACACCCACCAAACTTTTTCCGTTAGTATGGCCCTCATGAATCATGGATGGGTATTTTCTTGTGAAATCTAATAGTTGAAGTGGATTTCATATAATTATCATGGTGGGCCCTATGAAAATCAAAAGTGAACGCCTCTCTCCCGACTGTTTCCTTTAGTGTGGTGTTGAGACTCAAATAATGCATAATTTCCTCCATTTATACCTTGGTTTTATGAACATGAATCAGCTTAATGTTTTATTTTACTCATGTACGTGTTGCAAGGTGAATTTAAGAGCTTGGATTAAAAAAGGGTGCTAAAAGCATGGATTTGATACTCAAGAATCACCAAGGCAAGGGATGGATCTTAGAAGATTAAGAATAAAGAATTCACATGCCAAAGATCCAAGAAAACCAAGTGAAGAATGAAGAGAATCAAAGATTTGAAGTGAAGAATCTTGAAATCGTCCTGAAAAAGTATATTCTAAAACTCTTAAGTATATTTTGGGAAACTGCGCGGCGTGAAGTCTATTTTGGAAAACTGCGTAAATTTGAGGTAGTTTCTAGAGTTTTTCAACTTTGTACAAAAATTGGAGTTCCCCACTTATAAATAGGGCTTCCCAGGGCATTCCTAAGCATCATTCAAAGCATTTAAGAGCAAGATTTAGGGTTTTTAGAGGGTTTTCAATTTTATTAAAGTTTTATAAGTTGTTTTTTCCTTTTAGATCTTTTCTATTTGCATTTATTTCTTTCGCTATTCTAATTATGTTTTTCTAAGTTCCCTCTAGCCCAAGCTAGAAGGGAAGCACATTGGTTTAATGTTTTCATAGTTATGATGATTTATTGTTTTAATGATGAGATGAATGGTGTATGCATATTATCTATTGTTTAGGTTTAGTTTTTTTATCCTCATGTGAGATCTATATGTTTCCATCATATGAAATCCACATTGATGGATAGGCTTACCCTGAATCAATTAGATTTCCTGGATAGAAGAGGTTCTTAGCCTGTTATATTTCTTTGATTTTCATTATCTCATTGATATTGAATTCTTAAAATCACTGGCGCTTAAGAATATATATCAAGGGTGCAAATCCATAATTGTTCTAATCTTTTATATCATTTATTAAAATATTTAAATTGTTTCATTTTCCAATTAGGCTGACCATAGTACTCAGATCCTAGTTGTGTTATCCAAGTCATCGTGATTTTGGAACATTAACTTATGTGTGAAACTTTGAAGCTTGGGTGTTGTTTTAATTCAATTGAATTACATCCATTCAAAAATTCTGAAATCAAATCATCAGCTTAGTTTTTATTACTTAGTTTGTTTTGCATTTAATTTTCTCCTTCTTGCAATTCATCTCCCTGTGGGATCGACCCTGTATTCACAGGATATTACTTATGAACCTTTGCACTTGGAGGCAAGCAATCGAGTTTTAGGCACCGTTGCCGGGGAGAGATAGAGAGATTATATCTGTGCAAGATAGCTAAGATAAGTTCTCTTCTAAACCCTCCAAATTTTCTATAGATTTTTTGTTTTTCTTTGAAAGGAAATTCAGTTGGGTCTTTCAAGCATTAACTATGACATAAGGTTGCCCTGCTTGGGATTTTATCACCCAAGTGCTATGGTTGTCCTACATTGTTGTTTGATCACAAAGATCATCCGCTGAATCTATTTTCCAGATTAACATGGTTTAATTTCTGCATTAGTTTTACTTTTGTTGATTTATTTTTTATTTTTGCTTTGTGGATTAAACCCTCATGGTCGGCCCTGCTGCCTGGGTTGTTGATTTATTTTGCTTTGTGGATTGAACCCTTATGGTCGGCCCTGTCGCCTGGGTTGTTGGTTAAGTTTTTGTTTTTATTTTAAGTATCATACTTGCTATTTGAATTATTGGTTTTTGTTGTGTGGTGTGGATGGTTTATGTTCTGTTGGAATAAGGATCAAAACAATCGACTCTCCTACGAAGGCAGACTAGTTCCAGGCCTTGGTCATTCACTTAGAAGAGGCACTCGACATCACTTGGATTCCATGGCAGACCCAGTTGATAATCCAAATCCAAATCTACCAGATCCAACTATAAATCAAAACAGAGAAAATCAACTTAATCCTCCTCTTGAGGATGAAAATGAAGTTCATAGAAATGTGTTAAACCAACCACGGACTTTACGTGAACATCTACACCCTGAGAGATCAACTTTACCATCTTGCATAGTGTTCCCTACTCACACAGGGAACATTGATTTTAAACCAGGTGTGATTCAATTGATTCCTAAATTTCATGGCTTGGATTCTGAAAGCCCCTAGTTGCACCTCAAGGACATTAAGGAAGTAATTACAACATTACAAGTAAACAATGGCAATAGGGATGCACTTAAGCTTAGGTTATTCTCATTTTCTCTAAAGGATCGGGTCAAAGTATGGCTCAACTTTCTAAGACCTAATACCATCACTACATGGCAAGCCTTAAGTAGAGAGTTTTTTGGAAAAATTCTTTCCTGAGCACAAAACAAATGCACTAAAACAATAAATCATGTCGCTCTCCCAAAAAGGGAATGAACTGTTTTTACAAGCTTGGAAGCGCTTCAAAGACCTTCTACTTATTTGTCCACATAATGGTTATGAACCATGGCACGTGATTGATGCGTTCTGAAAGGGGCTCACCATGGATACCCGTCAGTTCATAGAGATGATGTGTGGTGGAACCTTTCTTGACAAGGATCATAATGAGCCTTGGGATTTTCTAGAAATGTTAGCAGAGAATACGCAGACATGGGATGTCTCTGCTAAACTAGACCAAACTAAGACCCATTCCTAAAGAGAAAGCAGGGATGTATGTCCTAAAAGAGGAAAACGACCATAATGCAAAATTCGCTGCATGGGCTAGAAAAGTCAAAGCCTTGGAAATTATGAAGGTTGATATGGTTAAAGCAAACACTTCCTTGAGTAATTTTTGTAGCATTTGTAGTGGTACAGACCATGACACAAAGGATTGTCCAATAATCTCAGTTGTACAAAATATCACGCATGAGCATGAGCAAGCAAATGCTATAAATAACTACTAAAGGTCAGTTATGCAACCAATGAGAAACACGTACAATCCAAATTGGCGTAACCATCCTAATCTTAGTTGGAGGAACGGACCACAAATTAATGCGCCCAATGCACCTCAAATGCCTCCACAAAACAACTTCTTTGGGGCACCTAACAATACACCATATGTGCCTCCGCCAAAGCGATCAACTGTGGAGGATGCATTGACCGCATTCATGAACTCTCAAGCTCAAATGAATCAGTCTCTAATTCAATCAAATCAAGAATTAAAGACGACCGTGGCTAGGATTGAGACTCAACTAAATGCTAGGGAAAAAGGCACCCTTCTCAACCTGTGCCAAACCCTAGAAATACACATTTCATTGGAGACTCAAATCCAAGCGAGCTACATCATGAATAAGCTAAGACCATCATTACCCTGAGAAGTGGAAAAGAGGTCGATAACAAGATAATGTAACCGGTAGAAATACCGGAGGATGAGCCACCATCTCAAGAGAATGATGAACCGGCTATGGTTCAAGAGCCGCAAAAATAAAAGGATAAAGAGACTAAGTCATATGAGCCTCCAGTTCTGTTCCCATCTAAACTTCGGAATCCAACTGTCCCCATGAAATATCAAGAGGTGTTGGATGTGCTCCAAAAGGTTACTGTCAATATTCCTCTGCTTGATGCCATTAGACAAATTCCATCATATGCTAAATATCTCAAGGACTTATGCACTGTAAAGAGGAAATTAAATGTGCACAAAAAGGCCTTCCTTACTGAGAAAGTGAGCACTATCATTCAACAAAGGGCCGTACCCAAATACAAAGACCCGAGAAGTCCCACTATTCCTTATATTATTGAGAATTTTCAAATTGAGCATGCTTTGCTAGATTTGGGTGCAAGTGTCAATTTAGTACCTTATTCAGTTTACAAACAAATGGGATTAGGCGAGCTTAAACCAACCACGATTACACTCCAACTCGCTGACCGCTCCATTAGAGTACCAAGGGGAATTTTAGAGGACATGCTAGTCCAAGTGGAGAAATTCTACTTCCTCGTGGATTTTATTGTATTAGACACTGAACCTTGTATAAACACTAGCGCTCAAGTTTCCATCATTTTAAGCCGCCCATTCCTAGCAATAAATTGTAGGAATGGAATGATGAACTTGTCTTTTGGTAACATGACTCTAAAGCTAAATATTTTCAATCTATGTTAGCAGCCCATTGATAATAATGAGATCCATGAGCTGAATTTTATGGATTGCTTGATAGAAGAAAAGGAATTGGAACCTAGTCTGACTAAAGAATTGATTCAAGTCTTTGGAGACTTTGTGATGATAATGAGAGTATTACCACCCAGGACATTGGTATGTACCAATGGAAACCGCACACTCAAATCCTATCTATCAAGGACTCGTGACCTTTGCCATCACCAACCAATGTTCCAAAGTTTGATTTAAAACTACTACCAAATGAGCTTAAGTATGTATACTTAGATGAAAATAAAACTTATCCTATGGTGATCTCTTCATTTTTAGACAAGGATCAAGAAATTAAATTGTTGAATGTTTTAAGAGACCACAAAGGAGCCTTGAGCTGGACCATTTTTGATATAAAGGGTATAAGCCCTTCAATATGCACCTATCGGATCCACCTTGATGAGGACGCCAAACCAATTAGACAACCTCAAAAGCGTCTCAATCCAAATATGAAGGAAGTTGTAAAAAATGAGGTGATCAAATTATTGGATGTGGGAATCATCTACCCAATATCCGATAGTGTTTGGGTAAGTCCAACTCAAGTAGTCCCAAAGAAATCCGGAATAACTATCGTGAAAAATTCTAATAATGAACTCATACCAACACGTGTCACCACTAGTTGGCGTGTTTGCATTGACTATAGAAAATTGAACCAGGTCACAAAAAAGGACCATTTCCCTCTACCATTCATTGATAAAGTTTTAGAGAGGGTCGCGAGTCACTCTTATAGTTTTCTTGATGGATATTCTTAATATAACCAAATAGAGATAGCCCTGGAAGACCAAGAGAAATCACATTCACTTGTCCATTTGGCACGTTTACTTTCAAACGGATGCCATTTGGATTGTGTAACGCCCCAACAACTTTCCAACGATGCATTTAAAATATTTTGCAAATATGGTTGGGAAGTTTCTTGAGGTTTTCATGGACGACTCCTCTGTATTTGGGAGTAGTTTTGAGGAATGCCTCAACAATTTATCTCTTGTCTTGTCTAGGTGTGAAGAGAAGCACATTGTCTTAAATTGGGAGAAATGTCATTTTATGGTTCAAAAAGGAATTGTTTTGGGCCATATTATCTCCAAAAATGGAATCGAGGTAGATCGCTCAAAACTCAACATTATAGTTAATCTACCTATCCCCTGAATTGTTAGAGATATTAGATCACTTCTAGGGCACGCTGGTTTCTATAGAAGATTCATCAAGAACTTTAGTGTCATTACTAGACCCTTGACTAATCTTCTTCAAAAGGATGTCCCATTTAAGTGGACAAACGAGTGTGCAAGTGCCTTTAATAAAATTAAATCATCCCTTACCACTGCACCTATCATGCCTCCACCAGATTGGACACTTCTTTTTGAACTAATGTGCGATGCAAGTGATTATGTCATAGGGGCTTTTTTGGGTCAAAGGAAAGATAAATGGCCATATGTTATTAACTATGCGAGTAGAACTCTAAACTCGGTCCAAGTAAACTACTCAACAATTGAAAAAGAGTTACTTGCAATAGTTTTTGCTTTGGATAAGTTTAGGTCCTACTTGTTGAGATCCAAAGTGGTCATTTTCACGGACCACTCGACTTTGAAATATTTGTTATCTAAGAAGGATGCAAAGCTGAGACTTTTGAGATGGATCCTCCTACTCCAAGAATTTGACTTAGTGATAAAAGATAAGAAGGGAGTAGAAAATGCAGTGGCTGATCACCTTCCAGATTGGTGTTAGATGATTCTATTGAGGAAATGCATATCCAGGACACTTTCCCTGATGAACAATTTTTCGCGATCTCCAAATTGCCTTGGTATGCGGATATAGTGAACTATCTTGTAATAGGAAAAATGCCATATCATTGGAAGTCAAAAGATAGGAAGCGTTTTGAAACCAAGGTTAGGAACTTCTTCTGGGATGACCCATATTTATATAAATATGGGACTGATCAGATTTGTAGACATTATGTCCCAGAGGATGAAGTTCAGAGTGTTATTTCCTTTTGTCACATAGAAGCATGTGGTGACCATTTTTCTGCTAAGAAAACCACTGCAAAAATTCTACAGTGTGGTTTTTACTGGCCCACCATGTTTAAAGACACTCATGCTTTCTGTGTTACTTGTAATAGATGTCAAAGGTTGGGAAGAGTGTCCCGGCGCAACATGATGCATTTATCCCCAATTTTACCATTGGAGATTTTTTATTATTGGGGTATTGATTTTATGGGCTCATTTCCATCTTCTTTTGAATTTCTTTATATATTGGTTGGTGTGGACTATGTTTCAAAGTGAATTGAGGCAGGTCCAAGTAGGACCAATGACAACAAAGTGGGCATACGATTCCTCAAGGAAAATATTTTTTCTAGATTCGGAACTCCAAAGGCCATCATTAGTGATGGCGGGTCTCACTTTTGCAATAGGACATTTGAGGCTTTGATGAAGAAATATGGCATCAAGCATAAAGTGAGCACCCATACCACCCACAAACGAGTGGCAAGCTGAGATTTCTAATCAGGAAATCAAACACATTTTAGAGAAAACTATAAGGTCAGATAGGAAGGATTGGTCCCTTAGACTATCCAACACTTTATGGGCTTATAGGATTGCTTGTAAGACACCGATTGCAATGTCTCCATACAGATTGGTGTATGGGAAGGCTTGCCACTTGCCTATGGAATTTGAACATAGAGCTTACTGGGCAATAAAGAAATTAAACTTTGACATGCAAGTGGATAAAGGAAATTAGAGTTAAATGAATTAGAGGAGCTAAGGAGACCAAAACTTTTCATGACAAAAACATCCCGATGAAGAATTTTAAACCTCAGCAAAAGGTCTTATTGTACAATTCTCGTCTCCAGTTCTTTCCAGAAAAGTTAAGATCAAGATGGACAGGCCCTTTCATTGTGAAGAATGTTTATACTCATGGGGCTGTTGAAATTGAGAATCCACGTAATGGCAATGTGTGCAAGGTTAATGGTCATAGATCGAAGCCTTATGTAGAAAACTTTCATTTGGGAGAGGAGTCTGTCCCTCTTCATGAGTCAGAATATTCAAATTGATGCTCCTAGTCTAACGGAGCATTTGTGTAGGATTTGTATCATATTCAATTTTTTTTAGTGTCACCTAGCAGGTGAGTTCTTCATGGTAAGTACTATCCACTCTTTATTTATTTTTATTGTTCTCCGCATTACATTTTCATTACATTGGGGACAATGTATATTTTAGGTTGGGGGTCATGTGAGTTTTTTTTTTTTTTTAATTAATTAATTTATTTAGGTTTCAGTTTTTTTTTTTTTATTAATATTTTTTTTTAGGTTTCAGTTTATTTTTTTATTATTAATATATTTTTTTAAGGTTTCAGTTTATTTTTTAGGTTTATGGGAAATTTTTTCAACATTTTCAAAATAATATGTTTATATACAAGAATGTGAACATGATATTATGCAAATTCCAAAGGCAAAGTTAATATTTATTCTACGTTGATAGTAATCAGAATTCTGATAACTGAAAATTATAGACTTGAGTTCGATTATCTAATCACTAGTTTAAAATGAGTTGTAATTTGATGTACTGAATTCACAATACACCCTAGCTAACCAAGTGAGGAATGCGATATGTGAACTAGAATAACAAATTTTGATTCAAACAAGGTTGAATGAACTAGTACCATTGATATATGGCTATATGCTTAAAAGAGAATATTGAAGAAAAAAAAGTAATGGAAAAAGAAAATTTTATTATAAAGCGTGAATGCAATGACCATAACAAACGTGTCAGTAATTCAAAGTAAGGATACCTAAGTATCCATTACTGGTACCATTACAAGTACGATACCTGAAGGTTATGAAGCAAACCCGGTGAGAATCTTCATCCAAGGGTGGTCTATAATAATGAGGATATGATGATAAAAGAATAAATGTCATGAAGGAAATGAGATAACTAGAGATTTCATATTCTTGGAATGATTGAAATGAGTTAGGATAGGGAACATGCATATTTCTCAAAGTTAGACTAGTGTCAAGAAGCACCTAAGTATATTGGATCATACTATTCTAAATTTTGATTAGGTCTCCAAACTCAAGTATGTAATGGATTAGGAAATTGAGATTCTAACTAACTTCAGACTTAGGGTAAGTATTGTTTTGTTTTGAAATTCATATGATGAATGGAGGCATAATTGTATAAATTTCTGGGTGTTGAATTATTTTTCATGTTTTCAATGTTTGTGGATAATATTTCTGAAAATCCTCACGAGACTATAACTCGTACACTAGGAGAAACCTAGGGATTTAAAAGGCTTGTTACATATGCTAAATACAATTGAAATTACCTGCGAAAGTGGTGTAGTTAGAATTTTTTCATTTTAATTTTGTTTCTAGAATTAATTTTTATTTTTATTTTTCTTCGCTTATTTTGCTCGGGACTAGCAAAATGCTGGTTGGGGGTGCGTTGAGACTCAAATAATGCATAATTTCCTCCATTTATATCTTGGTTTTATGAACATGAATCAGCTTAATGTTTTATTTTACTCATGTATGTGTTATAAGGTAAATTTAAGAGCTTGGATTAAAAAATGGTGCTAAAAGCATGGATTTGATGCTCAAGAATCACCAAGGCAAGTGATGGATTTTAGGAGACCAAGAATGAAGAATTCACATGCCAAAGATCCAAGAAAACCAAGTGAAGAATGAAGAGAATCGAAAATTTGAAGTGAAGAATCTTGAAATCGTCCTGAAAAAATGTATTCTAAAACTCTGAAGTATATTTTGGAAAACTGCGCAGCGTAAAATTTATTTTAAACAAACTGCGCAACGTGAAGTCTATTTTGGAAAACTGCGTAAATTTGAGGCGGTTTTTAGAGTTTTCCAACTTTGTACGAAAATTGGAGTTCCCCACTTATAAATAGGGCTTCCCAGGACATTTCTAAGCATCATTCAAAGCATTCAAGAGCAAGGTTTAGAGTTTTTAGAGGGTTTTCAATTTTATTAAAGTTTTATAAGTTGTTTTTTCCTTTTAAATCATTCCTATTTGCATTTATTTCTTTCTTGTTGCTTTCTTTCTCTATTCTAATTATGTTTTTTTGTCTAAGTTCCCTCTAGCCTAAGCTAGAAGGAAAGCACATTGGTTTAATGTTTTCATAGTTATGATGATTGATTGTTTTAATGATGAGAAGAATGGTGTATGCATGTTATCTATTGTTTAGGTTTAGTTTTTTATCCTCATGTGAGATCTATATGTTTCCATCATATGAGATCCACATTGATGGATAGGCTTACCCTGAATCAATTAGATTTCCTAGATAGGAGAGGTTCTCAACCTGTTATATTTATTTGATTTTCATTATCTCATTGATATTGAATTCTTAAAATCACTGGCGCTTGAGAATATATATCAATGATGCAAATCCATGATTTTTCTAATCTTTTATATTATTTATTAAAATATTTAAATTCTTTTATTTTTCGATTAGGCTGACCATAATGCTCAGATCCTAGTTGTGTTATCCAAGTCATCGAGATTTTGGAACATTAACTTATGTGTGAAACTTTGAAGCTTAGGTATTATTTTAATTCAATTGAATTACATCCATTCAAAAATCTCAAAATCAAATCATCAGATTAGTTTTTATTACTTAGTTTGTTTTGCATTTGATTTTCTCATTCTCGCAATTCATCTCCCTGTGGGATCGACCCTTTATTCACAAGATATTACTTACAAACCTCTACACTTGGAGGGGCTCACTAAAAACACGGATCAAGCTATTTTTTTTAATTTTTTTATTATCTATGGGCCTAATATGAGACTAAATATCTAATGGTTGGAGATCCTACATAAATATCACTGTGGGCCTCGTCAAAATCAAGAAGGTTGTCCCATACGAATCCACTCCGACTATTAGATGTGTAATTGCAGTTTAGGCCCAGAGCCAAAAGATTACCAAAGAAAACGGTTGGGAGAGACGTCTACCCTTCATTTTTATTGGGCTCACCGTGATGATTGTTTGAAATCCACTCAAATCATTAGATGCCACACCAAAATTTAGGCATATAGCTTAAAAATAACGCCCATCCATGATTCAAGGGAAACAATTTGGAAGGTGATTGTTGCCCTGTACACTATTTCTAATCATGTGGTCCACCTAAATCACATATGGCATTGAGTTTTGGGCCCTTGGCCTAACATGAGGTGACACATCTAGTGGATGGAGTGGATTTTACATAAACATCATGTTGGAGCCCACCCAAGCAGCCGACCCATTTGCTCGTATGCCCACCCAACCAGCTGTTAAAGAAATGTAATGGAAGGTGGTGGAATGATAATTATATTGATTAATGAGGTAGCTTTTTTGAAAAAAGAACTGGAATGTAAATTCCATATTAATTAGGAAGCTTTTCTTAAGGGCCTGTTTGATTTTTATCGTTTCACCTGGAAACAGTAAATACCCTGGAAACGGAAAGGGGTGATTATTACCGTTTCACCTGTTTGAATATTCATGGGAATTTCATTCTTGGAAACCGGTTCAAAAGTAGTAGTGGCCATTTTAGGACCCCATCTTGATGTATATGACATATTTGTTCCGTCCATCCATTTTATCACAACATTTTGAGATATGAGAAGAAAAATGAGGTAGATCCAACACTCAACTGGCTCATACCAAAAGAAGCAAAGGCCCTAGGAAGATTTTAACGGTAAGTATTTGATTCACATTTTTCTATGGCGTGGTCCACTTGAGCTTTGGATATGCCTCATTTTTTGGCTTATATCATAAATTCATTTGACATAATGGATGAATGGTGTAGATATATGATATGCATCATGGTGGGACCCACAAATATTTCACAATATTTACCGTTTTTATACCAAGAAAGTAAGCCGTCAAATCAATTGTGGGGAAGAGTGCGGCAAGTAAGGAGGGAAATATTTATTACCATTCATGGGGCATTTCCCCGGGAATTTCATTCTTGGAAACCGGTTCAAAAGTAGTAGTGGCCATTTTAGGACCCCATCTTGATGTATATGACATATCTATTCCGTCCATCCATTTTATCACAACATTTTGAGATATGAGAAGAAAAATGAGGTAGATCCAACACTCAACTGGCTCATACCAAAAGAAGCAAAGGCCCTAGGAAGATTTTAACGATAAGTATTTGATTCACATTTTTCTATGGCGTGGTCCACTTAAAGCTTTGGATATGCCTCATTTTTTGGCTTATATCATAAATTCATCTGAAATAATGGATGAACAGTGTAGATCTATGATATGCATCATGGTGGGACCCACAAATATTTCACAATATTTACCGTTTTTACCACCAAGAAAGTAAGCCGTCAAATCAATTGTGGGGAAGAGTGCGGCAATTAAGGATGGAAATATTTATTACCATTCATGGGGCATTTCCCTGGGAATTGGAAAATCAAACATGCCCTAAAATTCCTTAAGGAGAAAAAGAATGCAATCCATATTCAAAGGAACATAGTTAGACGACTAAAGGGTTGGGCTCTTCCAATGTGGAAGGTCTCTGAGCCTGTTTGGATTGGTGGAATCTAAAAAGTAGAACCGAGAAGGAAAATGTCACATCAGAGGAAATCTATGGAGATAAAATTGTGTAAAAGAATAGTAAATAACCTGTTGGTTTTAGCATTCATGATTTCTATGGACATGTGGATAGGTCAATAGTAGAAAAGTGAGAGCTTTCTCAGAGAATGTGGAAATATCCATTTCTTAGTTTTTTTTTTTTTTTTCTAAGGAAAAATGTGGAAATGGAACTAAATTTCTAGAGTTGCTTTTCCTTTTGCAAGCAACAAAAAATGTCACATTTGAGGAAATGATTTCTTTTCCATGGTAGAAAGAAGGATTCCACCAATTCAAACATGCCTTAGAATTTAATTGAAATTGCTTACGCTCAATTGACAGGGTGAAACATAACCATTGAAAGAAGATCTCACTTTGTAAACAAGGTTGTCCAAGCTTGGGTTTTCTTTTCCTTTTTTGATCCCTAGGGTTCTGGCCTTGGATAAGCTGGTAGACAAAACACAATAGAGAAAGGTGAAGGATATTCATGAAAGAGAACCAGGAATCGCCTTCAAAGCCCACACGTGAGACCGAGGCCGAAAATCATCTGGTGGGCCCCACCACAAAACGCCCCAGGGAAATATTAAGGAGGCCATTCATCCTCAAGGTGAGATGACACATGTTGGCCGAATGTGGATTGATGGTCAACTTATTTCAACCATTCATTTCTACCACCAATGATCGCCCCACCAGACAAGCGGACTCTCTTGATTAATGGTGTTCCTGATGAACGGCCAGATCTCAAACACATGGGCTGCAAAGAACATTTATCCTTAGCAGGATTCAAAATAGAGATTTCATCCACAGGGAGAAAAAATAGCAAGGGTAGGCATAGGGGTGCCATTTCAAGAACAATAGCATTTGGTGGAACCAATAGAGGTTCCCTTTTGGGACTTCTCTTTGCTTGGTGTGCATGGATTGAGAGCGACATGCAACCAAAAGCATTTCCCATCTTTGAATCAAAGATAGTCAACGTACAGAAGAAAGTAAAAGCCATCTTCTTCTAGGTGAGATCAATGCCCGATGGAGAAGAATAACGGAGAAACCAAACAGCATGAAAATGCAATGTGGAAAGGCCTAACAAACATAGATGAAAAAGGAACAGCTATCCAATGTAATCAAACATAGGGAGAGGAAAAGAAGGAAATTGAAAGGAAATGAAATGAAACAAAACACCAACAGCTCGGCTTCTCGAAAACCCATTGAAGGTAACGAAATTCCCAAGCAAAGACAGAGATCGCGCACAGAAAATGTGAAGAAAATGGAATAAAAGAAACTCCACTTCCTCCTTCCAAAGCCACCAATAAAACAAGAGTTACCCTTCTTTGAATACAAATCAAACCAATCAAAGCAAATAAAACTGGAAGAATTGAAAGCCGACCCACTTCTCCTTTCAAAAAGCCAAATTAGAAGAATCTCAATCGAATAGAAATGAAAAGCGAATGAAGGAAAAAACAAAGTGAAAACGGAAAATTAAGAAAAACCACATCCCTGGCACAAAAGAACTGAACTCATAAAGAAAACAATGAGAAGGAGAACAAAACCACATCCGCGAAAAAGGGAGAAAAGTGAAAAAATCAAAAGCCCGAAAAACAAGACATTTTTCGTTTCAGAAAACCCAATTAAGAAGAATCTTATTCAAATCAAAATGAAAACCAGATGAGAAAAAAATAATAATAAGGAAGAGAGGAAAGGGAAATTTAAGAAAACTCAATCAAGAAAAATCACTGCAGCGACACAACATAACCAAAATCACACAGAATGTCATGAAAAGAAGAGACAAGGGAAATATTAAGAAAATCAAGTCGGCGAAAACAAAATTCCAAATTCCCAAACCGACAGAATCAAAAGTCACAGAGAGAAGAAGACCAAGAAGAATCAAAGAAAAAGGACCCACTTCTCCATTCTGAAAATCCAATTAGGAAGAATCTCATTCAAATCCAAATAAAAAGCGGAAAAAAAAATATATAATAAAATAAAATAAGAAGAAGAAGAAGAAGAAGAAGAGGGAAATTAGAGAAAACTACATTCCCAACACAACAGAATCAAGAACCCACAGAAGCCCAAAAGGATCAAAGAAATTTAAAAAAAAAAAAAAAAAAAAAAAAATCCCAAGAGCCAATTAGGAAAAATCTCATTCAAGCCGAATAAAAACTGAATAGAGAAAAGGGAAAATCAAGAAAAACCGCATTCTCGACACAACAGAACAATAAATAAATAAATAAAATCACAGAGAAGAATCAAAGAAAATGAGAATCGAAACGAAGAAGAAAAATCACCTTATCGGGATGAAGGTAGACCTTGTCTCGGAAAAGGAGGACGACGCCAGCCTCATCAAGGACACGAGCAAAAGCGGCCGCCTCATCAGACGAACGAGCAACGCCCATGCTCTCACATGCCCTGAGCAGATCCGGGTACCCGATTACCTCCTCTCCCTCCATTCCCAGCTTGTTCTTCAATGCCTCCACGTTAACCAGCCTCAGCAGCTTCTTCGCCTCCGCGAATGAGATCGCATCCTCACCGTTGCTTCTGCCGCTGTTACTGTTCGGACCTGCTTCTTGCTGTGAAGAGAAGGGAAGCGACGGAAGGAAAGAGTATGCGGCCGAGATAAACCGCGGCGGTTTCCTCCCATATCTAACGGCTGAGAGAGTGCGCGATATAAAAACGGACGATCTCCACATTCTCTTTACGAGAGAGAGAGAGAGAGAGAGAGAGAGAGAGAGATTTGAAAGGGGGAGAGATTTGAAGGGGGGGAATAGGCAGAGTCTGTAACGGCCGTTCAACGGCGAGAGAGAGACGCCCGTTATAAAGGAGGAACGGAGCCAAGGCGGAAACCGGTATATGACGTGGAGCTGAGGCAAAAGGCATCCGAAATGCCGCACTACCGGATTACCCTCGCAATCCGAGAGCCACGTGGATGAAACTCTTGTTAGATCCACTCCGTTCATCAGGTACTTTGTCTCATTTTAACCGTTGATTACAGAAATGAAGATAATCCAATACTTAAATAGATCACAAGATAGGAAACAGATGGGTAGAATGTCCACCGTCAGTTTTTCTCAAGACCCATAGTGTTATTTATTTGCCATCCAAACCATTCATCTGATGTGCCTCATTATGACCCAAAAAGCAAATTGTTCTATACTCAGTAGGCCGTAGCACGTGAATTTAGAAGTTATAGGAATAAATTTTTGGGTGGTCCACTTGAGTATTTGAATTATCCTCACTTCTTTTTTTTTTGGGATCAAGGCCCCAAAAAGGACCCGTGACGTAATGGACGGCGTGGATTTCTTGAACGTTAGGTCATTTCTCCCACGCCAGTGAAAGTAGCACCGGTAGGTACCGAGTGTTTTCCTTTACGTGAACGAGGGGTTGTTAAAAAGAGGAATTATTTCCCGCCGGAAAATATCCGATCCCTTAAGAAGGGTGGGCCGGGCACGATTATCACCTTTTACTAAACTCAAGGCAATCTATTTCTGCTTGATGAGTGGATTAGTCTGATTCTTGCGTCCGTTCATCATCGTGGTGCCGCCTATACTTTAAACGATCAGATATTCTACACTTGTGATCCATTGCGGAAAAACAGCGGCTGTTTTTATACGTGTTTGGGTACATTGAACGGCCAAATCCTTGCGAGAACGGATTGGCTACTCCGCCGTCACCTTTCAATGGCAAATGGCCGGTGCTCTGTGGGCTCCATCATGATGTATCTGTTTCATCCACACCGTCCATCTATTTTCCTGGATCATTTTATAGAATTAGAACAAAAATGAGATATATCTCAATCTCAAGTTGACCACATTATAGGAAAAAGTGTTGATTGAATGTCGACCATTAAAAACTTTTTGGGCCCATAAAAGTTTTGGATCGAGCTGATTTATTTTTTCTTTCTTTCTAACCTTCATCTAGGTCTACACGACCTATTCAACGGATTGGATGTCAAATAAACTGTACATTGATCCTTAGGAGGATTTTAATGGTGGAGTCCCTATTGTTTTCCATCGGTGTGATCCACCTGAGATTGATATCCTCTCATGTTTTGGATCAAAGTCTTAAAATGATTTTTAAAATAGATAAATAGCTTGGATAAAAGACTTACTTCATAATGAGGCTAAGCAAAGAGAATGGTGTTGAGAAAATTACAGGAATAATGATTTTCTGTAAAATATGAAAATCGAAAAACCAAATCAATCTGACAATACAGATGGGCTGAAGCATATTTGGAACGATGTCCTTAGAGCATTATTTGCCCCTATTCAAGTAAATTGAGTATGCTGAAAAGGTACATGCAAATTGCTTCTAGGATACGACGAGTCTAATGTGGTTCTACATTCAGCAAACACGAAGGCCCACCAATAGAACTCTGTTACACAATGTCTGAAAGAAATGAAAGAAAAAAATCTCAGTAAAAAAATAAGAAGAAACGTGATTTAGACCACTGCACTGGTCTGTTCTTCAGCTAGTGGTTTAGATGAACCGTTTTAGACCACACTGCTGGTCTAATCTTAAGGCAATGGTTCTGTTGAACTTCTTTGTCTTGCTAGAATTTCTGGTATGAAGGAGTGATTGGCTATGGTTCGTATGGGTTTTGCTGGAGAGTGTTTAGATGGATTGGAAACTCATCCAGACCCTCTTTATATAGGCTATGGTGGCTGGGGGTTATGGTCCAGGGAAATAAATCCCATTAATTATTTTTCTAGCTGTTGGAGAAACTAGCCGTTATTGACAGTTTTTTACTGTTGTGCATGAGCCATAACAGCTGCTACATACTGACTGTTGTGAGACAGTGGCTAGCCGTTTCTACCTATTGGGCTAGCCACATGCAGCAGTTTCTGCATGGTTAGTAATGAGCAGTTACACTTCTCTACAACGGTTTTTTCCATTGCAAAGTATGTCATTAGCGCCTCTACAGCCACACTGCCTCACATGCCCACGCCCTCGCATCGAACCTGTGCCTCTGAACGTGACCGAAACTAAGCCCGTGCCCGAGCCTGAGCCCAAGTGCGAGCGCGCGCGTAACACTGGAACACGCAAGTTCCATACTCCTTGGACCATGTGGGTAAATATTATAATACTCAACTCTCCACATTTAAACAAAAAATTCTTCTTCTCCTTTTCCAATGTGGGACTATTCCCAAAACCCATGAAAAATGTATTTCACAACAATCAATATATTATATAATATTTTTATTATTAAAATATATTTAAAATCAATATATTACAACAATCCCCCACTTGATTTTTAAAATATATTTTTTGAAAAAATATTTTTGCCAGAATAAAAACAGTTTATATGCATAAAGAAAGATATCTTTCGATTTTAATATTCCCTTAGTATAAGTTATCTCAAAACTCTATCAAAAGGACTGGTAGTCGTAGCGTTGAACCAGTTATTCTTAGATAACAGAGCTGGAAAAACCACACACATATTCATTATGTGTTAATTAAAGTTTATACAATCTTGCTCAACACAATTAATGGCCATGTGCTTATCCTATTTCATGAACGATCCCGAGAGAAAACTCAAACTCTCATGAGGGACGGCACCATCTCTATGTTCATATAGGTGAAATCCTTTCAGTGTCTTCGTTATTATAAGACACTTATCTTTTAGACTGGATTTCATTAAGAGTTCTAAGACTCAACTCTCTTTTATAACGCTCAACACTTATCTATTATGGATGGGGTCTTATATAATTTAGTATTGAAAACTTTCCACGTAACTTGTTTTTACTCATTAAATCTGAAATTAGAGATTTTCTGACTTTAGGTTGGGTTACCATCACTGGTGAAACTTTGGTTGAAGAGTTTCAACCCCATCCCTTTAGATGTTACATTTACTACTTCTCTCGGTAGAGGTTCAGTAAAAGGGTCCGCTAGGTTATTGCTTGATTTCACATAGGAAATAGCAATTATTCTATCTCGAATCAATTGTTTGACATAATCATGTTAAAGACTTATACGTCTAAACTTACCATTATATGTACTACTATAAGTAGTGACACAACTGATATAAGCTTTTCACAAAAAGAGATTTCTAATAAAAGATCCTTTAGCCACTTACCCTCTTTGCATGTTGCAACTAGGGATATAAATTCAGACTTCATAGTCGAATGTGTTATGCAAGTCTGTTTCGTGGATCCCCAAGATACAGCTGCACCTCTTAGGGTGAATACCCACCCTATAGTAGACGTGTTGTCCCATGCACTCGATATCCAGCTTGCATCGGTATATCCTTCTAATACGGCAGGAAACTTTGAATAAAATAGTCATAAGTCTTTGGTTGTTTTTAAGTAGTCAATGACTCTACTGATTGCATTTCAGAATTCAGTATTAGAGTTACTAGTAAACTTACTAAGTTTACTCACAGTATATGCGATATCAAGTCTAGTGCATTGCATAGCATATATAAGACTTCCTATAGCACTTGCATATTCCAATTGTGCAACCGTTCTTCCGTTATTTTCTATTAGCTTGATACTTGGATCAAATGGGGTTTTTGATTCTTTTATATTTATATGGTTAAACTTGTTTAATATCTTCTCAATATAATGAGATTGACATAAAGCATAACCCCACAATGTTTTTAACTTTGATACCTAGGATGGTATCTACTTATCCAAGATCCTTTATTTTGAATACGGAAGATAGACCTCTTTGTTTCAGTCACACCTTCCATTTTATTACGAATTATTAACATGCAATCAACATACAGACAAATAATAATTATATAGTTACCATCTATTTTAGAATATATGCATTTATCAGCTACATTATGCATGAAACCATGAGATAGTATTTTGGAATCAAACTTCTCATGTCATTATTTTAATGCTTATTTTAATTCATACAAAGATTTGATTAATTTATATACTTTATTTTCATTTCCTGGTAGAACGAATCTTTCAGGTTGTTCCATGTATACCTCCTCATTGAGGTCACTATTTAGAAACGCGGTCTTTACATCCATTTGGTGGATGTGAAGATGATATATGGAAGCTAGCGCAAATAATATCCTAATGGATATTATCCTACCTACAGGAGAATATGTGTCAAAATAATTTATCTCTTCTTTTTACCTAAAATCCTTAGCTACTAGTTGAGCTTTAAAGGTTTGGATAGTCTTATCAGTGTGATATTTCTTCTTAAATCCCACTTGCAACCTATAGGTTTAGAACCTATAATAAGTGTACTAGTTCTCATGTTTGATTTGACATTATAGATTCCATTTCATCGTTAATAGCTTTTTTCTAAAAAGCTGATTTTCTAGAGGATATAGCCTTTTTATGTGTTAGGATCATCTTCTATAGTCGTTACTATAGGTATTTTTCTTATAACATTTTCTTTATCTCATTCTATAAGATGGAAAAAGACGCGCTGAGAGTTTGTATAGTCATCATCTAGATTCTTCTCTATTATTGTCCTTTGACTCCTACGAGGTTCAATAGGAGCTTCCACTACTTGTGGAGCTATACTATCTGGTTCTCTATCAGGAGTTTAGACTTCATTATCCTTTGACTCCAAGGATAGTGAGTTGTCTCTTGATTTTATTATCATATTAGATTCTATATCTAGAAGTCTATAAGCTTTACTATTTTGTGCATACCCTACAAAGGCGTACTTAATAGCTCTAGGTCCTAACTTAGTTCTTTTTAGATCAGGAGTTCTGCATTATGCAAGACACTCCCACACTTTAAGATATCCTAAGTTACGTTTTCTACCTTTTCATGTTTCATATAGAGATGTTTTATATTTTTTAGATGAAATTCTGTTTAGTATATGACACGTTGCAAACAGTGCCTCACCCCATAGACTGAGTGACAACTTTACTCGTATTAGCATTGAGTTGATCATCTCAACAAATGTTCTATTCTTCCTTTCTACTATTCCGTTTTGTGAAGGTGTGTATGGCGTAGTACACTAATGTATTAGTCCATGTTTTTCACAGAAGTTATCGAATTCATTAGAGAAGTATTCTCCTCCTCTATCGCTATGGAGAATTTTTATCTTCTTGTTTAGTCATTTTTCTACTTCTGCTTTGTATACCTTAAACATGTTCAATGCTTCATCTTTGCTCTTTAATAGGTACATATAGACATATCTAGAGCAATTATCAATAAAAGTTATAAAGTATCGTTTACCTCTACGATTAAGAATGTCGTTTAACTTACAGATATCACTACGCATAATATTCAATACTTAAGACGATCTCTCAACACTTGGAAAAGGTTTCTTCATCATTTTGGATCGTATGCACACTTCACATTTATTAGTTTCATTTTCTGTGTATGAGATTAAACCATTCTTAGCTATGAACTTCAAGATACTATACCCTATATGGGCTAGTCTATCATGTCATAGTCCAATGGATTCAACCATATATGCAGAAGTGTTACTTTCATTCAGAGAAAACTTGACCATACCGTTACAAGTATATCCCTTTTCGACAAAATTCTCATTCTTAGACAGAATCAGTTTTCTGACTTGAATATCACCTTTATTCCTAGTTTACCTAGAAGATCCCCAGAAACTAAGTTTCGCCTCATGTCTGGGACATGCAAGACATTTGTCAGAATCACTTTCTTCCCAGAGGTGAATATCAGTTCGACAATTCCTTTGCCGACAACCTTTGTTCGGACTTCATTACTCATTTAGACTTCTTGACCATCGGTCAATTCCTCATAGGTTTTGAAGGCTGATCTATCGTAACACACATAAATGGTACCAAAAGTATCATACCACCAATCAGGAACCTTTCCTTGGATAGTATTCACCTCAGTGATTATAGGTACAATATCGCCTTCTTTAACTGCACTTACTTCTTTTTTAGATTTGCGATATCGACATACTCGGGCATAGTGCCCATTTTTCCCACAGATATGGCATGGGCCTTTTAACTTTCCGTTCTTCTTTTGGGTGTTTTTCTTGAATTTCTCTTTATTGGGTTTCAGGGAATCGTCTTTTTCAGGATTCTTATTATTAATATTTTCTACTGCGTGTACTTTGGACAGGAATTCCTGTTGTCATTCTTTTTATCACGGTTGCGGGATTCTTCCTCAATTCTGAGATATTTCTGGATTTGTTCCAGTGTATAGTCATCAGTCTTATGTAGCAACTTCTATATATAGTCTTTCCACATCGGGGGTAATTTGGCGATAATAGCCCCGCATTGGAATGGTTCAGGAATATTAATTTTAATTGTTTTGATTTTGTTAATTATTAGCTGCAGTTCTTAGATTTGGGCTAGCAGCGGTTTGTTGTCTACCATGTTATAGTCGAAGTACCTGACAATTAGAAATTTGTTGGTACCTTCTTCTTCAGCCTTGTATTTGAACTCTAGAGTGGTCCAGATTTCTTTTGCTGATAACGTTTGTGTATACAGATCGTACAATCGGTCGGAGAGCGCATTCAGAATATGTCCACGACACGAGAGTTTGTTTTCAACACATTTGGTGCGGGCAACAACTTGTTCAGGTGTGTCTTTGTCGGATGCTTCAGGTAGTGGTTACAAAGTTGGATCTAAAATGTAATTGATTTTCAGCGCCGTCAGAAGAAACTTGAGTTTGTCTTGTCATCTAGTAAAATTGGTTCCATAGAACCGATCAATGCAAATCAAGTCCTGATTCATCAACTTGATAGACGATACACTATCAGCTTCCATTTAAATAATGCTTTAAAATTGTTGAGAAAATTACAGAAATAATGATTTTCTGTAAAATATGAAAAGCAAAAAACTAAATCAATCTGACAATAAGGATAGGCTAAAGCACGTTTGGAACGATGTCCTTAAAGCATTATTTGCCCCTACTCAAGTAAATTGAGTATGTTGAAAAGGTTACAGGAAAATTGCTTCTAGGATACGACGAGCTTGGTGTGGGTCTGCGTTCAGCAAATACGAAGGCTTACCAATGGAACTCTGTTACACAGTATCTGACATAAATGAAAGAAAAATCTCGGTAAAGAAAGAAGAAGACGAAACGTGATTTAGACCACTGCACTAGTCTATTCTTTAGCTAGTGGTTCGGATGAACCGTTCAAAACCACATTGCTGGTCTAATCTTAAGGTAATGGTTCTGTTGAACCTTTCTGTCTTCTTGGAATTTCTGGTCCGAAGGAGTGATTGGCTATGGTTCGTATGGGTTTTGCTGGAGTGTGTTTAGATGGATTGGAAACCCATCCAGGGTGGCTAAAGGTGGCTAAAGGTTATGATCCAGGGAAATAAATCTCATTGATGATTTTTCTAGCTATTGGAGAAACTAGCTGTTATTGGCAGTTTCTGGTTGTTGTGCATGACCCATAACAGCTGCTGCATGCTAACTGTTGTGAGACAGTGGCTAGCCGTTTCTAGCTGCTGGGCTAGCCACATGCAGCAGTTTTTGCACGGTCAGTAATGAGTAGTTACACTTCTCTGCAAGAGCTCTTTTCCAGCCTCTATATATTCAGAGGGACTCTCATTCAGTCCTCTAGTCTTCCAGCCATCTATCTGCCTTAGCCTCTTAGTTACACCGCGTCTTGCATACATCTCGTGTCGGTTCGTGCGAAGTGCAAAGTGTGCCACTAGCGCCTCTATAACCACACTGCCTCACGTGCCCACGCCTTCGCACCGTGACCAAGCTCGGGTGTGGAACACGCAAGTTCCATACTCCTTGGACCATGTGGGTAAATATTATAATATTCCACTCTCCACATATAAACCAAAAATTCTTCTTCTCCTTTTCTAATGTGGGACTATTCCCAAAACCCATGGAAAATATATTTTTCAAACCCTTTACTTATATATTATATAATATTTTTATTATGAAAATATATTTAAAATCAATGTATTACAACAAATGGCCCATCCGTAGCCACGGGCCAGTGGCAGGGAGAGCAGCCAGTCCGCTTCCAATGCTTGGGGAAGGAATACGGATCCTCTAATTGCCACGAGTAGAAAAACCCAGTTGGTTGTAACCTAAGGGCCCGTTTGGCCACCTGCATTAAGTGGAAGTAGCTAGGATTGCATTCGTCGGCCTGGCATATCCATCGTACAGTCAGGTTTGGAGACGATTTTTCAACCCGGGATAACGAACTTTGGGTCTCCTGCTGATATCGTGTTTCAAGGGGAGGGATTTGGCAATCCCATCTTGAGTTTACTGTAACCCGCTTCGACTTCCACACCAGGTGAACTGCTTCCACTTCTGTGTGTTTGAGTGACATCCACATGAATCAAGCGATTTGGGTATGAAGTTTGACTATGGGCCCCTTGTGCTGTATGTGATTACATCTACTCCATCCATACATTTTACAAGATAAGTTTTAGATCGTTAGCCTAAAACTAAAAAATTTGCAAAGCTCAAATGGACCATACCACCGGAAACAGTTTGAATTGAACATCTACCATTGAAAATTTCTTGGGGGACCACAAAAGTTTTGTATCAATCTGATATTTGTATTTTCACTTAATCCATGTCTTTGTGATATTATCAACAGGTTTGAAAGAAAAAAAAAAAAAACATAACTGTAGGCCATAAAAAGGTTTCAACGGTGGAAATCATTATTCCCTATGGTATGGTCCACTAGAGATTTATATATACCTCATTTTTGGTCTTAACCACTAAAATGATCTAAAAAAAAGGATGGACGGAGTGGATAAGTCAATACTTTGACGGTGGGCCCAACTAAGTGTACTCTGTACGATAAGTGGGTACTGAGTAACTTAGTACGCAATCCGATTTCATGTGGGTTCCTGTGAACGCCTTTCGCAGGATCTACGTGCGAAGGATAGCTAGCTGGGGCCCACTGTGATGTTTATGGGAAATCCATCACGTTCATCAATTTTTGAATAATATGTTATGACATGGAACTAGAAATTATGAAAATCCAATTCTCATATGGGCCACACGACCGATGATTGAATGTCCACCATTGAGACATACGTGTGGCCACAAAAGATTTGAAACATGATAACTTATAACTTTTCACCAATATGTGTATAGAATTTACTTTGTGAATGGTATAGATGGTATATAAAAAACACGATGGACCCAGGAAGGTTTCAACGGTAGGAATTTACCTACACACGTTTATCTTATGCATGGCCGCACATGAGTTTTGGATTTAGATCATTTTCAAGCCCATCACCTAAAATGATATTGTAAACCTGTTGAGCGTGGTGGATTTCCTATATTCATCACGGTGGGTCCCACTTAACTTCACGTCACATGAAGTTCCTGCAAAAGTGGTTCGCAGGAAATCCGCATCCATATCCGAAGGAGATTCAGAACGATTTTGTTTGATGACTAAATACGGAACGAACTGTTTCTCTCTTCTCACGGACAGAGAGGAGTAAGGCTACCTTCGGGTTCCAGACGCCCTATAGGACGCATGGCTCCAGACGATGTACAACCATACCATCGATGAGAGTGATGTTAACGATACAACTCGTTTCCTCCATTATAGTCAAGTATGGAAGGAGCTAGACGTATATAAAGGGGGCTTTGGCATGGAGGCAAAGTGCATTTTGGGCCCATACCAGGGTAAGGTATGTGTTGTATGTCTTGACAATCAACTATCTCTTTCCTTCCTCTGGCCATAGTATCTCTCCCACCCAACAGTAATGGCGAGATGGTATCTGTAAACCACAGTGGGCATTCATATGTCTTTGGGCTTCATCTGGGGAAGACTCAATCGAGCCACTGGACAAACCAAGTTCCATTTTCAATGTCTTGCCAATGATCCTAACCGTGTGCAGGGTCATATGTAATCCACGGTGGCCAACCATCCATTTGATTATTCAACAAATGGATGGTATGGATGAGCAAAATCCACTGTATATGTTTGTAATACTTCATCTCTACTGTTTCCCACCACGTACTAAAATATTTTTATTTATATTTTCAGTTTGGAAGACACTTTGAAGATCCTTCTTATTGTCATCAGAATTACAGGTATGTTGTGATCACCCCTAATCGGATTGCTTTTTTCCATATTTGTGATTACTATTTTTCACAATCACTTCATTCTATTTGGATCTATTTTATGATTGTATTATCATATAGAGTGTGTGTACATGAGTGTCTTATTAAAATATTGGAGATTAAATCTCATATATGGGTGTGTATATGGACATGTAATGCCTGAGCACCACATGTAAGGAGGATAACCACTACCATTTTTAAAACGGTGATAAACTAGCAGAAGAGTTTGTGACTACAGGAATCATCCATGCTCAGGGTGCTACCTTATGTGGGCCATGTTAAGAAAGTTATACTAAATGGATGGTTTTGATCATCAGTATGTATGGCTGATGTGGACCATTTAAAAAAAAATAAAATCAAAGACCTATGTTCAGTTGGACAAGCCAATGGTCAGGATAATCTTTAAAGTTTGATTACTGGACCATACACTGTTGAGAATAACAGGCAAAGAATGGACGATTCTAATTATCTAAAGATCATGTGAGTTCCACTAAGACACATGCTGTTGAGAACGCGGATTGCAAAGAAAATGCCAGTAGCACCTCGCTGTCGGACGATGCTTTGTGGGCCCTACCATGATGTATGTGTTTTATCCGTGCCGTCCATCCATTCTCGATCACTAATTTAGGCATGAGCACAAATATTAGGCAAATCCAAATTTCAGGTGGACCACACCACAGGAAAACAGTTGTGATTGAACACCTACCACTCAAAACTCCATCCAAGCCATTGATTAGGTCGCGCAGACCAGGATGAAGGGAAAACAAAAATAGCAGGTTGATCCAGAAGTTTTGTTGTTCAATCACCACATTTTTACAGTGGTGTGTTCAACCTGAGATTTACCTAATTTTTGGTCTCAAATGAACTGGCAATATGGGTGGACGGCATGGTAAAAAACATACATCATGTTGGGTCCACATAACACCGTCCAGTATGTAATCTGCAAAAGTTTGTGGTTGTTAATGGTGTCCGAGAATTAAAGAATTTGCAGCTAACATTGTGAAAATGCAATCTCAATGATGCGTCTGAGAGACGATGACAATACTGCTTTTCAAATTTTGTATCAAAGAAAGGACCCATATCTTTTCTTATCTTCTTCTTTTATTACTAGTAAAGCTTTTGAGATTTGAAATTGCTAGAATTTGAAACAAGAC
Source organism: Magnolia changhungtana (assembly GCA_030180095.1). Taxonomy (NCBI): domain Eukaryota; kingdom Viridiplantae; phylum Streptophyta; class Magnoliopsida; order Magnoliales; family Magnoliaceae; genus Magnolia; species Magnolia changhungtana. The sequence goes on along the minus strand of JASAUF010000198.1, from coordinate 4,134,880 downwards.
CTGCTTGTGTGTTCGCAGGTATAGATTGCATTTGGATGCAGTATTAAATTGAATTGCAATGATCAGTTTAATAAACAAGAAATGACTACATCGCAATTACCTCTGCATTCATATTGAGGGACAAATCTACAATTCACAATCTTGTTTCTTTCAAGCTAGATTGGAAAGGAATGTACCTCCAATTTTGGATGCTATTTCCACATTTGAATGCGTGGAAGCTTCATTACAATTTGATCATTGCCTCTTTCTTGAAGCAATTACAGCAATTCAATTCAAAATATCATCCAAATGCAGTGGGGAATATATGAATAGTCCAGATTGACGATGGATGGTTTCACGCCTTGCATTCCCTCTACATGTTGTTATGAAAAGATGCAAGTGCTTGTGTGTAAAATACAAATGATCATATACACTCGACAGAGCATGTGTTTGGATACATGAAATCTGAGGAATGATCAAATATCTGCCATCCATGGATTTTGAAGGGCTATTGATGGCTTCACCCACATAATGAATGGACACATTACTTTTCCTATATTAAAGACATCGCCTTCCACAATGTCTTAATCTGTGGCCCACAAACATCGACTTAAAATTTGAGATACAACAATACTCAACATTCATCAAAGGAAAACCTAAGATTGGATGGCTAGGATCTTCCAATCTGAGTGGGAGATTTAGTTCAAGGACCATCCACGTTGGGATGTAATAGGACAATGGTTACGATTATTAAAGAGTGGGCCCCACTTGTGAGAAGTGAAATCTGGAAGAGTTGAGTGTGCGATTCGCCATGTGGGACTCACGTGCAGAGATAGTGTTATGAATGTTCTGGCATGATAGATTGTAATGGTGTAATCTTTTTCTACCATCACACCACTTGAATGATGGTTTTACACACATGAACATGATAAATAAGTTATGAAATTTAATGGTGTAATCCTTTACACGTACTTTGAAGGCCAACTGTCAGTCAATTTGGGTGGACCATTATCCTTGAGGCGTAGGTGATAAACAAGTAATAGATGAATTGGATGAAGAAGAAGTGGCTGCATGCATATTTATTCTTGCTGCGGGAGCACGTGTCTCTGCAGTTGGTGAATACTCTCGTACGTACATGTTTAGACAACCATCCAAACAAGGCAACGAAGAATGGTCCAGATTCATCAACTCCATTGTGCATACTAATGACACAGACTGTCTAACTTAACTTAGGATGACTCGAAGAGATTTTTTCTACCTAGCTTAACAGTTACAAGATAAGACACATTTATGTGATAGTAGGAATGTATGCCTTGAGGAGCAACTGATATCGTCCTGCACACTATTGGACATAGTGTACGTAATCAGGTGTTAGGACATCGATTTATACGTTCTGGTGAAATGGTGAGTCGTTACTTCCATCGTGTACTTGATGCAATCCTCTCCGTCTACCCTAATTATGTTAACCAAGCTGGACCAGAAACACCTCATGAGATAGCTTCGAATCCCAATTGGGTAACATACTTTCAGGTAACACTTGTACTTTTGAATTTTCGAAACAATAATGCCTACTTAAACTTCAACACCTTAATAATGACAATGTTAATCTCTATTTAGGACTGCGTTGGTGTAATCAATCGAACCCACATTCTTGCCCATGTACCAGCCCTTGACCGTGCGAGCTTCCAGAACAGGAAAGGGTTTTTATCCCAAAATGTACTCGCGGTTTGCTCATTTAAGATGCAAATTTTATATGTTCTGGCTGGTTGGGAAGGTTCGGCTTCAGATGCTAGGGTTCTTCATAATTCCCTCACCCGTACAGATGATCTGTTAACGATCCCACACGGTAACATTCACGAATGAAAACCAATAAGAATCTATGTAAATTTTACTTCTAAGCCCGCACCTAAGCACGTTCATCCAATGATAATTGTAGAAAAATATTATATTGTTGATGTTGGATATGCACATTTGCCGGGTTTTATGGCTCCTTACCGTGGTATTCGTTATCATCTACAAGAGTATCGGACTGGAAGAGCTCCCGCGAACAGGGAGTTATTTAACTATCGTCACACACAACTCCGGAATGCTATTGAATGTTGTTTTAGTGTTGTAAAAGCGTGTTTTCCTATATTGAAGATGTCTGTTCCGTATTCGTACAAAACGCAAGTTAAAATTGTAGTAGCGTGCTTTGTGTTACATAATTTTATACGTTTGGAGGACGAGTCTATTGAAAGCCTTCCTGCTGCTAGGATATCTGAATGAGATTTAGAAACTAACCCGACGCTGAATGAGGTTTCCGTAATCGATGAGAGACAATGGTTGGTTCAAGTAACCCAGCGCCAGAAAGATGCATGGATTACCGTGTGCGACGAAATTGCCAATCGGATGTGGGCGGATTCCCAAACCACCAGTAGGAATTTATAGGACCTTTTCAATATGTTATTAAAACAGTTAATGATAAGAATATGTAGTATAGCTTTAGAATCTCCTTTGTTAGAAAATGAAGAACTTTTCGCAGTTTTTCTGAAATGTTTAACATCTGCATGCACATTTTCACGGCGTAATGTTCTAATTGTTAAGTATCTTGCCATAGTTAGTAGTGACAATATTAAATATATCTTATTTTCATAGGTGAGATGGCTGAGTCGTGGAGATCTCCTCAGAAGACACCTTCACCATCCCCTTCTAGAGATTCACCTGGACCAACTCGTTGCTCACCGTTGAGTAGGACTCAAAAGTCCTTAGCTGAGCCTTTAAGTAGAGCAGTGAAAGTGAAATGGATGCCTGAAATGGACGAAGCATTATTCTCTACTTTACTTGAGCAAATAGCACTTGGTCGTAAGTCTGATAATGGGTTCAAAAAGTCGGCGTATGAAGTTGTAGCAACTGAAATTACAAAACAAACAAATGTGAGTGTCACATGGATGAACGTCTCAAATTGGATGAGGTATCACAAGCGTGAATACAGTGATGTGAAAGAAATGCTTTCTGCAAGCTGGTTTGGATAGGACTGCAAGAGAATGGTTGTGACGGCCCCAGACGATGTTTGGGAAGGATGGCTAAGGGTAACATCTCAGTCACCATACATTGCATTATTTGAATTTCACATATTATGATATTATATAGTAGTCATTTTTTTACTAATCCTTAATCCATTATTTTTCGTAGTCTCATCCACGTGCGGATCAACTGCAGGGCAAGAGGATAAATCGCTTGGACGATTTAGCTGTCATCGTCAGGGATAATCAAGCCACTGAAAGATATGTGAAATGAAGTAGGAATTTGGGTGTGTCGTTATCTCGACTACAACGGGATTTAAATGAGGCTTGGTCGGACACTGATGACATGATGAATGATAATGTCGATCTATATTCGGATAATTTGGATGATTCTGGACCAGATTTATGCTACTCAACTGATAGTCACCATTTTACTACTAACCGATCGTTTCACAGTAGTCCAACCCCACCTTTATCTTGGGAGACTACTCATAGCGGTAGCACTTCTGAGAAAAGGACGCGACCCATTCGTCCCTGTAAGGTACTCAGCGCATCTATATATAATGTTGCCAATGCAATCCGTGAATTTGGCATTCGCATGGGTGACGGTAAGGAAGTCAATCGAATGGCTAGAGTGTTAAGCGCCTTAGAAGAGGTAGAAAGACTGACAAAAACTGACCTATTTAATGTCGGTGAATTACTCTCCAGGGATGAGCGGCTTGCTGCCATGTTCATTAACCTACGAGGAAAAGATCGTTATGATTGGCTGAAAAAAGTTGCCCATAATGTATGGGGCCCATCTGATGGAAATAATTCACCTTAAGTTCACACACCACTCATCTTAGGATTGAGATGCTACATTTTCTCTATGTTGGTCGACAATTTGCATTTTCAAGTTTAGTTTCTGTGTGTTTGAGTAATGAACTTATTTAGGATTTTCTTAAATGGTACGTTAGATAGTTGGATATGGTATTAGCATAGGTGGACATGTAATATTTTAAATTATCATTGTGGTGGATATGATGTTTAGACCTTTTGGACTCATATGATTTACTATATCATTTTATTGTTTATTTTTTTTAAAAAAAAAACTATCTGCTTGCTTAAACGAATTGAATGCCCATTGGTATGATATATGCCTATATCCTTGTATTAGTAATATTGTATGTTTTAATTGTTAATGTAGATGTCGAAGGAAAAGTATTATGTTGTATTTGTTGGTCGTCGGCCTGGCATATATACTTCATGGGAGGAAGCACGCTTGCAGGTCGAAGGATTTCACGGCAATAATCATCACTCATTCACATATTTGGAGGATGTGACGGAGGATTGGGAGAATTTTTTGAGGTCCCGTACATTAATTAGATTAGGCCAGAGACGAACGATGGAGACGTTTGCCCTTGCCGACATAGATTTCTATGTAAATATTTAGACTCCCTACTCGGACATCTCAACCCAACCTCAACGTCGGACGTCAACAACGGTTACACAAGGTACATCAACGGAAGACTTGAATATGACATTCGGGACGTCAACAACTGTTTTAGAGGGTACATCCACAGATGACTTAAATCCGACCGTTGGGACGACCTTTGTTTTCTTTTTTGTTTCGATCATAGTTCTTATTTTTGCATTGTACGTTGTGATCAAACTGTTGGAACTTCATTGACATTATCTGCATGGTCTCAAATGTTATGTATTGCAACTTTTAAATTGGACAACAGTACTCTCTCTTAGGTCGTTTTAATTTCCGTACATGAAATTGCAATTAGGGTTTTCTCACCATTGTGATAAAAATCAAGATGCTTCATCTTCACTTTGGTCATTGTCATTCCTTTAATATTGAATTGAACTATTACAATTCATATCAATTGCACATCCAAACATGCCGCTAAGTTACCTGGAATTGGGTCTGGTTTCTAACCAAAATTGTGATTTACTCCCAGTAAGTAATGTTGAATTGGATCTCGTTTACAGCTAAAACAATGAATTACACAATCCATGCCCCAAAAATATCCACGATATATTCAGTTTTCAGTTTTTGACGATGAGGCCCCTGATTCAGCGAACCAAACGATGGTCTGATACGACCAGTCGCAGATGGGCCATGCCCCAACTGTCCTGCCCACCAAAATTGGGCCTCTTGCAATCGAATGCATTTCTATCTAATCGTCTATTTTCAGGGCCCAAATTGAAAGGATGAGAATGTTCAATCAATGAGATTTTTGAGACGTGGCCCATCCACTGCAGGGCCCGACATGCCAATGGTCAGAATCGGTGCACTATGGGCTCTACTTCTCCTATATGAAAACCCAATGATATCACCATATCCTAAGGTTGAAGATCGCGTAATCCCTCCATTCCATAACCCTAAAACTGAAAAAATACATATAAAGAAAACTATAGAGATGGAAAATACAGCTTACTTTTGGGGGTATTCTTGGAAGAGAAGGATTTCCGATGGAAATCTTCATCTGAGGAAAAGAAGAAGGCCATGACAGAGAAATAGATTTCTCAGAAAATGATTTTTGAGGTAAGGACGAAGACCAGATGAGCAGAGAATACGAAGAAGAAATGCAAGCCATGCGGGATTTTCCACCTACCAAAATGTGATAGATAAACCCCCTTTGATTCCTTTCCGTGTTAGAGATTTTTTGGGGAATGTGTTAGAACTGAGAGTACATTACATACATCGAAGAACTTTGTCGAATGAATGGTCCTGGTTGATGATCGGGGTCTCACATGTCAGTCAAAATCGATAGGCCCACTACTGGAATGAAACAATCAAAGTGTATGTACGAAATTCACCTTTCCTCTGTTCCCTCCTGGTGTGCATGCCCAAAAACAACAGTTTGTACCGTCATTGGCCGTTTGGAGGGTCTAGATGGTCACTTTATACTGTTGGAATTCATATTTTCATGATTTAAACCATTGATATCATGGGCCTTGCCCAGAAATAGAAAGAAAAAAAAAATCTCTTAAATTGGAAGATCCAATCCGTCCATTCTTTGAAATCTTTTAAATTGGACATAAAATGTTACTTTATTTCTCAACTGTCCATTGACAGGCCCACCAAACAAGTTTCAGAATCATTGTCGATCCATCGTGCAGTGGTGTAGATCAATGAACAGTGGCCCCAAACCCGAAGCAAACATGAGGAAAGCTGTGTCTCCATTCATTCGGTAGATAAGACAGCGAAGTGCATTACATTACATACGGGAAGATACTCTGGCAGAGTGGGATGTGTTGGGGGCCTTACACAAAACCTTAGGATCTAGCCCTCTAGAACAAACCAGAATTATGGATAATAAAGCAATGAAAATAATCAATGCATCAATCACACACCACATAAGAGATTTTTACGTGGAAAACCCTCAAAGAGGTAAAAACCACGGGACCTCGTCCAGATCAACAATCCACTATGAAGTAGAACGTTACAAACTTCTTCACTCATGTAGGAGTGGATAAACAATGAGAGAAACAAAGAAAAATGGAGTGATCTCACCGATTACAAGGACATAGAAGTGTTGAGATATAGATTGCACAGTAGATAACCTTCACGAGCATAATCTCCCTTCTATAAGCTTCGTCTCTCTCTTTTCCTCTATCTCTCACCTTTGATAGCCCTAAACCCTTTAACAAATCCCTTGTAAAGCTTTAAGAAACCCTCTTGTCGTACCTCTAGGTACCTCCTATTTAAGGTTTTAGGAAACTCCTTTCCGCATCCCAGTTGCGAAAGGACTTATGACATGAAATCCGCTCAAAATCGCAGAACGAATTTGCGTAACTACGACTGGTTGTGACGAACTTTCTACCGATCGAGCGCCACCCACGACCAGTCGAGCACCCCGGAGAAAAATAGCCCAAGTTGCTGGACTTTAAGTCGTGTCACCACTCGACTCCTACGACTGGTCGAGACTAGCCTTCGACCGGTCGAGCAGGGTTCACGACCTGTCGACGACGGGTTAAAAAAACCCATCAAATCTCTCCCTTTTTGACCCAGGAGGGATCCACCTTCTTCAAGCCAGCCAGGTTTCTACACACCTCAAACTTGCCCTTGAGCAAAGCCTTGGTCATCATGTCTGACCCATTATCGTCCGTGTGGACCTTCTCAAGCTGTAACACCTTCTGTTCCAAAGTATCCCTGATCCTGTGATACCGAATCTCTATGTGCTTCGACTTAGAATGCTGACTTGGATTCTTGCTCAAGTGTATAGCACTTTGACTATCACAATAGACCACGTGCTCCTCCTACTTTAGGCTAAGTTCCTGTAGGAACCTCTTCATCCAAAGCATCTCTTTACATGCCTCTGTGACTGCAATGTATTCGGCCTCTATCGTCGATAATGTTACGACCTTCTGTAGCTTGCCCTGCCAGGAAATCGCTCCCCCTGCAAACGTGAACATGAACCCCAAGGTAGACTTCCTGGAGTCTATGTCGCTTGCCATATCTGCATCTGTGTAGCCCTCTAACACAGGTTTTCCATCACCATGGCATACCGTAGTATCCACTTAACCGCTGCCTGATGTTCTTTGTCTGGATTGGCAAGATACCGACTGACAACACTAACCGCATATGCTATGTCTGAGCGTGTACACACTATAGCATACATCAAACTTCATACCGCTGACGCGTAGGATATCTTCTGCATCTCATCCACCTTTGCCTTCATCTTAGGACACTGCTTGTCACTCAATTTGAAGTGACCATCCAGTGGAGTACTAACCGACTTCGCTGCATTCATATTGAACCGCTCTAGGACTTTCTCAATATACCGCTCTTCTGACAGCCAAAGCTTCCTGCAGTTTCTGTCACGGGTTATCTCCATTCCTAGGATCTGTTTAGCCGGGCCCAAGTCTTTCATCGTAAAAGACTTGTCCAACTCCTATTTCAGCCTGTCGATCTTTTTGATGTCTTTTCCCATGATGAGCATGTCATCAACATATAACAGCAGAACTAAGAAATCACCATCTGAGAACTTGCACGTGAACACACAATGGTCCGACTCTATTCTGTCATACCCATGTTTCAACATAAATGAGTCGAGCTTCCTGTACCATTGCCGTGGAGCTTGTTTCAGCATATACAAGCTCTTTCTCAGCCTACACACCATATGCTTTTTGCCTTTGACTTTGAACCCCTCTGATTGGTACATGTAGATCTCTTCTTCCAGGTCACCATGGAGAAAAGTAGTTTTAACATCTAACTGCTTTATCTCCAGATCCATGCTAACCGCCAACCTAAGCAACACTCATATGGATGTCATCTTCACCACTGGTGAGAATATCTCTTCGAAGTCTATGCCTTTCCTCTGACCAAACCCTTTCACCACAAGTCTGGCCTTGAACCTTGTTTGTGAATGCTTCTGCTCAATCTTCTTTCTGAATACCCACTTGTTGCTCAAAGCTTTTTTGACATTAGGCAATTTCACCATATCATAGGTGTAGTTCTTATGCAAGGATTCCATCTCCTCTTGCATAGCTTTCAACCACTCCCCCTTATGCTTGTCGGCTAGGGCCTCAGAATAATCTTCTGGCTCTCCCCCATCAATTAACATAATGTACTCATGTAGCGATACCTCTTAGACGGTTGTCTGTTCCTAAATGACCTCCTCACATGTAGCTCAACAGGTGGATCAAGTGAGGGCTGCTCCCCTGGTTCATCTTCTGAAGGAACTCCATTGTCCTCTGCACCTTGCTGTACTCCCCCGTCATTAGGCACCACAAGTAGAGTAACCGGATCCATGTCCTCTAGCTCCCCTAAACTAGGCTGGTTCTTCTCTAGCTTACCAATGTCTTCTATACACTGATCTTCAAAGAAGACCACATCTCTGCTCCTGACGAGTTTTCTCTCGGTCGGATCCCACAATCTGGAACCGAATTTTTCATCACCATACCCCAAGAACACACACTACATGAACTTCATATCGAGCTTGGACCTCTCATCCTTTGGTACGTGAATGGATGCCCTGCATCCAAACACCCTAAGATGACTGTACGATGGATCATGTCCAGTTCATACCTTCTTAGGCACTTCTCCATTCAACAAGGCTGATGGAGACCTGTTTATCAAATACACAGCCGTGTGCATTACTTCTCCCCAAAACGTCTTGGGCAATTTCGTATGGGATAACATACATCTGATTCTCTCAACGATGGTGCGATTCATTCGCTCAGCTACACCATTATGCTTGGGGGTCTTGGGAACCGTCTGTTCATGCCGTATACCCAGGGACTTATAATACTCATGAAAGTCGCCAATGTATTCACCACCATTGTCAGTGTGGATGCACTTCGATGATTTACCTGTCTCTCTCTCGACCATAGCATGAAACAATTTGAACACACCAAAGACCTCGTCCTTGGATTTCAAAGCATAAATTCAATCCCTCCTAGATGCATCATCTATAAAAGTAACAAAATACAATGCCCCACCCAAGGTTTTTATCCTCATAGGACCACAAACATCAGAAGAAACTAAATCTAATGCATGCACTTTATTAACATGAGAAGCAGATTTAATAAATGAAACTCTATGCTGTTTCCCTCATAAACAATCAAGATAGGTTTTGAGAGGTGTACCTGTCACGTCTGGAAGGAGCCGCTTCCTTGCTAGTAGCTGAAGCCCCTTTTCGCTCATGTGGCCTAGACGCCTGTGCCACATGTCAATAACTGAATCTTCCGCTGCGTTCAATCCACCTTGCACATACTAACACTTGCCTTGTAAAGGGTGCAACACTTCTTTCCTCTAGCCTCGATCAATAAACCCTTGATGAGCTTTCATTGCCTACCAGTAAACCAGTTTTCGTAGCTATTATCATCCAACCTTCCCGTCGACATCAAGTTGAGGCGAAGGTCTTGGATATGCCTCACATCCCTGAGAATCAATGTGCAGCGCACATCAGTCTTTACACAAATATCACCGACTCTCACGATTTTTGATACACCAGAATTTCCCATCTTCACAGTCCCATAGTCACTTGACTTGTAACTTGTGAAGAAGTCCTTGCATGGAGTCGCATGAAAAGAAGCTCCTGAGTCTATCACACAATCAGTGTCTTGACTCGTAGCCGTGAGACATACATCATGATCTGCAGAAAGAATAACTATAACGTCGTCATCTGAAACGACCACAGTGGAATCTAATTCATCTTCCTTCCTTTTCCTTTCTTGTCATTTTTTTTACCATGACATTCATGCTTGTAGTAGCCCTTTTTGCCACAATTCTAGCAATCAACATCCTTTCTGTTACTCGACTTGTCTCTTGATTTATCTCGGGCCTTCCCGCCCTTCCTGTTCTTTCCTCTCTCCCGTTCTTGTGTCACAAGGGCCTCTTGTTGAGTAGACCCCTGAGACTTCCTCCTTGTCTCTTCATTAAAGAGGCAACTAGTTACCTGTTCCATAGATATCTTTTTGTCTGGCCTGGAGTTACTTAGAGACACTACTAATGTCTTCCAACTGTCAGGCAATGAACTAAGCAAAAGTAAAGCTTGCAATTCATCATCCAGAACCATCTTCATAGAGGAGAGTTGGTTCACTATATTACTGACCTCATTTATGTGCTTGGCCACAGAACCACTATCTTTGAACTTGAGATTCACAAGTCGCCTTATTAGAAAAACTCGTATTACTAGCTATTTTCCTCTCATACAACCCTTGTAATTTCAGTCATAGGCTAGCGGTTGAGGTTTCCGTAGACACATGGTGGAACACTGAATCATCCAACCATTGTCTAACAAACCCCACCGCCTTTCGGTCCATCTTCTTCCAATCATCATCAGTCATATCGTTGGATTTTGCTGGTATGCCTAAAATTGGAGAATATAGGTCCTTGCAATAAAGCAAGTCCTCCATCTTAGCCTTCTATATGGTCCAGTTAGAACCATTGAGACTGATTATCCTTGATGAGCCACCTTCCATAATTCAAAACCGATCCTACCCGTTCAATGAACTTAGCTTTGATACCACTTTATTGGGGGCCTTACACAAAACCTTAGGATCTAGACCTCCAGAACAAACCAGAATTATGGATAATAAAAATGAAAATAATCAATGTATCAATTATACACCACACAAGAAATTTTTATGTGGAAAACCCTCAAAGAGGTAAAAATCACGGGACCTCGTCCAGATCAACAATCCACAATGAAGTAGAACTTTACAAACTTCTTCACTCATGCAGGAGTGGATAAACAATGAGAGAAACCAAGAAAAACAGAGAGATCTCACCGATTACGAGGACATAGAAGCGCTTAGATATAGATTGCACCGTAGATAACCTCCACGAGCATAATCTCCCTTCTATAAGCTTCTTCTCTCTCTTTTCCTCTCTCTCTCACCTTTGATAGCCGTAAACCCTTTAGCAAAGCCCTTGTAAAGCTTTAGGAAAACCTCTTGTCGTACCTAGAAAATCATAGGTACCTCCTATTTAATGTTTTAAGAAACTCCTTTCCGCATCCCAGTTGCGAAAGGCCTTGCAACATGAAATCCGCGCAAAATCGTGGAACAAATTTGTGTAACTACGACTGGTCGTGATGAACCTTCGACCGGTCGAGCGCCACCCATGACCGGTCGAGCACCTCCCACGACCAGTTGAGCACCCCAGAGAAATATAGCCCAAGTCGCTGGATTTTGAGTCGTGCCACGGCTCGACTCCTACGACTGGTCGAGACCAGCCTTCGACCGGTCGAGCAGGGCTCACGATCGGTCGACGACGGGTCAAAAAATCCATCAGGATGGACGATGCGTAGGCACTTGGAACTTGAAAATTGCACACATGACTTTTGCAATCCTATCTTTCCCAAATGTGATTTTACTTCAATCCGGCGGTATGAAAGTTACTCCCATATCTTCCAAATATGTCGTTAAAAAGCATGGGATACACCCAATCTAGAGACAATACCTTATACATTACACATGCATTTAATGCTACTTTTTCAATTCCATCCAATTTAATCCCACCTAATGCAGGTGGCCAAACGCCCTGAGTGGACCATATCATCACACCGCCATTAATGCCACAGTGCTTACAATGTTATCAATGACATTGACCAATGACTATACAGGCAAGCTAGTAAAACAGCGGATTGGAAGGAAGAACACCGAATGTCACCTAGGTAACACAGTTGCTGTGTCTCCGAACATAGATTGCATCCTACCCCCCTCACCGGCTGGGAACGGGCAGGAGCTTTGAGTGGACACAATGATAGGTTTTATCCACACTGTCCATCCATCTTTTCTTATCATTTTAACATTTAAGCTCAAAACTTGCTGGGCCACAAGTTTTGGATCAATATTTCATTCAGGTATATATGACTTTATGATTACGTTGAACAGCAAATATATATTACGGTGGGCCTTATAAAAATTTCAACGGTGAGAATCATTACCACTGCCGTTTCCAGTGGTATGGTTCACTTGAGGCTTGAATCTTCCTAAATTTTGGTCAATCTCATATAATGCCAAAATGGATGGACGATATGGGTAAAACTAATACATCAAGGTGGCCACTCAAAGCAAGCCCATTCCAGCTGGAGCCGGGCGGGGTAGGACGCAATCCGCTTCCTGTTTCCCTGAGTGTCTGGCCCACCTTGATGTATAGGTTGTATATCCACTCTGCCCAACAATTTTTCCAGCTCATTTAAGACATGGTCTTAAAAATGAAGCCGATCAAATTTTCACGTGAACAATATCATAGGAAGCGGTGGTGATTCAAGGCTTACCATTAAGAACTTCCTAGGGCCCACCATAACGATCCACCCTGTTGATAAGTCACAGGTACTAAATGTTTATATATATATATATATATATATATATATATATATATATATATATATATATATATATAGAATTATGCTCCTGTGCACCTACGCTCATGTGCACCTTTGCACACGTGTCATGGGTGTCTAATCTGAACGGTCCATGTGATGCGGAATCTCATGAAACCTCATGTGTCAAGTTTTCACCTCGATCTAAAATTCTGGTGGGCCATAGGAAATAGAAATACAAATCAAGAGAGAAAACTGTTTTCATTTTTTATATAGCCCATCAATGTTGTGTGTTTCACTCTCAATATAACACCCACCGCTGCTGTAACATCTGTTCCGCTCCGAATGGTTAGTTGAATGGTACCATTAGGTGCTCTGCTTTAAGTTTGTACAAGTGGGCCCTGGGTATGGTGATCCAAACCATTGATATGATCTCATCTCATCTACTCCTGAATGGGATGTAAAGACCTTTCAATTGGTGGCTCAGTAAATTCAGGGTTAAAATGCAGCAACGGCTCACAATCATCAACCGTTGAACCATTCTATACTATATTGGTGGGGTCGGTAGATGTTAGCAAGAAATAAAATACGGTATCATTGATTTGTTTTGCATGTGCCATTCCAAATAATGTAAGGATCTTCTGTCATGGCAGATTTATGGCGCATTAAACATCCAGGTGGGCCATCAAATGAACTATTCAAATCATTTAACCCGGCCCCAGTTAATGAGAATACATGGGTTTTCAATAATGACAAATGCCGGCAGAGCTGTGTAATCCCAAAGCATTGATATCTGCACCAAAAGGGGGAAGTATTTTTTATTTTTATTTTTGGTCACATCTCCTAACAAAAATGATTATCATGTCTCATGCGTGAAGTCTCCTCTATTTATTTCTAAGAAGGAACTCTCTTATTTATAACTTATCTTTTATTTCTATCCAAGCTATTGACCTGACGGCCCCAGCATGGATGGACCATTCCCAATATATCCCCTAATTGGTCCACTCTTAACTTTTTAGCTGTTAGCATGCAAATAAATGGTTAAGAAAAAATCCGTCAACAATCACGTTCAATAGAGGAAAGACCAAAGATCCAGTGGCCAATATGATGTAGAGCAGGTCGTGGACAGTTTCATGGCCAAGATGGATCAGAAAAGGCTTGGTTGACGACAGAAGTGATTCGGACCATCAGACCTTAGATCGGGCGTATCTTGCAATCCGGAATGAGTTAGCTGACGTAAAATATATGATTTTAGGGTAGAACGAGCTACTTTAGCCAACCAACCTAGCTACGCAGGGTTACAACATCCAGAATTACGAAAAACCCCTAGATTGATGGTCGTTTCCCTGTTTTAATTTCGTTTTTATTATAAATAGTAAGTTTTAGTTCGGTTATAACTCTTCATCCGTCGGGCTTTAGGAGTTGCGCCCAACTTGAAAAGAGCTTAGAATAATTAGGAGAACGGTTTAGTGAAGCCAAATAGGACACTTACTATTTTTTGGCCGAAAACCTTGCACACTAGTAGACATCACGACCGTCTATAAATAGTAAGTTTACTATTTATAGTAAGTCGCGATTTCTAGGAGTTTTAGTTGTAGTTTGATTCTGATTTCTTTCCCATTGCTTGGTACCCCTATTTAAAGGGTTGTGAACTCGTTTTTATTCATTCATTAATCAATTTCGAATTTATTAGAATTTAATTCTATTTTCTGCTTTCTTTCCTCGTGGATTCAAGAAGTCTCTGTGAGGAGTCCAGAGAAGTTCCGTGGATTCGGAATAGTTATCCTCTTGAGGAAGACGGTGCTCGACCTCACGTCCTCCCCTGCGTCACAATACATTCCATTTTAGGAGATTTTAGGGAAAGGATGTTGCATTTATGATGGTGACCATCAAATCAACAACTTGGATAGACCAACCATGAGCCTTATATTTACAAACTAAGTTTCAAATATGAGAGGGAATCGAGAATGTTTACACTCACTTTCGTCAAGTTGACGTGGACTAATGAAAAGCCGCCACATATTGATTTTATGGATTTGGTGCTCCTAGAAACCGTACTCGCATCCATGATATATTTGGTTGATCTTCCTTCTTGGTGATACATATTCCGTTATTAATGTAATAACATAGACCCTTACGCATGCCTTTAGGGGAGCAAATTGATGGATGCCACATGGCCATGATTAGCGATCCAATTAATAAGGTAACGTGCCCGTTATGATTATAAAGACCTACTAAGAGAAAGAATCCCATCACGGATCTGATCATGATACACTTAGTAAGGCTGTCTCTTACGGTCCTTCTCAAATGAGAGATCTTTCCAAAGATGTTCGGAGGTTTTGCAATAGTCACGAAGAATCCGAATATCTAGAGATCGGGTTGATATCCGAGCAAATCTAGTTACGACTCGGACCCAAATTAGGAGAGAGTAGACATGAGGCATATCGGATCCGTATCTGTACATTAATCAGAATTCAGGGAATGAGAGAGCTTGATATTATAAAAAAAAAATTCTAGTCCCACCAGTTCATCGATCGGAAGGGACAGAGTGAGAGGAATGGTGGAGATAGATCTGATCAAACTATTTTCGATTCATTAGTGTCCTGAAGGTCTCTAATATGATCCAACCCCTCCAGTATCACGATAAAAATGGAGAAAGAGTTCAAGGTCTTATATGTGAGGTGATTTTATTGGATCATTCATATGCATGACCATAATCGATTTGAGATCCAGAATCAGCGATAGAGGTTCCTTCGGTTGATCTCAAATCTAGATACAGTTGTTTCCTAAAGAGGACCACCTACATAGAAGCAGGAACCTTCCTAGTCGAAATGCATGTTACGAACATGGAAGATTTAAGATCAACAAGAAAACTCAGCGAAGCTTTTGCCGCTTCGAAACCTATAAAAAGAATACGTGATGAAGAGGTTAAGGCCCCACGCCAAACACAAATCTTTCTTCTTCTTCTTCTTCTTCTTTTTAAAAATTTAATTTTAATTTACATGTATCTTTTCGCTTATCCTAGCATAACATAACCTAGTCTTAGCATATATTACTACTATCCAGTGCTATTGCTAAAGTGTCATAGGATTAGATTGAATGTCCATAATTCAAAGTTTCTGGATTCCGATCACATGAGTTCTTATTTAAGAAGTCACATCTCTCTGGTCACACCCTACTGACCATTCACCTTAATTATTTATTCTTATAGTCAGATCAAGTATTTATATCTCATTTGTTTATTTCTCTAGTTATTTTGATACTTTGTTGTTTATAATGGGCTACATATTAAAATATTAATAAAATTGGCATTGTTTAGTCTTTTTTACATTTACTTGTCCATATTTATTCATTTGAGAAATTAAATTGCAGTTACTGGTAAAAGAAAAGTCTAGAAGTGTAAGGAAAATGAATCCATCAGAGAGGACTAACACTTACCCTTTCATAAATCACCTGATTGCTTATCATAATCGGTGGCTAACTCGATAGCTAGATTTCTAAATCCGGTCCTACGTATTCGTTTCGGTACGGGCTTCATCAACATTCAATCAAACATTGGGTCGAGTATGACTCTGGCATGCTGACACATCATAATCGAACATGAAATATGAATACAGGCCTTTAATCACATGTGTGGCCTTGTGTTTGATTGAATTGCACAAACAAAAAGTTCCTATCATAATGCGTGACCACTTATCGGGGGATTTCATTGCAAATACTAGCTAGCTTTGCTCGTTATTTCCAAGAAGTCAACCTACTACTTCACATCCTTCGCATAATGCATGTAGCTATTGATAGATAGGAGAATAATGACATACACTTTTGTCTACTCTCGAAAGCGTTATGTATGGTTAGTGGAGATCATATCCATTCTGCTAATATAGTAGGTAAACTGGAAGAAAAATGGGATTGCATTTTATTGATTTAATTTACTATATTTTTATTTCACTTAAGATTGGATCTCTTTGTTAGGTATTATACCCTTGGCTTCAAGTAGTGTTTATGTTAAGTTCCTTATTCATAACTAGAAAATACCTAAACTTATTTTCCCCCAAGATTTGATTCTCTCTTACCTTGTTGGTGCGACAACATGGGCTTGCATGATGGAAGTTCAAGTATATGTGGGACACCACCCTTGATCCATAATCATAAGTAGGAGATGGGTCAATAAGGAGAATGTTTAGTCAATGAATAAAACTCGGGAATATTAGGACAATGAATTTTGTTGGAAACAAATTGCTGGATTGCTAGATCAAAGTTATTCTTGAAAGGAAATGAGAATGAGGGGTGACACCTACATGATAAAGCCTTCATATTTATGATCAAATACTTGTTATAAATGATATGGACCATCTATTATACTTTTCATGAATTGAATGGCTAAAATCATCAAGTCAAAGTGACTTTTGAGAGGTATATGTTGGGAAGCCACTAAAGCAAACCATGAGTTGAATCACACAATGGAAGACGAACACAACAAAGCATGCACATGAACACATGAGTTTTACGTGAAAAAATCCCTTGTGGAAGAAAACTATGACACAAAACGACAACAAATCCACTATGAAAATGAATTATAAAAGATCTATCATCTCTTGTAATTCGTTTTCATAGTGAATTTGTTGTTGCATCTGTAAGTAAGATCTATGTCTTGTAATTCATTTTCATAGTAAATTCGTTGTCGTTTTGTGCCATGGTTTTTTTTTCCTGCAAGGGTTTTCCACATAAAATTGTGTGTTCCTGTGCATGCTTTATTGTATTTGTTTCTTGCTTGTTTGATTCAAATTCGGGATTTACTTTCACGGTTCCCCAACAATATAGGGAAGTGTAGATGGACCTCACTAGATGGATGGTCCAGATCTATTGAATTAGATAGTCTTTTTTTTAATGATGATTTTAGCACTCCTTTGTTCTGCGTTAATCAGATGGCTTGGGGGATTAAGGAATCAAAGGTGGGTTCCACAAGAACAACTACCTAGTTTCATGATTAAACAATTTTTTGTCATATTTGATATAGAATGTCCATGTGTTGGGCATTAATCAGATGGCTACGATCATTAATTGAAAGTGATTTATGAGATTAATAGGGTGGATCCACAAGATATCTTTTACATCCATTTTTAGACATTTTTTTGGGCAAATGATCTGGACAACTCATTTCGATGGGCATTTAATGGGATGGATGGGATGGCTTGAACCACTTCATGACTAATTATTGAGAGCAATTGAGAAGTATAGATTGGGTCCACAAGATTGAAGTTCAGATCCACGATTTACTAGTACTTTTTAGTAAATGATCTACCCCACCATTTTGTTGGCCACTATCAAATAACTAGTAATTCTTGAGATGAAACTTGCCCATTGCTGCAATCTTTCCATCATTTGCCCATTCTTGAAATTTCATGTAAGTTGGTAATAGTTAGTGATAAATCTAATCATGCTCATGTTACTACAAGTAAAGACACGGTGAAAGGGCTATGGATTAGGTAGTGAGGCCCTTATCATCCTCAGTGGTGGTATGGTGATGTGGAAAGATTTGATTGGTGGAGCAGTACACTATCAGAGATAGGCATATGCCTTTTTCAGTATAGTACATGCTCAGCCAATCTCTAACAGCGTACCCCACCAATCAAATCTTGCTACTACAATACCAGTAGGGTGGTGAGGGCCTCGTTACCTAATCCACACTCAAATGGAGGGAAGACTTCCTTGCATGTACTGACTTGGTCTTGGCAGAGTTTTGTGGACCCCATCATGATGCATAGGTTCTATCCATGCTATCTATTCATTTGGCTATATCATTTTATGATTCAAGCAAAAAAATGAAGTAGATCCAAGGATTAAGTGAACTACACCGTGGGAATTGAACAACCACCATTAAAAGCTTCTTGGGGGGTGTAGAAGTTTTGATCAAGTTGACATTTGTGTTTTCCCTTCATCGAGGACTATATGACCTTATGAGCAGGTAGGATGACAAATAAACATTTGTGTTTTCCCTTCATCAAGGCCTATATGACCTTATGAACAGGCTGGATGGCAAATAAACATCATGGTTAGTCATACATGGTTTCAACAGTTGACATCATTATCACCATTGCTCCTTATGGTGTGGTTCACTTGCACCTTGGATTTGCCTCATTTTTGGGCTTATACCCTAAACGATATGAAAATTTTGAGAACAACATGAATAAAACCCATACATCACAGCGGGCCCCACATCATGAATTGTTTAACAATCAAATCAATTACTTGAATCAAAGTAAATCAAGACATTAAGAATAACTACAAGCTTCACATCTTAGCACTAGCTAAGAGATTAGCCAACCATAGAAATGATTAAACTAAAACTCAAAAGAAAAATGTAAAAACCAAAATAGAACCGAAGGATTGGAGAATAAGAAAGACTTCGTAGAAGCTCTACAATTTCTTGCTCTATCTCTTCTTCCCTAATTTGTCTCTAAGAAAGCTAGAATCACCATTTTAAATAAGAAAAATCCGCACCAACTTGGAACCGACTTCAAATTTATATACTTTTGTTATGCATCAATCATACCAAATGTACGCTTTGGTCGCACTGAATTAGTCTTTCAATTATAATTGAATTTCTTTAATATTCATCTGAAGTCTTTGTCTCCCTTAGGTTGCACCAAACTTTCCTTTGATGGCACTGAACATGGCTTCAGTTAGACCTAATGTCGAGCCGAATTAGCTCTTAAAATCACGGTTTATTGCTTGACTATTCTGTGTATATTCAGTCGAACTGAACCAACCTCAGGTGGGACCAAACAGTCTGTTATTTCTGTTATTGCACTTTGTGATTTAGCCAGTCTTTTTTTCTCTTTTGTACTTTGTTTTCTTAAATCTTTAGCGTTTAATTATTCATTAATCACCTTCAAATCTCCAAATCTTCACTCGGTCATTCTTTGGGCATTAAATCTTCTTTTTAATCATTCTTTTCATCTTAGCTCCAAAAACTTGTTCACAGCCCAAGTATAGGGTTGTGATGTAGTAATAAACTTAGTAAGACCGAGGTCGAATCCACAGGGACTGAAACCTATACGTAATCTGAAAATAACCAGAACTAGAACTAGAATAAGATGAAATCTAAATCGAGTGAATATGAGGGAATAATGATGAAAATATTAATTTAAAATTTGTAAAAATCAAAGGTAGGAAACTAGGGTGCCAAGGATCCACTTGTAGAGATCAGGGAGATCTATATTTGATTCATGAACTCAACTGGACTTCGAGTCCCATCTTCATCCAGTTGGAAGAAATACAGTAAAAATCAAATCTGAACTTCTTTTGATCTAGTTTTCAAGAGATAAGAAGGATGTAAATTAGAATAGACTCCATCACAAAACCATACCCATGAGACAAAGTAAACAACAGAATAAAATAAATCCACAGCCAATCCGAGATATATGAATGTTAGGGAGGATTCCATCATCCAACCATGTCCAAGGGGCGATGGTGAACAACAGGGCTTCCTAACTTCATAATCAAATTAATAAAAAGGAAATACTCAAAGCCATCACAGATCTATTGTAATTTAAGTCACAACAAACCATTAAAAACTAAAAGAATTCTTTAAAATCAAACTAGGATCAACATCAGTTTAGTCTAAACATGAATCAAAGCAATAAAGTCCTTCCCATCATGCCACAAGCTTCTCCTCTTAGCCCCGGCTAAGAGGTTTAGCCCATCATAGACATGATGGGGCTAAAAGACTCTCTAAAGGAAAGAAATAAACAAAAAAAAGTAAAAGAAGAAAAACACTCTTGATGCCGGCCTGTTCCATGCCTCCACGGCTGCTCACGTCCCCAGATCGGATGATTTCTGCTCTCTCTCTCTCTTCTCTCCTTTTTATATACAGCAAGGGCGGGATGCTGGGAGTTGGTTTAGAGTTGGACCGACTCTGTTTCGCAACAGATTTTGCATGCGCAGCAAAAAAATGCAGAATACTTGCGTTTGGAGTGATGTTCGGCACGCTGATCGTCCTAAAACCTCTTTTTGGCTCCATGGTTAGGGTCAAGACTGACCTGAGCTCCACTTGGATGATTCAGATCAACCGTTCGATCAAGATCTTGATCGCAGAGCCGGCCCACAACGTCTGGTCATGCGGACTGCGTAACCGACGCAAGGGACCTATGTTGTCATGCTCGATGGGCCCCACAGTGATATTTTTGATGAAATCCACCCCGTTTATTGAACTCCTGGCAAAAACCAGTCGGGAAGGGGTGGTTTTGGTCGAGTTTTGGTGCAGTCTATTGATGTTTTGCTTCCACTGTCTATCCTGCGTTTAATCATGATTTACATGTGTGTGCACGCATTGGAACAGAAGGACACCTAGGCGAGGTTTAAGCCCCACCTCTGGATCGAATGGACGGTTCGGATCATCAAGATGCATGATGGGTGGGCCCCATACTGAAAAACTGATAGACAGTGTAGAGACGTTGTCCGTTCTTGGGTAAAAGAGAGATGGGTGATGGGTGAGCTTTGTGTTGACCGGACTCTCGGTTCGGTGTGGTGCTGGAGTGCACCGCCTGTGTACTCCCTCACTCCATGTGAGGTCCACTGCAATGCTTGTGAGAAATCTACTCTGTCCATTTGTTTTTTCCTCCCATTTAAGGGGTTGAGTTCAGAGCTGAAGTATATCTAGATATCAAGTGGGCCCCAAATCAGGGTTTTAGGGGTTGATCTGTCTGTTGGGTCACTTCCACAAGGATCCAATAGCTAAAATTTGACGTGTATGATTAATTTATGGTCCTCAGGCCATATATGAAGTCTCGAGCCAAACAGATGGTGGGAACCCTGTGATCTTACATTCTAGACGGTTTTTAGGTCCGTTTAACGTGAGTGGCATGATTTTCTCAGATCTTTGGCATGTAAATTCTTTGATCTCGGTCCCCTGGGGTTCTTCCCTTGCCTTGGTGACTTTGGAGCATTAAATCCATGCTTTTAGTACCCTTTTTCAATCCACGCTCGTAAATTCACCTTGCAACACAAACACGATTAAAATAGGCCGTTAAAATCCAAGTAATAAATGGGGTCCAATATGCAATATTTGACGCTCAACACTCTCCAAATCACATTGCATATGAAAATATACATAATTAGATTAATTAAGCACATCTGTTCTTATAAAATTAATGCATAATAAAGAAGAAATATACAATATTTCACACTCAACACATCCCTAACCAGTATTTTGCTAGTGCTGAGTAAAACATGTGAACAACTAATCTTTAAAACCCAAATTTCAAACCTCTCTAAAAAAACAACACTTGGTGCAATCCAATATATATATATATATATATATATATATATATATATATATATATATATAATTCAAAGATATATAAATGAAATATGTCGGCCTAGAACCTAATATCACTTATAAATAATTAAACTAAGTTCTCTTTCATCAATTAATTAATAAAATATATTCAAACATCAAGTTCCTAGTGTGCTCGTGAATTCCAACTTATAATCTATAAGAGTTAGCCTTCTCTCCATAATGTTAATTATGATAATTACCTCAAAGTAGACATGTTAATAGAACCTACTGATTTCGAGCCCATGTCCTTTTCACTTATTTTTCAACTTTTTTATTTTTCATTGATGACTTTCACACTATCATCTTTTCTTTCTTTTCTTCACTGTTTTCTCATTTAGGCACATACAATAGGTAGCCATTTTCTAGTCCAACTATTTTTTTAGCTGGTTCTTTTCTCTTCTTTTTATACCAAGGTAGATAAGGATCTTCAGGCTTGGTTCCTAACACTTATAAGTAATCATCAAGCTAAAACACTAGGCATTCAAGTTTACTTTTAAAAGAATATGAATCATATGTGAGTTGTGAACTAGGCTCAATTGATGTTAAAATTTTCTATCAATCAATTCATTAAAATGAACTTTGTTAAAAATCTACTAATTAACTAGACTATAGACTTTTAAAAATTACTTTGTATTTTATTATCATACACTTAAATATATTTAGATACATGGAATATTAATCTTCAAAAAGAGTTTTGAAATCAGAAAATTAAAAGTTTTTTGCTAAAAAACTAAGAATATACTGATTAGTTACATCTAATCACACCCCAACCTAAAATCTACATTATCCTCAATGTAAGAAGATATGCAATGTATTATAATATGAAACAACAAAAATCAAAGAGCAATGAGAGAGAGAGAGAGAGAGAGAGAGAGAGAGAGAGAGAGAGAGAGAGAGAGAGAGAGAACCTAAAGAAGATCAATGTAATGGCATGAATTCTCCATCATCTAAAAGGGTTAGCACTAAACAAAAATAAACTTACACAAAAAACATAAACTATTCTAACATAATCCTAATAAAATAGTAAATGGATAAATGGACCTCTATCGGACTAGAAGGTCGGTCCTTATAGATAACATCATTCAAAGGGATGGACATATCATTTGAATCAAATTTCTCAGCAAATAGTTTAAGGCAGTGACCATTCACTTTGAAAATATTACCATTCGTCGGATTTTCTATCTCGACAACCCCATGGAGATAAACCGTTTTGACTTTAAAAGGGTTGGTCTAATGAGATCTCAATTTTTTCAGAAAAATATGAATTCTTGAGTTATATAAGAGGATTTTTTGGTTTGGTTCAAAGGTTTTTCGAAGAGTGTTCCTGTCATGAAACACCTTTATTTTGTCCTTATATATCCAAGAGTTCTCATAAGTCCCATTCCAGATTTCTTCAAGTTCATTAAGTTGTAACTCGCGCAATGAGCTGACTTTATCGAGATTAAAGTTAAAATTCTTTATAGGTTAATATGCTTTATGTTTTAATTCTATAGGCAAGTGGCAAGCCTTTCCATAGACAAGTCTATATGATGACATACTAATAAGAGTTTTGTACATTGTATGGTAAGCCCACAATACATCAGTCAATCGAAGTTATGAATCCTTATGATCCGGGTTAACCATTTTCTCAAGAATCTGTTTAATTTACCTATTTGATATTTTAGCTTGACCACTTGTCTGAGGTTGATAAGGGGTGCTCACTTTATGTAAAATATCGTATTTCTTTATTAATGATTCAAATAGTCTATTGCAAAAGTGAGATCTTACATCACTTATGATGGCTTGAGGTGTTCCAAATCTAGATAAAATATCTTCTTTTAAAAACTTAATGAGCGTGTGATGGTCATTATTTCGACATGGAATTGCCTTGACCCATTTTGAGGCATAATATATGGCAAGTAAAATATAGAGATTTTCAAAATATGCGGGAATGATCTTATGAAATTGATGCCTCAACAATCTAATGCTTCAATTATAAGAATTGGGTTTAGTGGCATCATATTTCGACGAGATAAACCTCTCAATTTCTGACATCGGTCGCATACTTTGTAGAGTTCATTTATTTCCTTGAACATAGTGGGCTAATAAAAGCCATACTGCAGAATTGTTTAGGTGGTCTTTTTAACTGAAAAATGGCCACCACATGTATATGAATGACAAAAGGATATGACACTCTATTGTTCATTACCAGGCACATATCTCTTAATGATTTAATCTGGGAAATATTTGAAAAGATACGTATCATCCCAGAATAACTCGCGTACCTCGATAAAGAATTTCTTCTTATCTTGCGAAGTCCAATGAATAAAAATTCTACTTATGGTAAGATAATTGGCAACGTTAGCATGCCAAGGTAATTGGGAGACTTTAAAAAGTTTTTCATCAAGGAACATGTCATTAATATGTGTCATCTCCATGGAATTAAATAGGATAAGCCGAGAGAAATGGTCAGCCACTACGTTTTCTACTCCTTTGTTATCTCAGATTTCAAGGATGAACTCTTGGAGTATAAGGATCTATCTTGGCAAATGCAGTTTAACATTCTTCTTAAAAAGAAGATACTTTAACGCCGCATGGTTAGTAAATATGATATTTTAGATCCTATCAAGTAGGAGCTAAACTTGTCTAAAGAGAACACTACGACTAAGAGTTCCTTTTCTGTAGTAGAGTAATTCACTTGGGTAGGGTTTACAATTATACTCGCATAGTAGATAAATATGACTTCTTCTCTTTCTTTGGCCTAGCACCACCCTAATTGCATAGTCACTCACATTGCACATGATTCAAAAGGTAAACTCTAATCGGGTGGTTGCATGATGGGAGTGTTAGTCAACTTGTTTGTAAGCCTGACAAAAGTGTTTTGGCATTCTTTGCTTCACTCAAAGAGAGTTTCCTTTTAAAGAAGGTTGCATAAAGGATGATAGATAAGACTAAAGTCCTTTATAAACCTTTGGTGGAATCCAGCATGTGTTAAGAAGGATCACACATCACGTATACTCTTGGGTGGTGGTAATTTAGAGATTAAGTCGATTTTAACTTTATCCACCTCGATTCCATTGAATGATATAATTTGTCCAAGAACTATCCCCTTATAAACCATGAAATGACATTTTTCCCAATTCAGCACAAGGTTCTTTTGTTCACATCACTTTAACACTAATTTCAAGTGCTTAAGGTATTTGCGAAGGATGAACCAAAGATTAAAAAAAGTCTTCCATGAAGACCTCGAAAAATTGCCCCATCATGTTAGAAAAAATATTCAACATGCATCGCTAAAAAGTGGTAGAGGCATTGCGCAATCTGAATGACCTCTTTTAGTAAACGAAAGTGGCAGGGGCATTACACAATTTGAAACATCTTTTTTTACAGTATCTATTGTAATGTAAGTCACAATAAATCATTGAAAACTGAAAATATTCCTTAAAATCAAACTAAAAATTAATGAAGTTCAACAAGAACAAGAATTAAAGCAAGAAAATCATCCCAATATGCTACAAGCTTCACCTCTTAGCCCTAACTAAGAGGTTTTGCCAACCATAGACATGATTGGATCTAAAACCCTAAAAGAAACATTAAAAATAAATAAGGAAGAAAAACTCTTGGGAGGCTACTCTACCCTTTGGCTCTGCTTCTTAATAACTAATTCATGTTTGGAACTCCTTAAAGATCCCATATTTATAGCCTTTGTCCTACCGCATTTAGAAACCACCTCAAATTTACGCACTTTGTGTAACATTTTCGATGTCATCGAGTGTAACTTGAATCCGAGAGTAGCGCGTTTTCGCACCGCATAACGCATTTCGCGCTGCGTAACTCTTCATGTCATCGAACATACCTTCGATATCATCGAACTACCTTCAATGTCATCGAAGGGTGTTCAAGTAATCGAGAATGTGTTTAAAGTGTTCCAGCGAGTTGCTCTAGAAATCTCAAAAAATCACGATGTCATCGACCTGTCTTCGATGTCATCGAGTAAGTCTTCGAGCAATCAAATAAGGCTTCGATGTCATCGAGAACTGTATCCAATTTGTCCAGCAACCAAACTCGATTTTCACGTAATTCTTTGATGTCACTACCCATGTTCGATGTCATCGAATGACTTTGATGTCATCGAACGATGGTCGATGGCATAGATAGTGAAGTTTAGATTCAGTGAATTTCTATACTTTGCACTTTCGACTTCCTTCCTTCTCCACTTGGTTTCCTTAAATCTTAGGGTCTTAAAATCTTCAATCTAGTTTCCTAAGATCCATCCCTTGCCTAGGTGATTCTTGATTATCAAATCTTTGCTTTTAACATTCTTTTCAATCTAAGCTCTTAAACTCACCTCGCAATACAAACACGTATAAAATATACCAATTGACCGTTATCATGTTTATAAAACCAAGATATAAATAGGAAAAAATATATAATATTTGACACTCAACACACCCCCCAACCAGCATTTTACTAGTCCCGAGAAAAACATGCGTGACATAATCTTTAATTCTCAATGTTCAAACCTCTTTCAGAAAATAACATTTGGTGCAAACAAGTATGAACGAGTGTAATCCAAAGAAACGAGAGTGAAAATCTGAAATCCTAGAGTTGAATCACACGAGCAATCAATCAAATAGGTTCTTTATCAATCACTTAGAGGCATAGGTGGTGAAATCCAACCGCGACGTGTGTGGGTGTGTGGCGGGTGCGTGTGTTTTAAAAAAAATCACTTTGGGGCATAAGTTCATATATCAAGTTTTTCTAATGTGCTCAGTAAATTCCAACTTACTTTCCATAAAAATACCATCGTTTCATAATGTTAGCCATAATCATCACTTCAAGATTAATTGAATAATCAAGTGATGATTCCGAATTTATCTCCTTTTTCTTCTTTTTCCAGTTTTTGATTTTATATCGACGGTCCTTTTTTATTTATTCATTCTTTTCAGTCTTTTCTTCTTCATATTTTAAAGACTTTTCATTATTTTCATCATAGATGACCTTTTTGTTGATCTTTCTATTTTTTTTTAACTGGTTCTTTTCATCTTTTTAAGGTGGACAAAATTCTCCAGACTTAATTCTCAACATCTATCAATGATTCACATACTAACAATTAGAAATTCTAGCACAATTCTCAGAAAATAAGTTAAATGTGTCTTGTGATTTAGATCAGCATGATATTCAAACTTCTTCTTAATCAATTAGATGAGAGAACTTAAGTGATAGTCTACTCAGTTGATCAAACTCCCACAATTCAAAGTTCAATCTCTATCTTATCATCATACTCAATGCATTCTTAATTACTTAAACTATTACTCTCCAAATAGGTTTTTTAATCGAAAATTTTCAAAATTTTTGCTCAAAGACTAAGAAAACACTAATTAGTTTACCTAATCCACACCCCTATCTTAAAACCTACAATGTCTTCAATGTAAAAGATATAAGCATACAATGCACATGAGATAATGAAAAGAAAGGAGAGGTGATGGAAAGGTAGTACCTGAAGAAGTAGAATTGAAGCTTTTTCCAAAGTTCTCAACATGCAGGTGGGTTAGCTTAAAGACTAAACTTATTGAAAAAAAAAACTATCCTAATCCTAAATTTTATGAAAGCAATAAACCTAAATTACACCTCCATCATATTAGGAGTTCAATCCTGATACACAGGATCACTTAGAGGCATGAACATATCATCTGAATCAAACTTCTCAACAAATGACTTTAGACGATGTCCATTCACTTTGAAAACATTGTCATTTGTCAGATTTTTTATCTCGACAGCCCCATGTGGATAAACATTAATAACATTGAAAGGGCTGGTCCAACGAGATCGAAGCTTACCTGAAAAAAGATGTAACCAAGAATTGTACATAAGGACTTTTTGACCAGTTATGAATGATTTTCAAAGGATGTTCCGGTCATGGAACACCTTTATTATGTCCTTGTAAATTCTTGAGTTCTCGTATGCATCGTTCCAGATTTCCTCTAGTTCATTCAATTGAAGTTTGCGCAGTGAGCCAACATTGTCCAAATTAAAGTTTAGATTTTTGATAGCCCAGTAAGCTCTATGTTCTAACTCCACAGACAAGTGGCAAGCTTTCCCATAGACAAGTCTAAAGGGAGAGATTCCAATGAGGGTCTTAAAAGCTATACGATAAGTGTCATGCCCCGGACTCGGTGACTGGACTCGCAAGAAACCTGATAGCCGATTTTGGCCGCAACAGCCTCCGTAGTACCCCATTCTCGGCTCTTGAGACAAGTTCCGGTCCTGGGATCCTACAAGGAGGGTTTTCATCATACAAATCCAACTCAAATCGAGCATGCCCAAGATCATAGCAAGTAATGTTCAGAAATAGAGCCTGGAACACACTGCAAAATTCAATAATAATTGAAAACTTTTACAGGTAGAAGACTCAGAAGGAAATATATGATATCAAAGGGGAAAGGAAAGGTCTGCAACAAGGGGTCCTCAGCTCGCGCTCCAATCCAAAACTCCTCCGTTACGACACCGACCTAGGATCTCCTGCATGCATCAATCGTGCATAAGCTTATGGAAGGCTTAGAGGGTGGCGAAGGTGTGTGACAATAGTGCATAGGAGAAAATAGGGAATGCAAAAGGGAAACATGATCAATACTAATGCCGCTAGCCTTACCGAGGCTAAGCTATAATGCAAGGAGCCGTATCAAGGCTATACAATGCAATAAGGCTTAAACAACTGATGCTAATGTAAATGCGAAGTAATGCCAGTGCTCATATCCATTCCACATATCCAATACAGTTCTATCATAAGGAATATCACCGAGGTCTAATGTACTGTAGGATGACTGTCGCTCTCCAAGACCGCATAGTCAAATGAGCATAAGAGACCACACTAGTCGCCTGTAGACAGCCAATCACCAGCAAGGCTCGACGGTAGTGGACCCATTCATGAGCTGGTCAGACTCAGCCTATCAATGCCCTCTCACTCAGGCAGATAAGGCTACATCCCATCTCGACCGACTTCACGACAGTGGGAGATGTAGCCTAACGGTGTAAAGCACTCGGGCACTCATGTTTTTCACCCGGTCACGACGTTGAGGCGTCTTCTCGGTACCTTGAAGGTTTAGGGGCTTTCACTTAGGGGCATCCTATGTACCCCAAATGCTCGAATAGTATTTTCGGTATCCACAAAAGGCCACCCACGATATATCAGTGGAGACATTGGCCCTGATGAAGCAAGGGTAAATAATATCCATGAAATGCAATGTTAGATGCATGAGTCGCACATAGCAATCATGCATCAGCTCCAAGCACTCAATGTGCACAAGAGGGGAAACTCCATCCCTCTGGGAAACTATCACATCTGCCTAATGACCATACACAATGTAATCAAATCATGTAATGATGCACATGGGTCATGAGGATGAACTAGGTGCGCTATACGATGATGATGTCGTAATATATGCCTCCTTTCCAAGGAGGGACTAAGTCTACGTACTTAGACAAATTCTCTAAGGAGTCATCCTCTAGTGGGGGCCCAATAGTTTGGGGTAGCCCACTAGGTTAAGGATAACAATAACGTGGTCCTAAATAAATGAACGGTCTTAGCAAGAGTCTATGATGGGCCTTTAACCACCCATATAAACCCATGGACCTACCTTAGGGCCACCAATGTGGACATCCAACCACAATTGGTCCCCAAGAGGTGGTCCATCTCTAATCAATTGCAGATCAAGGCCCAAGGCCTATTCTAATACATGGGTTTAGTGAGCAACACACATAGCCCAACCCATAAGAAATATCGTGGGCCCATACATAAGGTTTGGACCCAAACATAGGGGTCATTAGTCCACATATTGTGGTGGGCCTAGTGGGCAGCCCATTACTCAAACCACATGTGCAATTCTCATGTGTAAGTCAAGTGAGTTGGGCCTATAACCTAGCCCAAGTATAAAGTTGATTTGGTGGGCGACCAAGGGCCCAACCACTTGTGAAATCTGGCCCATAAACCCAACACAATAATATGGTAAAAATGGCCTAAGGGTCCAAAGGGCCTACCCTAAGGAGTCCAACAACTAGTTACATTTATGGACCCATTAAAAACTCCAACTATGGTGGGCTTGAAAGATGCACTAATTAAGCACAAGAATTAGGAGATTTAAAGCATGATTTATTCCTTCTAAGTACTCACAATGTAGTGGGCCCCACTCCTCAAAATTTCAGCTCAAAGGCCAAGCATTATTATAACATATTGTTAGATTTTTTTTAACCCAATAGGTTTATGGGCCTGTTGGAGCCCAGAAAATGGTCCATTTGATTAGGACATCAGTCCAAGTGGTCCAGCCTTCAAGTCAGAGGGCCCCACCACATAGGATATCATCACATTACTCAGGGAAATAGGTGGGCCACACTCCTGGACCAAAGTCTAGCAGGCAGTCCACATGGGGCGTCCCACATGGGCGTGGGCGTCCCAATGGGCCGGATGCCCAGCCCATGCACTAGCTAAAAGGTGGTCCCCACCTTGGGTACCCCACGCTAAGGTGGGCCATACTCAAGTGGGCCACACAATGGATGACTATGGAGATAAAACACACATCATGGTGGGCCACAGGTTGGGGTGGATGGCCAGCCCATGCTGTACGTCCCAACCATGGGCGTCCAGCCATGTGGGCCGGTCCAGCCCTCGTCATAAATTGCATAGTCGCCCGTTGGGCCTGAAAATTGGTAGGTGGGTTCCAGCATGGGTGGGCCACCTCCAGGTAAAATTTTAGATTTTTCTGAGTTGGAAACTATTTTTATGATTTAATAGAAAATTATCTGTCTAGAAATCTGGTTGTAGCAGAATTCTGGCTATCCTTACTTTGACCACCCAATGGGGTGGGCCCAAGGTCTCTAAAAATTGGGGAAAATTAATCTTAACCTCCCCACATTTGTATACTATAAGGTAGGGTCCACACAAGTGGCCTACCAATACAAAAACTATTTTATATTTTAAGATTTCCAAACTAAAATGTTGCTGGACAGTCCAAAAAATCTGGACTGTCCATCCCACTTGGGCCACTCCTTTGGGACCTCAATCAAGGTCAGATGGAGCTGAAATTTGGGAGACATCTAGGTGGGGTCCCCGCCTTCAAGAAAGTATTTTTGAGGGGTAGGAAAGGTCCCCCAATCACTCTCAAAATCTGGTAAAAAAACAACCAGAAACTATCCAGAGGATTTCTGGATAGCAACATATACACGGAATAAACTAAGTATATGAGCCAAATTAAAAGGAAATTACCCCATAAAATTGGTGCTATGATCCACCTTAGTAGGCCCTACAAATATCCAGGCCATATCCCCACCCCAAAAATCCATTGCATGCATCACATGTGGGGCAAAAGGGGCACCAATGTCCCTAGTGTGGACTGCAATGGACGTCCACTATATTTGGACGGTCTGATGTTGCAAGGCCTCTAAGTGGTCCACACACATCAGAAATCAGATAATGAGGATGGGGAAAAGAAGAAAAGGAAAAAAAGAAATCAAGATCCGACCACAAGAGAGGGTCTCCGCCACCATTGAGGGCCTCCCTTCATCACAACATTTACATCTTCCACTATATTCATTTACAAGGTACATCATAGGCATGCATGCAATAAAAATTAAAATATAAGGTAGAGATGCCATTGCCACTAGGTTCCAGGGTCTAGATGACCCCACAAGAACATGGATTAAAAGAAAAAGCCATGATGGGGTCCATGGAGAATGGCCTCATCCATGGAATCATGCATGTAAGGAAGATGGGCCATATATGGCCTCATCCATAGAGACTTGGGGACCTCCACCATCATTAGGTGGGCCCCACAAGTTCCCCGAAGAGGAAATGAAGATGTCTAAGAAAGGAAAAAAGGAATCCTACGCTAAAGAACACCCACCTCAAGGATCTTCACCAAACTTCTACCAATGGACTCCCTATGTTTCAAGCTTCCAAGATCTAAGGTTAAGATTGAAGGTGGATGGTTAGATGAGAGGATTTTAAAGAGAAAAGGGGCTAAAAAATGGGGAGTAAGGTGGTAGTCCAAGGGTAGAGAGGGAGAGGGAGAGATGAGGAGAAGAGAGGAAGAGAGAGGAATGAGATGCATTTGCTAGCAAGTAAGGGAGTTTTATTCAAAGTGATGATTATATTTGCTAGAAAAGAGGGATATAATGGTCTCTCTCTCTCTCTCTCTCTCTCTCTCTCTCTCTCTCTGAGGGATATAACGGTCTCTCTCTCTCTCTCTCTCTCTCTCTCTCTCTCTCTCTCTCTCCCTAGAGAAGAGAAATTTTAGAAAAATTTAGATTGGGGAAGAGTGAAAAGGCACTTTTGCATGGGGTAGAGAAAAAGGATCTCTCTTGATAAGAGTACTCATCATCACTAGCTAGCTAGGTAAGGGCTAGCAACCTAGTCTATGCTTAGGGGTTTATACCAAATCTTAGGTGGGCCCCACAATCACGATCAACAGCCTAAATTATGCATGGCCCATATCTCATTATCTACAACTCGGATTGCTGCACGAGACACGGCGTTGGAACTGCGGCAACGATGCGGTCATTATGACACTAAATTCGGGTTGATCCAGGTTGGGTCTACGTGACCGGACTTGGAGATGACTGTAAACACTATCCGTAAGTCGTGAGTCACCGAGATTCGACCGATAGGACCGCGAGACCTAAAGGAACGAAATGCACACTCTCGGGTAGGGTCTTACAGTAAGCCATTAAAGCATTGGTCAAGCAGATTGACCAATCCTTACGGTCAGGGTTAACAATTTTTTTTAGAATTTATTTAATTTATCTGTTGGAAATCACAACCTTCCTGCTTGTCTGTAAGTGGTATGGAGTGCTCACTTTATGTGAGATGCCATATTTCTTCATTAAGTTTTTGAATGGCCTATTACAGAAGTGCAACCCTCCATCACTAATGATGGCTTAAGGTGTTCCGAACCGAAAAATGATATTTTCTTTTAAGAATCTAAAACCATTCGGTGATCATTGTTCCATCACGGGATCGCTTCATCCCACTTCGTGACATAGCCTATTGTTAACAAAATATAAATATTTCCAAAGGATTGGGGGAATGGCCTCATGAAATCGATGCCCTAACAATCAAATGCTTCAATGATAAGAATTGGGTTTAGTGATGTCATATTTCGATGGGACAATCCTCCCTATTTTTGATAACGCTCACAAGTTTTACAAAACTCATGGTATCTTTGAACATAGTGGGCCAGTAAAAGCCGTACTACAAAATTTTGGCCATGGTCTTTTTAGTAGAAAAGTAACTGATTGCTTACCTCCAAGTGCAAAGGTTTGTAAGTAATATCCTGTGAATACAGGGTCGATCCCACAGGGAGATGAATTGCAAGAAGGAGAAAATCAAATATAAAACAAATTAACTAGTAAAAAACTAAACTGATGATTTGATTTTAAGAGTTTTGAATGGATGTAATTCAACTTAATTAAAACAACACCCAAGCTTTAAAGTTCCACACATAAGTTAATGTTCTAAAATCATGATGACTTGGATAACACAACTAGGATCCGAGCACTATGGTCAGCCTAATCGAAAAATAAAATAGTTTAAACATTTTAAATAAATGATATAAAAGATTAGAAAATTATGGATTTGCACCATTGATATATATTCTCAAGCACCAGTGACTTTAAGAATTCGTATCCATAAGATGACGAATATCAAAGAAATGTAGCAGGTTGAGAACCTATCCTATCTAGGAAATCTAATTGATTCAGGGTAAGCCTATCCATCAATGTGGATCTCATATGATGGAAACAGATGGATCTCAGATGAGGATAAAAAACTAAACCTAAACAATTGATAACATGCATACACCATTCTTCTCATCATTAAAATAATCAATCATCATAACTATGAAAACATTAAACCAATGTGCTTCCCTTCTAGCTTGGGCTAGAGGGAAGTTAGAAAAATATAATTAAATTGCAGAAATAAAATGCAACAAGAAAGAATAAAAAGCTTGTAAAGAAAAACTATGAAACTTTTCAAAAACCTTAGATAAAATTCTCTAAAATCCTTAGATTTTTCTTTGGAATGCCTTGAATGATGCTTAGGAATGCCCTATTTATAAGTAGGAAGCTCCTCCTTCAAACAAATTTGAAAAAAATCAAAAACTACTTCAAAACTTCTCACTCCGCGTAGGCTCTGCGTAAATCCTTCGATGTCATCGAACAACCTTTGATATCATCTAAGACTGGCTTCGATGTCATCGAAGACTGGCTTCAATTTGTCCAGCAATCAAAGTTAAATTTTTTATTTTTATTTTTGTAATTCTTCAATGTCATCTAAGGGCTTCGATGTCATCGAAGACTGGCTTCGATTCATTTAAGGGCTTCGATGTCATCTAAGCTCAGATTTTATAAATTTCTACACTTCCTTCCTTTTCCACTTGGTTTTCTTAACTCTTGGGGTCTTGAAATCTTCAATTTTGGCCTTCAAATGTTCATTCTTTTACTTGGTGATTCTTGATCATCAAATCCATACTTTTAACATTCTTTTCAATCTAAGCTCTTAAACTCACCTTGTAACACAAACATGTATAAAATATACCATGAAGCAGTATAATGTTCATAAAAACAAGATATAAATGGCAGAAAATATGCAATATTTGACACTCAACACACCCCCAACCAGCATTTTGCTAGTCCCGAGCAAAATAAGCAAAGAAAAATAAAAATAAAAACTAATTCTAGATAAAGTAAAACAAAAAATAAAAATTCTAACTACACTTTCGCAGGTAATCTTGATGCATTTAGCCTGGCAAATGGGCGCTGGGAGCCGAGAATGGGGTACTACGGAGGCTGTCGGCACCGGATTCTAGGATCAAAAATTTTGTAAGCCCGATTTTCGAGTTTGGGGAGTGACAGCTATCTTACATAGATCCAATCTATCTTAGTCTCTACCCAGCATCAACGCCAAAAACTTGATTGCTTGCCTTCAAGTGCAGAGGTTTATAAGTATTATCCTGTGAATACAGGGTCGATCTCACAGGGAGATGAATTGCGAGAAAGAGAGAATCAAATGCAAAATAAGCTAAGTAATAAAAAACTAAACTGATGATTTAATTTGGGAGTTTTGAATGGATGTAATTCAACTGAATTAAAACAACACCTAATCCTCAAAGTTCCACACATAGGTTAATGTTCTAACATCATGATGACTTGGAAACACTACTAGGATCTGAGGACTATGGTCGGCCTAATCGGAAAATAAAATATTTTAAACATTTTAAATAAATGATATAAAAGATTAGAAAATCATGGATTTGCACAATTGATATATATTCTCAAGCGCCAGTAATTTTAAGAATTCATATCCATAAGATGATGAATATTAAAGAAATATAGCAGGTTGAGAACCTCTCCTATCTAATAAATCTAATTGATTCAGGGTAAGCCTATCCATCAATGTGGATCTCATATGATGGAAACATATAGATCTCACATGGGGATAAAAAAGTAAACCTAAACAATCGATAGCATGCATACACCATTCTTCTCATCATTAAAACAATCAATCATCATAAGTATGAAAAAAATTAAACCCATGTGTTTCCTTTCTAGCTTAGGCTAGAGGGAACTTAGAAAAATATAATTAAATTGCAGAAATACAAAGCAACAAGAAAGAATAAAAAGCTTGTAAAGAAAAACTATGAAACTTTCCAAAAACCATAGATAAAACTCTCTAAAAACCCTATATCTTTCTTTGGAATGACTTGAATGATGCTTAGGAATGCCCTATTTATAAGTGGGCAACTCCTTCCTTCAAATAAATTTGAAAAAAATAATCAAAAACTGCTTCAAAACTCCAAGGTAATTAAGAAAGTTTAAACAATTGTTCGTTAGGAAACATGTTGTTTATTGGCGTCGGCTCAAGGGAATCAGGAAGATCAAGCCTAGAGAGATGATCAACCATTACGTTTCTCTACTCCCCTTTTGTCTCAGATTTTTATATCGAACTCTTGAAGTAAGAGAATCCATCTTATCAAGTCAAGCTTAACATCATTCTTAAAAAGAAGATACTTTAACACCGCATGGTCTGTGTAGATGATGATCTTAGATCCGATCAAGTAGGACTTAAATTTATCCAAAGCGAATACTACGGCTAGGAGTTCCTTCTCCGTAGTAGAATAGTTCAATTGGGCTGAATTTAGAGTTCTACTTGTATAGTGAATAATGTACGATTTCTTTTCTTTTCTCTGGCCTAACACCACCCTGATAGCATAGTCAGTTGCATCGCACATAATCTCAAAAGGGATGCTCTAATCAAGTGGCTGCATGATAGGTGTGGTAGTCAACATGTTCTTGAGCTTAGTGAAAGCTTCTTGGCATTGCTCAGTCCACTCGTATGTGGTATATGCTTTTGAAGGAGATTACATAAAGGATGAGAGAGATGGCTAAAGTCCTTTATGAATCGTCTATAAAATTCGGTGTATCTTAGGAAGGATCATATGTCACGTATGCTCTTGGGTGGAGGTAGGTTAGAGATAAGATTAATTTTTGCCTTGTCTACCTCTATTCCATTAGATGAAATTATATGTCCAAGCACTATTCCCTTGGGAACCATAAAATGACATTTCTCCTAATTTAGAACCAAATTCTTTTCTTCGCATCGCTTCAACACAGTTTTAAGATTTTCCAAACACTCATTGAAGGATGAACTAAATACAGAGAAGTCATCCTTGAAGACCTCTAAATATTGCCCCACCATGTCAGAGAATATACTCAACATGCATCGTTGAAAAGTGACGGGGCATTGCACAGTCCGAATGACTCCATCGATAAGTAAAGGTGCCAAAGGGACATATGAATGTTATCTTTTCTTAATCTTAAAGGGTTATCTCTATCTGATTGTAGCCCGAATATCCGTCAAGGAAGCAGTAGTAAGAATGACTAGCTAGTCTTTCCAAAATTTGATTAATGAAGGGAAAAGGTAAGTGGTCCTTTCTTATGACAATATTTAACTTCCTGTAGTCAATGCACATTCTCCAACCAGTCGTAACTCTAATTGACATGAGTTCATTGTGGGTATTGGCTACAATGGTGATTCCAGTCTTCTTAGGAACCACCTGAGTTGGACTCACACATTGACTATTTGATATAAGGTATATGATACCCACATCTAACAACTTAAGGACCTCAGCCTTAATCACTTCTTTCATATTTAGATTGAGTTGACGTTGTGATTGTCGGGCGGTTTTCGTATTATCCTCAAGATGAATGCAGTGAGTACAAATCAAAGGATCAATTCACTTGAGGTCCACGATCAACCATCCATGGGCTCTTTTATGCTCAATGAGAGTAGAAATAAGCATACTCTCTTGTTTTTTCTCAAGGTGGGAAGAAATCTCCACCGGGTATATCTCATCTTGACCTAAGTAGATATATTTAAGATCAGTAGGTAGAGGTTTTAGGTCAAGCTTCGATGCTTTGAGGATAGACGGTAGAGGCACTACTTTGGTTTGGGGCAATTTCTCAAATTGTGGCCTCCACCAGTTAACTTCAAGTATTGACATATCATTAAGCAAGGCATCCATATCTCTAATCATGTTATCATCTAAATCAGGGGAGTGAGCCAAGCACGTCTCTAGAGTATCAGAGTATAGAGTCAGAAATGCTCTATCTTCCATGAAAGAATCGATCATGTTAATGTCGTGGGTATTGTCATCATCCTCTGGCTGTTTGTTCATATTGAAAAAGATGTTGAGCTCCAATGTCATATTTCTGAAAGATAAATTCATAATTCCATTCCTACAATTAATGATGGCATTTGATGTAACAAGGAATGGGCGACCAAGAATGACAAGGATTTGAGTGCTCACATCAATGATGGGTTGAGTATCCATGACAATAAAATCTACTGAATAGTACAATTTATCAACTTAGAGCAACACATCCTCAATCATCCCTCTCGGTACATGAACTGAGCGATCGACAAGTTGTAACGTGGTTCGTGTAGGTTTTAATTCGCCTAGACCCAATTATTCATAGATCGAGTAAGGGATCAAATTTACACTCACCCCCAAGTCAAGAAGTACATGCTCAATCCGATGGTTCCCAATAACATAAGTGGTGGTTGGGCTACTAGGATCCTTTTATTTTTGTGGCACGTCTTGCTTGAGGATGACACTCACTTTTTCTGTCAAAAAGATTTTCTTTTATATTTTTTGCCATATTTTGGTAGTGCATAGATCTTTCAGAAATTTGGCATATAAAAGAATCTGTTTAACGATATCTAGTAGATGAATATTGACCTTTACTTGCTTAAGCACCCCTAGAATATCCAGAGAGTTAATTGGAGGTTTTGGTGCAATCAACCATTAAGAGAATGACACAATTGGCTTACACACTTTTTCTGGTTCTTCCTCTTATGGAGCAATGCTAGGTCGATCATTTTTATCTTCTTTCGGATCCTTAGGATTTTCAGCCCTCACCAAAATAGAGTTTTCAATTGTCTTCCCACTCCTAAGAGTAGTGATAAACTTAGCTTGCTCCATTTGATTTGAAGAGTTTGGGTCACTAATTTCACATTGCGGTTTTGGATTAGGGAGGGGTTGGGCTGGAAGCATTCCTTTCTCTCCACTCGCTAAGTGTTGAGTGTCAAATATTGCATTATCTCTCCTATTTATATTTTGGTTTTATGAACATGATAATGCTTAATGATCTATTTTGTACATGTTTGTGTTGCGAGGTGAATCTGAGAGTTTGAATTGAAAAGAATGCTAAAAGCATGGATTTGATGTTCAAGAATCACCTAGGCAAAGGATGGATCATAGGAGACCAATAATGAAGAGTTTACATGCCAAAGATCCAAGGAAACTAAATACAAAGGATGAAGAAAGGACTTGAATGACTTCAGAATCTGCAGAAGAAAACAAACAGCTTCGGTCCCACCGAAATCGCACAAAACAGTCCAGCGACCAAAGATGAAATTCAGAAGCTGATTTAGTTCGACCGATAGACAATTTGGTCTGATTGAAGGAAGGATTCGGTGCGACCGAAAGTGCATAAAAAGGTCCACGCTGAAAGGAGTAATTTGGTTCGACCAAAGATTAATTCAATCTGACCGACAACTTAAGTTTGGTCCAACCGAACCCAAGCTCAGTCCAATCAAAATCTGGCAACTGACGAAACAGAGTTAAGCTTCGGATTCGACTTCAGTCTGATCGATGCATAACATGGCTACATAATTGAGGCAGTTTCAAGGTTGGTTTGCAAAAATTTCAAGGCGGTGCATAAGATGGCGATTCACAACTATAAATAGGAGTCCCTAGGACATTCCTAGGTATATTCTAGGGTTTAAAGAGTTAAACAAAAGCATGGAGAGCCACCACTAAGAGTTATTCTTCTTCTTCCTTAGTTGTTTTCATATTTTGTTTAAAAGATTTTGGTTTAATCGTGTCTATGGTTAACTAAACCTCTTAGCTAGGGCTAAGCGGTGAAGCTTGTAGCGTGATTGGAATGCTTATCTTGCTTTGATTCTTATTTATATTGAACTTCATTGATTTCTAGTTGATTTTAAGGAATATTTTCAGTTTTCTATGATTTGTTGTGACTCAAATTACAATAGATACTGTGATAGCTTTGAATATCTTCTTTTTCTATTTGAGATTATGAGATTCGTAAATCCTTTTGTTCACCATCATCTCCTGGGCATGGTAGGGTGATGGAATCCCTTCCAAATCTTCACAATCTTCTTCCATTAAGACTAGATCAATGAAAAGTTCAGAGAATTGATCATCTCTTCTTCTAACTGGATAAGGTAGCATCTTGATAGCTACAAGTGGATCCTTGACACCCTAGTTCCCACCTTTAAATTCATAAGTTTTAATCAATAGTATTCACACTCACTTTTAATTATTCCAGAATTTAGATTTAGATCTTCTTCTAGTTCTAGTTTTAGTTCTTTTCAAAATATGTACAAGTTTAATCCATGTGGATTTGACCTCGGTTTCACCGAGTTATTACTATATCGCAACCCTATACTTGGGGTTTTGAACACTAAGTGTGACTCAATTATTTGAATAGATGATACAAACATTCCTATTATTTTTTTGAGATCCTGGAATGCTTGTACCATATTTTATTAAACAGCTCTTAGTTTTGTATGAATTTTTGAACCGTATCCTCTTGAGGCCTCTTTTGATTTAAGAATTACATAAGGGCCTCTTGTGGGTTAGCCGTTTGTCTATTCCTCCAACTGAAATTTGGATGGTTCCTTCAGCTGGAATTATATGTATTCGAGGTGGGTCCTCTGAAAGGTCTATAGTAGTTATTTACGGCATTTGATTGCTTAGTCAATATTTCTTGAAAAGTAGGAATTGTTGGATAATTTTCAGTTGTATTTATGTTGCAAGTACAAATACCATAAACAACTTCCACACCCATATCGAGTATGATAGGTTCTGCCTTCTTAAGTTCCATGGCCTCGACTTTCCTTGTGAGATTGGCCACCCTTGCACTCATATCATCTTCCTCTTTTAAAACATAAATTCCTCCCATTTCTTTTGATTAAGTAGGCTTAGAAGTGGTGGGTCTTGGGGATGTGTCCCATGATTGAGCGTTTTCTGCCAATTGATCAAGGTAGTCCCATGCATTATTGGCCTCCTTGTTCATGAATTCACCGTTACACATCATCTCTATGAACTGGCGCATTAGTGAAATTAATCCGTTATAGAAAAAGCTTATTGTTCGCCATATTTTGTAGCTATGGTGTGGACAGGAATTTACGAGATCCTTAAATCGCTCCTAACATTGGAAGAAGGTCTCATCGTCATTTTGCACAAAATTCATGATTACTTTCCTTAAGGTATTCATTTTATGATATGAGAAGAACTTTTTAAGGAACTACCTTGTCATCTCAGCCCATGGGCCAATGGACCATAGTCTTAAGGAATGTAACCACGACTTAGACTTTTCTTACAAAGAGAAATGAAATAATTTTAGTCTTACTGTGTCCTCAGACATGAAGTGTAATGTAGATATGATCTCATCAAACTCTTTCATATGCAAGTATGGACTTTCAGATTCTAGTCCATGAAACTTAGGAAAGAGTTGAATCACCCTCGGTTTATCTGTAACGCCCTAAAAATCGGGGGTCGAGCATTAACTCAACTCTCGAGTTCCAACGCATCACTTATGCAACATAATGAATGATGATTGAATGTTGTCTGTATGAGTGCATTGAACATGAGTGAGATTAAGCCAAAATAGCATATCATACTCCAGAGACAAGTGAGATAGCAAGCGAAAGACTGTGATAGATATATAAACTATATAAACTGTGGTGAGTCTCCAGAGTGTGATAATGTTACCAGGTTAATGAATTACTAGTACAATTCCAAAATATACCAAATTGAGGAAGTGTAATGTCTTCTAGTCAAGATCCCAGAAAGCCCCATCGATCAGGACACGGCTCACAGGAACCTGCCAGAAACAGCCAATACGAGCAAGCATCATAGTCAATGCAAAGGTTCGGCTCCGCCTCACCAGCATCGCCATCACCTGCAGCTAAGATAGTCTGGTTAGTGTTGCAACCACCGTCCCGTAACGTGCACTACCAAAAAAATAAGCAAAGGATACAGACCACATTAGCTTTTTGCTACGGATATAAACTGTAGCTAATTTGCTACGGATTATATCCGTAGCAAAAAAGTTGCTACATCATTAGAAATTGACGGTCTTGTAAGGGACTTTTTGATGCCCACCATAATATATGTGTTCTATTTGGTCTATCCATCTGTTTTGAAATATAATTGTAGAATATCATCCCAAAAAGTGAAGTAAATGGAAGGCTCAGGTGGACCACACGATATGAAACAATAGAGATTAAATCACACATGATTCCTATGGTGTGGTCCACTCGAGCCTTCCATATACCTCATTTTTGGGATCCTTCCCTAAATATATATTTAAAAATAAATGGGCGGAATGGATAAACCATATACATCTATATGGTGGGCCCCACATAGATACTGAATCCACGCCCAAAATCATTGGGCGCGTGCTAAAACAGCGTCGCGCGCCCAAACGAAATTACGGCTCCCCGTCTTCCTATCTCTCTCACTCTATTTCCGGGCCTAAAACGAAATCTCCCTATTTTCGCCCAAAACCCTCTCTTTCTCTTAATCATCCCATTTTCAAAGCCCCGACAATCTCTCTCTCTCTCTCTCTCTCTCTCTCTCTCGCTATCTCAACGGACGTGGAAAGGTGAGCGATTTCTCCTATTCTTTTTATTAATTTCCTTATGCATGTTTTGTGAATCTTCTCCGATTCTCAACCGCGCCTGATCAGTCTATCCCAGCCGTTCGTCTCCCATCTCCTCCCTATAAAAACCGGTATCTCTGCCCAAGGTCGTCTCTCTTTGATTTCTCTAGAATTTCAGTCCTCCGACAAGCAGGAAGAGAGATTGTGAGGGTTTCTCGGCGGCCTTCCCAAAGGTCAGTGAGAGTGCTCTGTTCTTCCCTTCCCTTTTCATGAATCCGGGGTTTCGATCAATCCTTTTGTAATTTAGGGTTTCGATCATTCCCTTTGCAAATCAAGGGGTTTTGTTGATGTTTTACATTTTATTCTACTATTCAGTGCAGATCGTAGCTATAAATCGTATATCTGATTATTATTATTTTGGTTGTTTGTGATTTGTTGTAAGATATTTTACTATTTGTTGAGATCTTTGATATATTTCCCTGATGTTGTTTTTGAAGATCTATTACTTGTTTTATGATATTGGTTTATGTTTCTCGTAGATTTGATAGTTTTAGAGAGAGATTGCCTTTGGTTGAGCTTGTTTGGATCTTTCTAAATCTGATTTTACTCAGGCCTCTATTCAGTTGCTTCTTGTGAGGTGGTGAGATTAGGCAGATTGATGTTGTGTTGCTGTTTTGAATTGTCTGTTTATGGCTTCTCATGTAGTTAGAGGATTTGGTTTTGAGATTTCTCCCTTTTTTTGTGGAGATCTTTGCCCAGATCACAATTGGGATGTATGAGAATTGGATTTGAGTTGTTCTTATATCACTCTTTTTCCTGATTTCGAGCAGGGATAGAATCCCAATGAG
Source organism: Magnolia changhungtana (assembly GCA_030180095.1). NCBI lineage: Eukaryota > Viridiplantae > Streptophyta > Magnoliopsida > Magnoliales > Magnoliaceae > Magnolia > Magnolia changhungtana. Next base: position 4,091,724 of record JASAUF010000198.1, on the reverse strand, counting down.
GAGTGCCTCATTTGGTTACGTTTATAGCTCTGCAAGGAATCGATCTTGTTTAGGAAAGCATTTGGAATGGACTATTGTATAGTTTAATGAGGTTTATAGGGCTAGATTTTCATATGCTTTGCGTATGGGTGCATTTGGTGGCACCAAATGTCATGAACTTCATGATATTCTGCACCAAATTAGACTTATTGATCCTAAAATATCATGATATTCGTTGCACCAAACGTACACTAGGTGTTTGATTTTGTAAATGAGTCTTTTTTCCGTGATAATGAAGTTATGGGTATGCTTATTGTGGGTGTTTGCAAGTAGGATTTGTAGTTCTATGACTAGAAGCAATGTTCGATTTGTGGGTATGAGATTCTCTCGTCGTATAATTCGTAAAGTAAACCCTAGATTTTTCTCAAATCGCAACAAAGAAGAGAATCGTAAGAAATCTCTCCCATTTTTTTCCATCTGTTCTTCTCGATCTCGTAAAAGTTATCTGCAATTCCCGATAAATGATAGGGTTTTTAGTGAATATGTCCTCGGTCGAGGGCATATAATGCGTGTTTTGTATTTTCGATTTTGATGGTTTCTATGTGTATTTTCTCTGATTTTTCTGTGGATCGAGTAGAGAGGAGTGCTTCTTTTGCTTGCATTTGTTCCGTTTGCGAATTCTTTCAGTATTCGGATGTAGATCGAGTGGTGTTTGCTTCCTTTCCTTCATTTTTGTATGTATTTAGGGAGTTTTTGGTTTTGATTGTTCCTTCTTGGTTAATTTATTTGATTTTTCTTTCAATCAGGCTGGGATGGCTGTATTTCAGCTTGCTTTTGCGTATGTTTGGTTATTTTGTAAGATCGACTGTAGATTGAGTTATTTTCGCTTTCATTTTCTTCATTTTTTAAAAAGAATCGGACAGGAAATCAACTTTTCAGTTTTGATTGCATGTTTTGTTTGTTACCCAGCTGAATGTAGTTTTTCCTTATCAATTTTGTAAGATCGACTATAGATAAGCAATACAACCCATGAAAAAAAAACAAAACAAAAATTAAAAAAACAAAAGAGTAGAAGCAAAGAAACCTCAGTAAGAGCTCCAGGCAAGCAACCCAACTTAGTAAAGGTCTCCATTTCATTAAATCCCTCTTTTTTTCTTTTTTCTCTAGGGGTTGTTCAAAGACATGTAATAGTTGGGGCAGAAATTTTTTTTCCTGTTGCAAGAACTTGTGCTCCCATTTGGACACTTGATTTGACTTGGCAAGTTTTTTGTCCCTAAAAGTCCCTATTTTTGGATCAAGCTGATATTTTTGTTTTTACTCCATCTAAGTCCATGTGACCTTATGAACAACTTTAGATCGGTCTCATTTTTTGCCCCATACCTCATCCATTAAGCAAAAAGATCCATTGATATGTAACCTTGCGTGAGTATTTAGTCGTTTTCTCTCTTTCAAATTAATTGATGTATTGTATCTTTCATTGTGTTTATTTTTCTCTATCATTTAATATACTTTAGTTTCTCTTGTATTTTTATGGAAGTTCGAGACAGCAAGATCTGGGCACAGTTTGTGGTTGAGGTGAAAACAGAAAACCCAAAAGCCTTCCATTTATGCAGAAGATTAGTCCTTGTTTCTTCCATATTTTTTCCCCTCAAAATCTCAATCACTTGTTCTTAATTATGTTGTAGGCAAACTGTGAGATTACTAGGATGGATATATTTCTCTCTCTTGTTCAACTTCTACAAGAAATAACAATGGGCGGCATCAGTTCTGGTGGTTAGCCGACTGTTGCTCCCGATAGTGGAGTTCCAGTATTTTCCAACTATCAGAAATCTCCCATGCCACTCCCAATCAGCTTAGCAGACATAATGCAGTAATTTTGGCATGTGGGTCTGGTCTGGAATTATTGTGAGTAGGCGACTTATCTATAGTTAAATAGCGAGATCCTTATGGCTCTTCTTCCTATTCTTCTTCAGATGAGCTTTTAGACCCAAAGGAGTCTTGGCAAGCTGAGGAAGGGTTTTGAGGTACTCTTTTGACATCAGACATCTTTCTCTTTGTTTTCCTTTTTGTTTATGATAGAAAGCAGGCTTGTAATCTAAAATTATGTCATTGATACAAGATCTAAAAGGTGTCAGTGCTTCAAGGTGACATGCTGAGGTGAGATGCAATTCTTTTCTCCCAATCCTTTCTGTTCATATTTTGGCTTTCTACCTTTTCCGTTGTTTTATTAGATATCTTGGTTTCTATTGATATGACGTTGGGCATGATTTGGTTAAATTCTTGAAATTTCTTTGGAGTTTATGTTTGGGTTAGTTGGCTGCACACCTAGTTCTCACAAGCACCTATTTCTTGAAATTCAAGTCTTTTTTATTTTCTCTGTAACTTGTAATTGGCACTGAAGATTGCGAAGTTCTTCAGAAACAGGTTATGAAAGTCTAAAGACTTTCAATCTGTTGTGGTATTAGATGTTTGCTGAGGTGACAATTGGCTTTGTAAAAGATGCAAAGCATCGTATTGATGTTCAAGGATTCAATGTTTATCACAAGAATGGGCTTGTAAAGGTTTGCTTATTGGTCTTGTATTCTAGTTGTGTAATTGGGATGAAATATTGTTTACATCATCTTGAAATTCTATTTGATCTTTTCATTTCCCTTGTTGCTGACATGTGTAAATGGTTTAGGTAATAATGGTCCCTCCCTCAAAAACTTGATGCTACTTTGAAATAATGCTATCAAAGATATCTCCTAGTTATGAACATGGTATAAACCTAAGTTATAGTTTGTAGCAGAGAATATGGCAGATTGATGTTGTGATTCCTTTTTAATGGAATGATTTTGAAGTGGTTGTCTAAATGCGTTCCCTCCTTTTTCTTTATTTCTTCAGGACAATGTACCATTACCCATTCTGCAACTTATGCCGCCTTGGAAAGGGACTTGGTGCTGACTTCTTTCATTGCATGACATGTAATTGTTGCCTAAGGATGAAGTTAGTCGAGCACATTTGCCGGGAGAAAGGTCTGGAGACTAACTGCCCCATATGTTGTGATTTCTTGCTCACTTCAAGTGCATCAGTTAGAGCCCTTCCATGTGGCCATTTCATGCATTCAGCTTGTTTTCAGGTCTGCCCATCTCTTCTTTTCTTTGATTTCAAATTGCATTATGTGTGAGTTTCCACCTTGTTCTTTCCTTTTTCCCATTTATTGGGAAGTGGAGTATGATGCATGAACTCAACTCCTGTTCTCCTTTTGCATTGTGTTCAGGTGCACACATGTAGTCACTACACCTGTCCAATATGCAACAAATCCTTGGGAGATATGGTGGTGAGAAAGCCTTTTCCTGTTTCTCTTTAATAAGCATTACATGGTTCGGAGACTATCCTATCTGCTTTTCTTGATCATTCCCTAAACTTCCTCAAGTCATGGTGATTCATCCACCATGTATGCAGCATATGCATACATCAATCCAAAGATCCTAGACCTCATTGTAGGATGAATCAATTCATCTTGTAGATTTAAGTCCATACTCGTCTTTTGATTTTCAGGTTGCAAATGGATTATTGCCACTACAAAAGCTTTATCCAAGCAGAATCTACCAAAATCACTAGGAAATTGATTTGGGTTTATTTTGGATTTTTGGGTTTTTAATTCCAATTGCATAATCCAATGCAATCATTTGATTTAGGTTTTCGTTCTGTTTTTTTCACGATGATTGATTGCTTTTGTTTAGCTGGACGTTGAAAAGGGAACTAGTGACCAAGTAGCTTTAGTTTACCTACCCAAACTGCACTTCTATTTTGCTGTTGATTTATAGGTTTGATCTGGAACTACAGATATTTCCATGGGAAGTGTCTCGCATTTGAGCATCAGCGTAGGCAAAAGAAATCCCAACAAAAACAAGACCGATTCAATTCCATCTTCAATAGACAACAAGGTGCATTCTTGCACACACTTCTTATTGTAATTGGTGCATTCTTGCACATGTTTATTTTTAAATTTCGATGCATTCAATTGTGAAAGGATTTATGACTTTGAAAATGAAAGAGAGAGGCTCATTATGGAGAAGGACGCAGTCATTCAAGAGCATGCTTCCCTGAAAAATCAATTGGTTTCTTTACAGACACAGATAAACAGCCTCACTGTAGAAGTAGATAACCTTACAAGCAAGGTGCTTAAACTTACAATCTAACCCTTTTTGTTGAACATAAAATGCACGTGTCTTTATTGCCTTTCCTATTGCAGGTTAGTTCCATAAAGAAGGAATATGATCAAGCCCAATCTGAGCTCAATTTGAGTCGTTCAAAGATGGAAGAATGTGATGCTGAGATCAGTGCCATTGTCAAGGAGCAACAGAAGCTTCAACATAAAATTAGCGATGCAAATGTTGAGAGGAAAAAATTGGAAAATGAGGTACTTGCAGTGGTTATTCTGTTCCTATTTTATTTAACTTGCTTGATCTATGAAATTGTGTATGTGTTCTTGATAGAAACCCACTCTTTCCCATTCACACAGATTAAGCGAATGGAGATGGAACAGAAAGATTGCTCCCTGAAGGTAGAGATAAACTACTAGAAGGACATAGTTGGATTGCAACTCAGAAACAATTATTTGGAAAAAGTGGGACAGATTATGACTTCTCATCTCGTGATCCTCGTAAATCAAGGGAGGATCTTGAGAAATTTCAAGCTGAACAATCCAGGTGTGTGATTAGATTACTTGTTGTGTTGTTTCCTGTGCTTCTTTATTTTCTTTTCCATGACAATGAAATAGTATGATTCAACACTTAATTGATGTTTGGTTTTGCATTTTTTTTTGAAAGAAGAAGGTTAATGGACATGAATCTCAGTTAATCTGATTGATTGCTTTCAGCCTTGAGAAGAGGGTCAACAAAAAATTTATGGCAATGTTCGAGAAAGCTGAAGATGAATGCAATGACTTATTATCCAAGAAAAACATCATTGAGGTATATTGCTGTATTTCTCAGCCTGTAAAGGATCTCATCTTTTTTTCTTCCTTTTGCTTCTTTTTAAAAAAAAAATTGAATTTGTTTATGTCTGAAGTTGTTTGTTTACTGTATTCTTCTCTTGCTTAGAATGATAAGTCAAAAATCAATAAGGTGATTGAAGAGCTTGATGAAAAGAAGACGGAAACACTAAAAGTTACTTGGGTTAAAGTGAACAAGTGAGTCAACACTTTTCTGCTCTCATGTTCCAGTTCATATTTTGTGCTTTCTAGTTGAAAATCAAGAATGCCATTTACTTTTGTTGGTATATTTCAGTGAAAGAAATTTCTTTTCCGAATTATGTTAGTGTGCGTGATTTCAGCGTTTCAGATGGTTGAAACTATGGCCTAAATTATAGTATTTGGCTTCCTTGGATCCCTGGATCAGACGAATTCGGTGGATCTCGGGGACAGGTCATGTTTATGTATTTGCTTGAAATTAATGGAGCAGACCCGGAAGTGCGACGGAGCTATCCGGATGAGCGGGGGTCCTTGGAAGGTGGGAACCGCTGACCATGATGAAGCTGTCCATTTCCTATGGACAGTATTGGAAGGGCCTAGCCATTTGGACAGGCCATGTTTATGTATTTGCTCGAAATTAATGGAGCAGACCCGGATGTGCGTCAGAGCTATCCGGATGAGCGGGGGTCCCTGGAAGGTAGGAACCGCTGACCATGATGAAGCTGTCCATTTTCTATGGACAGCATTGGAAGGGCCTGGCCATTTGGATAGGCCGTATTTATGTATTTGCTCGAAATTAATGGAGCAGACCCGGATGTGCATCGGAGCTATCCGGATGAGCGGGGGTCCCTGGAAGGTGGGAACTGTTGACCATGATGAAGCTGTCCATTTCCTATGGACAACATTGGAAGGGCCTGGCCATTTGGACAGGCCGTGTTTATATTTGTATTTGCAGGGACCACACCCTTAACCTATAACCTAAACCTATTCTCACATCCCAAAACCTATAACTACAACCTAAACCTTAACCTAAACCTATAACCTATAACCTAAACCTATAACCTAAACTCAATTCCGTAAACTTTAACCTACAACCTAGCCTATTCTCAAATCCCTAAACCTAAACCTACACCTAATCCTAATCTTAACTCCTTAACCTAAACCTTAACCTAAACTTGAAAACCCAAACTTAAACCCGATACCGAATCCGAACCCGATTTCCTAAACTTAAACCTTAACCTATTCTCAATTCCCAAAACCTATAGCTTATAACCTGAACCTAAACCTATAACCTAAAACCTAAACCTAAACCTAAACCAAAACCTATAACCTAAACCCAAACCCATTCCCAAATCCTAAAACCTATAACCTAAACCGAAGCCTTAACCTAAACATATAACCTATAACCTAAACTAAAACTTATAACCTAAACTAAAACCAAAACCTATAATCTAAACCCGAACCCATTCTCAAATCCTATAACCAAAACCTATAATCTAAGCCAAAATCAAAACCTATAGCCTAAACCTAAATCAAAACCTATAACCTAAACCTAAACCTTAACCTAAACCTATAACCTAAACCAAAACCAAAACCTATAGCCTAAACCCGAACCCATTTTCAAATTCCAAAACCTATAACTTAAACCAAAACCAAAACTTATAACCAAAACCAAAACCTATAACTTAAACCAAAACCTATAACCTAAACCAAAACCAAAAACTATAACCTAAACTCGAACCCATTCTCAAATCCCAAAACCTATAACCTAAACTAAAACCTTAACCTAAACCTATAACCTATAACCTAAACCAAAACCAAAACCTATAACCTAAACTCGAACCCATTCTCAAATCCTATAACCTAAACCTATAACCTATAACCTAAACCAAAACCAAAACCTATAACCTAAACCCAAACCCATTCCCAAATCCCAAAACCTATAACCTAAACCGAACCTTAACCTAAACCTATAACCTATAACCTAAACTAAAACCTATAACCAAAACCAAAACCAAAACCTATAATCTAAACCCGAACCCATTCTCAAATCCTATAACCTAAACCTATAACCTATATCCTAAACCAAAACCTATAACCTAGACCAAAATCAAAACCTATAGCCTAAACCTAAATCAAAACCTATAACCTAAACCTAAACCTTAACCTAAACCTATAACCTATAACCTATAACCTAAACCAAAACCTATAGCTTAAACCCGAACCCATTCTCAAATCCCAAGACCTATAACTTAAACCAAAACCAAAACCTATAAACTAAACCCGAACCTATTCTCAAATCCCAAAACCTATAACCTAAACCGAAACCTTAACCTAAACCTATAACATATAACCAAAACTAAAACCTATAACCTAAACCAAAACCAAAACCTATAACCTAAACCCGAACCCATTCTCAAATCCTATAACCTAAACTAAAACCTATAACCTAAACCAAAACCAAAACCAAAACCTATAGCCTAAACCTAAATCAAAACCTATAACCTAAACCTAAACCTTAACCTAAACCTATAACCTATAACCTAAATCAAAACCTAAACCTAAACCTATAACCTATAACCTAAACTAAAACCTATAACCTAAACCAAAACCAAAACCTATAGCTTAAACTCGAACCCATTCTCAAATCCAAAAACCTATAACCTAAACCTAAACCTTAACCTAAACTTGAAAACCCAACCTAATCTCAACTCCCTAACCTAAACCTAAACCTAAACTTGAAAACCCAATCTAAAACCCAATCTAAAACTCAATCCCGAACTCGAACCCGATTTCCAAAACCTAAACCATAACCCATTCTCAAATCCTATAACCTAAACCTATAACCTATATCCTAAACCAAAACCTATAACCTAGACCAAAACCAAAACCTATAGCCTAAACCTAAATCAAAACCTATAACCTAAACCTAAACCTTAACCTAAACCTACAACCTATAACCTAAACCAAAACCAAAACCTATAGCCTAAACCCGAACCCATTCTCAAATCCCAAGACCTATAACTTATACCAAAACCAAAACCTATAACCTAAACCCGAACCCATTCTCAAATCCCAAAACCTATAACCTAAACCAAAACCTATAACCTAAACCAAAACCAAAACCTATAACCTAAACCTAACCCATTCTCAAATCCTATAACCTAAACCTCTAACCTATAACCTAAACCAAAACCTATAACCTAAACCAAATCCAAAACCTATAGCCTAAACCTAAATCAAAACCTATAACCTAAACCTAAACCTTAACCTAAACCTATAACCTACAACCTAAATCAAAACCTAAACCTAAACTTATAACCTATAACCTAAACCAAAACCTATAACCTAAACCAAAACCAAAACCTATAGCCTAAACCCGAACCCATTCTCAAATCCAAAACCTATAACCTAAACCTAAACCTTAACCTAAACTTGAAAACCCAACCTTAAACTTAAACTTGAAAACCCAACCTAATCTCAACTCTCTAACCTAAACCTAAACCTAAACTTGAAAACCCAATCTAAAACCCAATCCCGAACTCGAACCCAATTTCCAAAACCTAAACGATAACCCATTCTCAAATCCTATAACCTAAACCTATAACCTATATCCTAAACCAAAACCTATAACCTAAAGCTAAACCAAAACCTATAGCATAAACCTATAACCTAAACAAAACCAAAACCTATAGCATAAACCTATAACCTAAACCTAAACCTTAACCTAAACATATAACCTATAACCTTAATCAAAACCTAAACCTAAACCTATAACCTATAACCTAAACCAAAACCTATAACCTAAACCAAAACCAAAGCCTATAGCCTAAACCCGAACCAATTCTCAAATCCAAAACCTATAACCTAAACCTAAACCTTAACCTAAACTTGAAAACCCAAACTTAAACCTAAACTTGAAAACCCAACCTAATCTCAACTCCCTAACCTAAACCTAACTCGAACTTGAAAACCCAATTCCGAACCCGAACTCGATTTCCAAAACCTAAACCATAACCCATTCTTAAATCCTAACCTATATCCAAAACCAAAACCTATAACCTAAACCAAAACCAAAACTTATAGCATAAACCTAAATCAAAACCTATAACCTAAACCTAAACCTTAACCTAAACCTATAACCTATAACCTAAATCAAAACCTAAACCTAAACCTATAACCTATAACCTAAACCAAAACCTATAACCTAAACCTAAACCAAAACCTATAGCCTAAACCCGAACCTAAACCTAAATCTTAACCTAAATGTATTCTCAAATCCCTAAACCTAAACCTACACCTAATCCTAATCTCAACTCTCTAACCTAAACCAAAACCTAAACTTGAAAACCCAAACCTAAACCCGATCTTGAACCCGAACCCGATTTCCTAAACGTAAACCTTAACCTATTCTCAATTCCCTAAACCTTAACCTAAATGTATTCTCAAATCCCTAAACCTAAACATACACCTAATCCTAATCTCAACTCTCTAAACTAAACCTAAACCTAAACTTGGAAACCCAAACCTAAACCCGATCTTGAACCCGAACCCGATTTCCTAAACCTAAATCTTAACCTATTCTCAATTCCCTAAACCTTAACCTAAATGTATTCTCAAATCCCTAAACCTAAACCTACACCTAATCCTAATCTCAACTCTCTAACCTAAACCTAAACCTAAACTTGAAAACCCAAACCTAAACCCGATCTTGAACCCGAACCCGATTTCCTAAACCTAAACCTTAACCTATTCTCAATTCCCTAAACTTTAACCTAAATGTATTCTCAAATCCCTAAACCTAAACCTACACCTAATCCTAATCTCAACTCCCTAACCTAAACCTAAACCTAAACTTGAAAACTCAAACCTAAACCCGATCCCGAACCCGAACCCGATTTCCTAAACTTAAACCTTAACCTATTCTCAATTCCCTAAATCTATAACCTAAACCTAAAACTTAAACTTAAACCTAAACCAAAACCTATAACCTTAACCTAAACCAAAACCTATAACCTATACCTTAACCTAAATGTATTTTCAAATCCCTAAACCTACACCTAATCCTAATCTCAACTCCCTAACCTAAACCTAAACCTAAACTTGAAAACCCAAACCTAAACCCAATCCCGAACCCGAATCCAATTTCTTAAACTTAAACCTTAACCTATTCTCAATTCCCTAAACCTTAACCTAAATGTATTCTCAAATCCCTAAACCTAAACCTACACCTAATCCTAATCTCAACTCTCTAACCTAAACCTAAACCTAAACTTGAAAACCCAAACCTAAACCCGATCTTGAACCCGAACACGATTTCTAAACCTAAACCTTAACCTATTCTCAATTCCCTAAACCTTAACCTAAATGTATTCTCAAATCCCTAAACCTAAACCTACTCCTAATCTTAATCTCAACTCCCTAACCTAAACCTAAACCTAAACTTGAAAACCCAAACCTAAACCCGATTTCCTAAACCTAAACCTTAACCTATTCTCAATTCCCTAAACCTTAACCTAAATGTATTCTCAACTCCCTAAACCTAAACCTACACCTAATCCTAATCTCAACTCCCTAACCTAAACCTAAACCTAAACTTGAAAACCCAAACCTAAACCCAATCCTAAACCCGAACCCGATTTCCTAAACCTATAAACTAAACTGTAACCTATCACTTATAACCTAAACTTATAACCGATAACCTAACCTATGGATTTTGCTATAGTTTAGAAGATTTGTAGGTACATTTTTTATTTCTTTATATATAATTGTTTTTTCCCAGCTCTTTTTTTTTTTTAGTCTTTCTTCCTTTTGAGATGTGTACAAAGGCATGCTTGTTTGATTATGTCTACAATTGTTGTTTTATACAGGCCGATAAGCTAAAGAAGTCAGTGGATGATGAAATTCATTTTCTTAAGGGAAGGATTTTAAAACTTGAAAGTGATCTTGTGTTGAAGTCTACAGAAGTTACATATGCAGTTTCAAGGAAAGAAGAAGCTGTATCTTCTGTGTTTGCTGAACTTGACCGTCTGAAGAAAGAAAATTCTGTAAAAGCGCGAGCATTATTTAATGCATTAGGGCACGCCTTAGTTGTAATTCTTTTGATAGGTTGAGCAAAGTGAAGTATTGTTTATTTAGAAATGTGAATGTAGGATGCATTGTAGATTTGATTGCTATTGTAATAAATGCATTATTTTTTTCTCTGATTGCATTAAGCTTAGATGAGTTATCAATCATAGCAGGTTCTTACAATGGAAACAGGGAAAATAGCTACGAAATCTAATCAATAGCAGAAAGCTACTGACTTTTCAGCGTAGCTATTGCTATCTATTGCTACGGATTATATCCGTAGCTATTGGTATATCCGTAGCTATTGGTATTTATAGCTACGGATTATATTCGTAGCTCTCCGTATGTAGTGCTACAAATACCGTAGATATTGGTATCTATTGCTACGGATATAATCCGTAGCTATTGGTGTATATTGCTACAGATATTATCTGTAGCTATTAGTATCTATTGCTACGGATATAATCCGTAGCTATTGTTGTATATTGCTACGGATATTATCCGTAGCTAATGGTCTCTATTGCTACGGAAAAGATCCGTAGCTAATTATATCTATTGCTACGGATATTGTCCGTAGCTAGACTTTTAGCTACCCCACCAATTGCGACGGACATGATACGGACTAGATCCGTAACAAAAACCCTTTTGCTACGGATCTAGTCCGTAGCCTTTGCCCATTTTTCTTGTAGTGGTGGGAGTGAGTGATCAACTCAGTGGAACAATAAAGCATAGGTTAACATGTTATCAAAACAGTTAAGCAGTAATGATAAAGCAGTACAATCAACAAATCTAAATACTCTTATTAATGCAAGTATGAATGCAGTCATGATGCATGCCCTCACCAACATACTCCCTCATCTGACACCATCTTACGTTCGCGGTATGCTTGCATTCCTCAGTGCTTCAATCTTCCAAGTACATGCAATGCGATGATGAGCATGATTACCGAGTTGTTATTAGTTCATTTCAAACAGCAGGACTGGGAAACTAAGGTACCTCCCTTATATCATTCCTAAACATGATCCATTTTAGGGTTGTCAAACCTAGATAATCTCATATGATAGTGTGGTTCTAGGGCACTGCAAAGGCTGTCAGGGCTGTTACACGTAATTGTTACACCACTCCCCTATCACTTTTTTAACAATCATCACTAAATTGATACAGGCTTAGTTCATACTCTATTCACTGCGGAAAAACTCGTCGCCTTACCGCAAATTCAGAGTATGCTCGAGGTCTCTACAAAGGGCTGTCAGGGCTGTTACACGCATTCGTTGCACCACTCTCCCATCACCTTATTAATGTAGGCCGACAACACGAATATAGTGTCCCATATCACCATAATTGGCTCACGAGTCTGGTTGCTTAATGGACACTACGAAGAGGCACGTGGCCCCAGCATAGGCCGACAGCTCGACCACGGTGTTCCATACTACCATGCCCGACTCATGAGTCTTAGCAGATCGAGGTACCATGGTTAACGGGATTTCACTGGTAAGTTTGGTACCCTAGTTTTAAGCAGAGGCATCCAAACATGGTGAACATACATTAGACAGATCGGGTTACTTAACGAGCTCGGTTAGCTCGAGCGTACAACAAGTTGAACGATATGAAGTGCATAAGCAATTCGTGTGGCCAACCACTATCGCCAACCGAAGTACGACTCGGGTTCGTCGAACACATCTCAGTGGCAAATGAATCTCAGCTATGAATTCAATCCCGTTACCGATTACCTGGACTATAATCATAGCCCCAAACACAATCACTCTAAGACCAGAAACATGTAGAGTAAAGCAGAATAAATAAAGAAATTCAAGCATGTTGACAAGCATGTCATAAAACATGTAATAAAGCACAATATAAATAGGAAATATAAACACCTATATTTCATAAGTAAGTGGTTAAATTAAACAAGCAACATGGAGGAAATCTATACATCTCTAAGGTAGTTGAGAATCCTATCTCAACACCCTTATACATTACAATTTACTAACTACTAATTAAGACATTTCAACAAACACTTTAAACTACATACATCAACATACATAACATATGTTGATCACATAGGTATAAGGCGAAATCCTTTTACTAGGGAATTGTCCCAATTATAACATGCGTGCACCTACGACGGATAGTTATGGCAAGCATGAATCCAAGTTCCATATTCATTCAGTCATTTCCACAAACACCTGGGCCACACGTTTTAACATATATAGTGTATATTGGCCATGGCATGATTTAGGGCAAATCCTTTCGTCAAAGAGGTATCGCCTATACAACAATCATGTATCAATGACAATCAGTCATGGCGAGCACGAATGCGAATTCTATATTCATTCAGTCATTTTCACAAACACTTAGAATACACTATTTTTAACATACATAGTGTATATTAGCAAAAACATGTATTAGGGCGAACCCTCTCGCCAAGTAAGTGTTATACACATATATAATATGTTCATATAGTAAATAATCATGGCAAACACATTTTCAAAATTTATACATATACGGTACTTTCTACAAATACCTAGACTACACAAAATTCCATATTCTTCGTATTTAATCGAAAGGAAAAACAGATAGCACTTTGTACATATGCAATTGCATGCAGATCATGAATCTATCATTATCTGATATTGAAAGCATTGAAAACCATAACCTATACATCTAAAGTCCACACCTTTTGTCGTAGAATCGTAACGAATTCGATAGGTTTGCTAGGCTTTCGCCTACGGCAGTTTGGCAACCTATAGGATGCTTTAGGTTAGTTATTTCATAACATACAACTATCAAAACCCCAAATCAGTTTAGGGTTATGGTTTCTTACCTAGGAATGGAGCTGGAATTGCCAGGAAAGTGATTAGAATGAGGTGGTTGAACACGTATAACAGCAGGAAGCATGGCAGGGAGATGCTCCCACTTCTCTCACACTTTCTCTCTATTTTCTCTCTTCTCTCTCAAATTCGTATGGCTGAATGAGAGAGGGTTTTAAGGTCCTTATATAGCCTAGAAACTCTCCAAAATAGACTTCAGGTCAAGGTATACTTAAGTTATGTCCAAATGGAGACTGTTCTGTCTCAACGGAGCACTTCTGGCGGCCCCTTTTTTGTGTGCGGTCGGACTTAAGCTCACTAACACTGGATCTATGTCGAGTTATATTTTCGTTCCAGTCGGATTTACAGATCGCCCGTGTTGGACCAGTTTCAATTCAACGGTCAGTGGATCCCGATCGGAGATTTCGAGTACATAGATATGTTTGGGGAAATTTCCTTGATCCGAGGGTGTAATTTGGCCTGATTCTGACGGTCAGGTTGCTTAATACTGACCCGCAAGTGACAAGTCTCAGATTTCATAAATTTGTATTTTATTTTTAATTAATTTCACATTTCTCACACTCCCTGCTCCGAGCTCAAGCGAATAGCGCTGTGACACTATCTGGATTTGATTTCTGAAATGGTTGTCAAGCCTAGCAAGGCGGTCCTAATTTCTTAACTTCGTGTTAATCGGACTTCCGACGTGCAGTCCAGATCTGATACGGAGTTTCAATGTGCTCCCGAGAGCAACTGGGTAATGAGATTGATCCTAGATTTTAGGGTAACATAGCGTCAATGATTCTACAAGTTTTGGGTCTTGCAGATCGTATTTAAAGTGATTGGTGCTAATTTCACAGGTACTCTAGTTTAACACTGGCTAATTCTCGCCTAATTTCTAAAAGATTTAGTCCTTAGTAATTTCTATCTGAGGTGGTACCTGGGCCTTTGTAGTTTATATATAAAGTGATCCAAGTTATAATACTTAGCTAGTTTAAATAGTGTCTAGGGTGAAAGTACTTGGAAAAATTGAAAGAATAAGGTGGTGAAGGGTGGGATTTGTGAAGGAAAAGGGTTCAAAAGCGGTTTTAGACTGTGGGATTTAGTTCTAACAAGTTAATATGGTGTTAGGAGTGACCCATTACCTAAGAACGTCTAATTCCATGTTGGCAAAAATCCGGGATGTTACAATCTACCCCCCTTAAAATAAAATTTCGTCCTCGAAATTGTCTAAGGGTAATAAGGAAAGATTTAATTATTTCTTTGCCTAAGTTTTATTGCGTAAGGTATATACTAGCCTGGTTCATTTTAGTCTACCCCCCTTAAAACTTATTTCTTTATCCCTTTCTCATATCCTGATGGTTTTCTACAATTTATTTCTTTACCTGTTTGGAGTCTTGACGACGATTCCCAACAATTTAGAGTAAGATAGTTGTTTTCAATGTTTGACCAACACGGAGAGATGGTTATAGTGGGCTTGATCCCGATACATTGATCATCTACCGGGCCAGGGTAGAAAGCTCATCGTATCCCTTCCGAATCCTGGTGGATCCTGGTCTTCTGCTCGGCCAAGTAGTAAGTCCATTGGTAGTCGCCCAGGATTGAGAATTGGGTCAAGCCGCGAATGCTTCGTAGTTGTATATTTCAGTAACTCCGTAGACCGATCACTCTAAAAACTTAGGGAATGCCCATCACAGAAAGGTTCAAATGTCCTATTTCTCAGGTTGCCCTTTAGGTCTTGGTCTAAGAAAATCCTCGTCTCATTCTATGTTCAAGGAAATGGTGAATTAAATCTTACTAGATCATCCTAAAACGGGTTCTCATCATAGAACAGGCTTCTATTATGTTCGTATTTAATGAGCACAGTTTTGATCCTAGGCCAGTGGGGTAGGGTCACCATGCTTTCGCTGCACCACCCAGTTCAAAGAGGTGTATTAATTTAACCTAGCTACATCTATCGGTCTCTGGCATTCTCAAATGTAACCGGTAGTCTAGTCTTAATTTAGGAGTAGTGGAAATCCATAGGTGTAGTCCAAAGTCTATGCTCATACGCTAGATGATTTCACATCATTTCTAATGCAGGAAGGGTTTTATCACTTAGGGTCCAAGTTGTCTAATTGGAACTGAGTTGTACAGACTTAAATTTAACTAGACTCGAGCACTTCACACATGCTCATACCAGCTAAAAGGGTCCTAAGGTTCACATTATTAATTTGTTGAATTTCCTATATGGTCATGTCTGTCGAAATCTAGGAGCACCGCTTTAGGTCCAAAACTCCAAGGGCCTATTTGGCCAGTGGTCTTAAGTTG
The DNA here is from genome assembly GCA_030180095.1 of Magnolia changhungtana. NCBI lineage: Eukaryota > Viridiplantae > Streptophyta > Magnoliopsida > Magnoliales > Magnoliaceae > Magnolia > Magnolia changhungtana. The sequence continues at coordinate 4,075,602 of JASAUF010000198.1, read as the reverse complement.
TATTTAATGGGCTTGCATTGTTAATCCCTCCTCGGGATTGGGAGTGGCATGGTTGGTAGGAGGCTGGGTGGGGATTAATTTTATAGGATTTGAAAAATGAGTCTTGTGTGGGAAAGCGTGAGATAGGAGTTCCAAATCCAAGGATGAGGAATTTCTAAGTGTAATAGGAAAACCCGGGATGTACTTTTTATTGTATACATTCCAAACATGGCATTGGAAAACATAGGATACACCCAATCTAGGGGTCGTACCTTATACATTTATTGTTACTTATACAAATTTATCCACCTAACTCACCTAATGCAGTTGGCCGAACGGGTCCTAAATGACCTCAAACATTTAAAACATTCTACTAACTACTACAACCATCAACATGAAAATAAAAACATCCAAAGACCGTAATCCATGCAAACTACAAGACAACAGTATGAGTGATTAGGCCTCTAAGAAAATAGCCGTATAAGCTTGGATAGAGCCATGGAAAATGAGGATAAGGGGAAACAGGGGCTGGAGTTTTTGGTTCTCCATGGACTTGAGCCTCAATAGGGATTGTAAAGGCCCAAAAGGCAGGGTTTGAAGAAGGAAAGGGAAGAAAATGGATGGGTCAGAGAGCTTTCACGAATTTGAGCTTCAAATTGGGGGGGGGATAGGAGCTTAAATGAGAGAAAACGGAAAGGGTCGAGGGTAGGTGTTGCTATGAACGATGGATGTAGATGAGTTGTGGCTGAAAATGAGGGATTGAGCAATTGGGAGAGAGATTTGAGAGCGAAAACAACAATTTTTGGAGAAATGGAGAGCTTGGAGGTGTAGTTGAGAGAGAGAGGGGGTAAAATGGACATGAAACAGGAGCCCCCACAAAATTTGGTGGGCACCACACGAGCCTAGGGGTCGGGCCGACCATGACTAGCACCGGCCCGACCAGCCCGGCCCATCCTAACCACGGTCGACCGCGGTGACCGCCGTTTCACCGCGGTCCACCGGAGAAGTCGTGGTGCTGCCACGGTAGGGCGGTGTTCACCACCCTCCCAAGTGCCAAATACACCCCGGGTCCACCGTGGGTCCCCCCGGATTTCATCGATTCGGCCCCGACTCCATTTTGGGCCGTTTCGGGACCAATTTACAAATCGAAATGAGTTTATGTGACATGTAGCATTTGATTTTGGGGCAGGAGGTGCTAATTTATCCAACTAACCTATTTATTTGGTTATATTCCAAAAGGTTAATGGTCAAAACCTATTTTATCCACTTATTTCCTATTTATGGTAAGTTTTAGTTTCGGTATTGTTCTTCATCATTTATACCCTAGGATTGGTGTGTATTATGAATGTGCTAAAAAGAAATGAAGAATACAGTGGTGGAGGGTGAGATTTGAAGGAATTGGATAAAAAGGGGTTTTAGGCTTTGAGATTAAGTGTAAGGTGTTGTGGTTGACCCACAACCTAAGGACATTCATTTCTAGGGAACGACTCAAACCCGTCGACTGACGGCCTAAAAGTGATTCGGGATCATTTCGCATGATCATGGGTGCATACGGGCCCAATCTCAGCGGTCGATTTCGATCGGTTTCGCCGTTCAATGAATTTGGAAAATCCTAAGCCGGTTTCTACGTTCCGTCACTCCCTCCTAAGTCAGAGTGCATCAGAGTATGTCGTGTGACTATAACCCAGGTCCGGTTTAATCCAAATCATGCTCTGATACCATCTTGTAAAGCCTTGAAAATCGGGGGTCGAGCATAAACTCAACTCCCGAGTTCCAACGCATCACTTATGCAACATAATGAATGATGATTGAATGTTGTCTGTATGAGTACATTGAACATGAGTGAGATTAAGCCAAAACAACATATCATACTTTAGAGACAAGTGAGATAGCAAGTGGAAGACTGTGATAGATATATAAACTATATAAACCGTGGTGAGTCTCCAAAGTGTGATAATTTTACCAGGTTAATGAATTATAAGTACAATTCCAAAATATACCAAATTGAGAAAGTGTAATGTCTTCTAGTCAATATCCCAGAAAGCATCGTCGATCAGGACACGGCTTATAGGAACCTGCCTGAAACAGCCAATACGAGCAAGCATCATAGTCAATGCAAAGGTCCGAATCCACCTCACCAGCATCGCCATCACCTGCAGCTAAGACAGTCTAGTTGGTGTTGCAAGCACCGTCCCGTAACGTGGGAGTGAGTGATCAACTCAGTGGAACAATAAAGCATAGGTTAACATGTTATCAAAATAGTCAAGTAGTAATGATAAAGCAGTACAATTAACAAATCTAAATACTCTTATTAATGCAAGTATGAATGCAATCATGATGCATGCCCTCACCAATATACTCCCTCATGCGACACCATCTTACGTTCGTAGCATGCTTACATTCCTCAGTGCTCCACATCTTTCGGGCACATGCAATGTGATGATGAGCATGATTACCGAGTTGTAATTAGTCCATTTCAAACAGTAGGATTGGGAAACTAAGGTACCTCCCTTATATCATTCCCAAACATGATCCATTGTAGGGTCGTCAAACCTAGATAATCTCATACAATAGTATAGTTTTAGGGCATTGCAAAGGCTGCCAGGGCTGTTACACAAAATTGTTACACCACTTCCCCATCACCTTTTTAATAGTTCATCACTAAATTGATACAGGCCTAGTTTATACTCTATTCACTGTGGCAAAACTCATCGCCTCAATGCAAATTCAGAGTATGCTCGAGGTCACTACAAAGGGCTGTCAAGGCTGTTACACGCATTCGTTGCACTACTCCCCCATCACCTTATCAATGTAGGCCGACAGCACGAATATAGTGTCCCATATCACCATAATCGGCTCAGAGTCTGGTTGTTCAATGGACACTACGGGGAGGCACATGGCCCCAGCGTAGGCCGACAGCTCGACCACGGTGTCCCATACCACCATGCCCGGCTCATGAGTCTTAGCGGATCGAAGTACCATGGTTAACAAGATTTCACTGGTAAGTTTGGTACCTAGGTTCAAGCCGAGGTGTCCAAACATGGTGAACATACATTATACAGATCGGGTTACTTGACGAGCTCGGCTAGCTCGAGCGCAGAACAAGTTGAACGATATAAAGTGCATAAGCACTTCGTGTGACCAACCACTATCGTCAACCGAAGTACGACTCGGGTTCGTCGAACACATCTCACGTGGCAAATGAATCTTAGCCACGAATTCAATCTCATTACCGATTGCCTGGATTATAATCATAGCCCCAAACACAATCACTCCAAGACCAGAAGCATGTAGAGTAAAGCAGAATAAACAAAGTAATTCAAGCATGTTAACAAGCATGTCATAAAACATGTAATAAAGCACAATATAAACAGGAAATACAAACACCTATATTTCATAAGTAAGCAGTTAAATTAAACAAGCAACATGGAGGAAATCATATACATCTCTAAGGTAGCTAAGAATCCTATCTCAACACCCTTATACATTACAATTGACTAACTACTACTCATTAAGATATTTCAACAAACACTTTAAACTACATACATCAACATACATGACGTATGTTGATCACATAGGTATAAGGCCAAATCCTTTCACTAGGGAGTTGCCCCAATTATAACACGCATGCACCCACAACGGATAGTCATGGCAAGCAGGAATCCAAGTTCCATGTTCATTTAGTCATTTCCACAAACACTTGGGCTACACGTTTTAGCATATATAGTGTATATTGACCGCCCTATCGTCAAAGAGGTGTCGCCTATACAACAATCATGTATCCATGACAATCAGTCATGGCGAGCACGAATGCGAATTCTATATTCATTCGGTCATTTTCACAAACACTTAGAATACACTATTTTTAACATACATAGTGTATATTAGCAAAAACATGTATTAGGGCGAACCCTCTCGCCAAGTTTTATACACATATATAATATGTTCCTACAGTAAATAATCATGGTAAACACATTTTCAAAATTTATACATATATGGTACCTTCTATAAATACCTAGAATACACAAAATTCCATATTCTTCGTATTTAATCGAAAGGGAAAACAGACAGTACTTTGTACATGTGCAATTGCATACAGATCATGAATCTATCATTATTTGACATTGAAAGCATTGAAAACCATAACCTATACATCTAAAGTCCGCACCTTTTTCGTAGAATCGTAACGAATTCGATAGGTTTGCTAGGCTTTCGCCTACGGCAGTTTGGCAACCTATAGGAAACTTTAGGTTAGTTATTTCATAACATACAACTATCAAAACCCCAAATCAGTTTAGGGTTATGGTTTCTCACCTAGGAATGGAGCCGGAATCGCCAGGAAAGCGATTAGAATGAGGTGGTTGAACACGTATAGCAGTAGGGAAGCATGGTAGGAAGATGCTCCCACTTCTCTCACACTTTCTCTCTCTTTTCTCTCTTCTCTCTCAAATTCGTATGGCTGAATGAGAGAGGGTTTTAAGGTCCTTATATAGCCTAGAAACTCTCCAAAATAGACTTCAGGTCAAGGTATACTTAAGTTATGTCCAAAGGGAGACTGTTCTGTCTCAACGGAGCACTTCTGGCAGCCCCTTTTTTATGTGCGGTCGGACTTAAGCTCACTAACACTGGATCTAGGTCGAGTTATATTTTTGTTCCGGTCAAATTTACAGATTGCCCATGGCGGACCAGTTTCAATTCAACGGTCAGTGGATCCCGATCGGAGATTTCGAGTACATAGATATGTTTGGAAAAATTTCCTTGATCCGAGGGTGTAATTTGGCCTGATTCTGACGGTCAGGTTGCTTAATACTGACTCATAAGCGACAAGTCTCAAATTTCATAAATTTGTATTTTATTTTTAATTAATTTCACATTTCTCACACTCCCCGCTCCGAGCTCAAGCGAATAGCGCTGGGACACTATCCAGTTTGATTTCCGAGATGGTTGTCAAGCCCAGCAAGGCGGTCCTAATTTCTTAACTTTGTGTTAATCGAACTTCCGACATGCGGTCCAGATCTGATACGGAGTTTCAATGTGCTCCCGAGAGCAACTGGGTAATGAGATTGATCCTAGATTTTAAGGTAACCTAGCGTCAATGATTCTACAAGTTTTGGATCTTGCAGATCATATTTAAAGTGATTGGTGCTAATTTCACAGGTACTCTAGTTTAACACTAGCTAATTCTCGCCTAATTTCTAAAGGATTTAGTCCTTAGTAATTTCTATCTGAGGTGGTACCTGGGCCTTTGTAGTTTGTATATAAAGTGATCCAAGTTATAATACTTAGCTAGTTTAGATAGTGTCTAGGGTAAAAGTACTTACAAAAATTGAAAGAATAAGGTGGTGAAGGGTGGGATTTGTGAAGGAAAAGGGTTCAAAAGTGATTTTAGACTGTGGGATTCAGTTCTGACAAGTTAATAAGTTGTTAGGAGCGACCCATTGCCTAAGAACATCTAATTTCAGGTTGACAAAAATTCAGGATGTTACATTATCATCCACGATTCCTAAAATCTAAGAGAAAGAAAGCTAAAGCCAACAGAAATTAAGAATTTTAAAAAGATAAGAGAGAGTTGGAGAGAAGTTACCCAATAGGATCCTACAAAATAAAAAAACAATATTAGTCTCTAAAAACAATTTTAGAAAAATCCTAACCTAAAAGCATAGCAGAAAAATAAACCTTAATCTTAACCTAATTATAATACTAATTAATCCAAAAAAATGTAGCCGTAGTCCGTGGCAATGGTGCTAAAAACTTGTTCATAACCCCAACTGTAGGGTCGCGTGTAGTAATAACTCGGTGAGACCGAAGTCGAATCTACAAGGACTAAACTTGTATGTATTCTGAAAATAATTAGAACTATAAATAGAAAAAGATCTAAACCTAATTCTGGAATAAAAGAGAGTAATTGTGAATGATGTTGATTAAAACTATTAATTGAAAGGTGAGTACTAGGGTACTAAGGATCCACCTGTGGCTATCAAGATGCTACCTTACTTGATTCAAGAAACACAATTGGAATTGGAGTCCTATCATATCCAATTGGAAGATGAAGCAATTAAACCAAATATGAACTTTTCATTGACCTAGTCCTCAATGAAGTAGTATTGTGGTGATTTGAAGGGATTGCATCATCCTACCATGCCTAGGAGACGATGGTGAACAATAGGATTTACCAATCTCACAATCTCAAAAAGGGAATGAAGATATTTAAAGCTATCACAGAATCTATTGTAATTTGAGTCACAATAAATCATAGGAAATTGAAAATATTCCTTAAACTCAAACTAGAAATCAATGAGTTTCAACAAGAACAAGAATCAAAGAAAGAAAATCATCACAACACACTACAAGCTTCACCTCTTAGCTCTTGCTAAGAGGTTTAACAAACAATAGACATGATTGGATCTAAACCCTAAAAGAAAGCATTAAAAATAAATAAGGAAGGAAAAAAAAACTCTTGGGAGGCTGCTCCACCCTTTGGCTCTACTTCTTAAAACCTAATTCATGTTTAGAACTCCTCAAAGAACCCATATTTATAACCTTTGTCCTGCCATCTTTAAAAACCGCCTCAAATTTACTCACTCTCCGTAACGCTTTCGATGTCATCGAGCGTAACTTGAATCCGAAAGTCGCGCCTTTTCATACTGTGTAACGCCTTTCGCACTGCGTAACTCTTCATTTCATTGAACATACCTTTAATGTCATCGAACTGACTTCAATGTCATCGAAGGGTGTTTGAGTAATCGAGAATGTGTCCAAAGTGTTCCAGCAAGTTTCTCTAAAAGTCTCTAAAAATCACGATGTCATTGAACTGTTTTCGATGTCATCGAGCAGGTCTTCAAGAAATCGAACAGGGCTTCGATGTCATCAAGAACTACATCCAATTTGTCTAGCAACCAAACTTGATTTTCATGTGATAGCGAAGTTCAGATTCAATGAATTTTTGTACTTTTCACTTTCGACTTCCTTCTTTCTTAACTTGGTTTCCTTGAATCTTGGGGTCTTGAAATCTTTAATCTTGGTCTCCTAAGATCCATCCCTTGCCTTGGTCATTCTTGAGCATCAAATCCATGCTTTTAACATTTTTTTCAATTCAAGATCTTAAACTCACCTCGTAATATAAACATGTATAAAATATACCCATTAAGAGTTATCATGCTCATAAAACCAAGATATAAATAGGGAGAAATATGCAATATTTAACACTCAACACTTGGTATATGAATCAAATGATTAACGAGTTAAAGCGTGGTCTTAGTGGGTTTTAACTCACCTAGGACAAGTTGTTCATAGACTGATTATGGGATTAAATTCACACTTACCCTTAAATTAACCAGTGCATGTTCAATCGATGGTCCCCAATAATGCAAGAGATGTTTGGGTTATCGAGATCCTTATATTTTTAAGGTACATATTGTTTAATGATGACATTCACTTTCTCTGTCAATTTATTTATTTATAGATATTGTGTTGTCTCTTGGTCGTATAGAGATCTTTCAGGAACATGGCATATGAAGAAATTTGTTTTATAGCATCTAACAGAGGGATGTTGATTTTCACCTATTTTATAAACTTTATGATATCATGAGTGTTAGGTAGATATTTTGGTGAGATCAACCTCTGTGGAAATGGAGCAACCGACTTGTATTCCTTTCTGGTTCTTCCTCATGTGTAGTGTCGCTAGGCCCATTATCTCTCTTAGATTCTTCCGACTTCTTAGGCTTTTCAGCCATCATTGGAATGTTTTGTTAATTATTTTTCCACTTCTAAGAGTGGTGATAGACTTTACTTGCTCTATATGATGATTTAAAGAGTTATGATCACTTATTTCACATTGCGGTTTCAGGTTAGGTAGAGGTTGGGTTGGAAGAATCCCTTTCCTTAGCAAATATATGTGACTCCAATCTTTGAATGGATGTTTTAATGTCTTAGAATGCTTGCAGGGCATTCTGGTTGAACTACTCTTGCTCATGCATGAATTTTTTAACCGGATCCTCTTGGGTTCTTTTCTTAGTTAAGAGTGGAATGGGCATCGAAGGAAGAGACCCATGAGGATTTTTTCCTAAATTAGTCATTACCCCATTCCTCCAACTAAAGTTTGGATGGTTCCGCTAGATAAAGTTGTACGTGTTTGAGACAGGAGCACTAAATGGCCTTTGATAATTATTTGCAACATTAGATTACTCATGTAACAATTCTTAAAATGCAAGAATTGTAGGACACTCCCACATCAAGTGCATATTACTTGTGCAAATATCACAAACAGTTTCAATGGTCTCATAAGGTTTAATTGTTTTTACCCTCTTCAATTTCATGGCTTCAATTTCACCCTAGAACTAACGTCGCATTCTTCCCTAAAGACGTATATTCCTCCCTTATCATTAGACTGAGTCGACTTGGGGTAGTGGGCTTGGTTGAGGTATCCCATGATTGCGCATTTTCGGTAAGCATATCACAATAGTCCCATGTGTCATCGGGATCTTTGTTCATAAATTTCCCATTCACATCATCTATGCGAATTGACGCATGGGTGAAGTCAGTCCATCATAGAAAAGGCTTACGACCCACCAAATTTTGTAGCCATGATGTTGGCACGCACTTAGAAGATTTATTAACCTTTCCCAGCATTGGAAGAAATTTTCTTCCTCTTTCCGTGAGAATTTTATGATGTCCCTTCTAAGGTTATTGATTTTATGAACTGAGAAGAACTTTTTAAGGAACTCCCGGGTCATCTCAACCCATGTCCCAATCGACCTCGGTCTTAAGGAGTTGAGTCATAACTTGGCCTTCTCATTTAATGAGAAAATAAACAATTTAAGTCTTAGGGTGTCATCCAACATATTGTGGAAGTGCAAGGTTATTGCAATCTCATCAAACTCTTTGAGATGTAGGTATGGACTCTCAGTATCTAGTCTATGAAAATTTGAAAGTAGTTGGATCACTTTTGGTTTAAAATCCACGTTTCATACATTATATGGAAAGATCAAGCAGGAATGTGTGGTTGTCCTACCCGATTGTATATAATCACGTAGAGTTCTAGATAAAGGACCATTGTGCACATCATTTTCGTCTTATTGCTCATCATCATGATGATTAGGTTAATTCTCAGATATATTCTTGGCCAATTTAGAGGATCTTAGGTGTTGTCTAATCCGATGATGGATAGGCAAACCTTCGACTAATCCTCATTCACTTAAGAGACGTAGAGTATTTTTACGAACCCACTTGGGCATGAACCAATCTCAGACCTAATTCTAAACTAAACCTACTTCTACTAAAAATTACAGAAATATAAGAAATCTGAAATACTAAAGCAAGAGGTTTGGAAGGATAGAAGCAGATTAACGATTCTAGTTCAGATTCTGCAAAATAAAAGAAACAAAAAACAAGTTTAGTATCTAAAAAATCAAAAAATCCTAATATAGAAACACAACAAAAACTAACCCGAATTCTAAGCTAATTCAAATACTAAGGTATTTCAGAAAGATGCAGCCAAAGTCATTGGTAATGACACTAAAAACTTAACCGAACATAAGGGTTGACAACCCCAAGTGCAGGGCTGCGATGTAGTAATAACTTGGTGAGACTGAGGTCGTACCCACATGGACTTATAATTATGCGATTTCTGTAATAATTTAGAACTAGAACTAAACTAACTAATGAAATTTTAATTAAGAAGTAATGGTGTAATTAAAAAGAAAATTAATAGGGATAAAGTACTAGAGAGCCAATGATCCACTTATAACTATTCCTAAATATTTAATTCACTTGATTCAATTATATAACTCAACTGGAATCGAAGTCCTACGCTATCCAGGTGGATAATAGGGTGGCTAAACCATCATTCATAAATGAAAATATATTTGAACTTCAATTAAATTGGTTCTCACATAAAGCATTAAACTTTTAATCGCAGGAAATTCAAAGTATTTATCGTGCCCTGTGAAAGGACGAGCTATAGATGTCCTACAGAGGGAGGGGGGGGGGGGTGAATAGTACAATATAAAATATTTTGATATAATGCGGAATAATAAAATAAATACTCCCAATTTCTTAGAGTATTGAAATCTTAATTCCAAATAGTTCGTATGATAATCTTCACCTAAAGGATTTATGTAGGACAACCTTATTTCACGATGTCTTTGAGATCAAAATACCAAACTTATCAAGAGACAATCAATCACAAGGAAGACAAAAAATAAATAAACATTCACCACCACTGCTCAAGGAGTTATAGTGGTTTGGTGCTTAACTCCACACCTACTCTACTCCCAAAATTACTACCCTCGTAATTTTGGCTTTTACTATTTCAAGGTTTTCATAGGTTCATTGTTGAGGGTCAAATATTGCATATTAGACCGCATTTATTACTTGATTTTATGAACATGATAATGCTTAATGTTCTATTTTAATCATATTTGTGTTGTAAGGAGAATTTAAGAGCTTGGATTGAAAAGAATGTTAAAAGCATGAATTCAGACACCATGGATAATGGACTCCGGTATCCCAAAACCATGGATAATGTTATCTTCAATAAATTCAATAATTTCTCAGTGTCTAATTCCCCTCATGGGCTTTGCTTCTACCCACTTAGTAAAGTAATCGGTCGATACGATGATGAATAAGTCCATATGAGTCGAAGATAGGCGAATCTGACTGATCAAGTCGATATCCCATCCTCGGAACGACCATGGCTTTATTATGAGATGTATTTTGGTTGCAGGCACATGGTAGACTGGTCCATTTCTTTGTCAAGCTTTACAACCCTTTGCATACTGGATGCAATCGGCCATCATCGTTGACCAGAAATATCTGTTAGTCTAAGTGTGAGTTTCATCTTTCTCCTAGCCTGGTGGGCCCCACATATCCCTTCGTGGACCTCTTCCGTGGCTAGCAGGGTTTCTTTCTTTGACAGACATTGTAGTAAGACTCCATCGGCCCCCTTTGATATAGCTTGCTATCGACCATCACATAATTTGCGGCCGATCTTTGTACATTTCTATCAATTTTGGTACGTGGACTCTGCGAATAGCCCATGAGGATAGCCCTCCAATCGTCATCTTCTGGCTTTGCCTGGAAGACTTCCATCACACACACACACACACACACACACACACACTCTCTCTCTCTCTCTCTAAGAAATGAGGGCAAGGACCTCCATTAGACAACGATTGTCCACTCAGTCGAAACGTTCAGGGCCACAAGCCCCGTAGCTAACTGTGTCATTTTGTTAGCATCCGCATTATGTTCCCTGGTAACATGCATCAACTCGACCTCTTCGAATAGGTCGAGTAACTGGATCATTAGGGCATAGTATGATAGTAAAGATGGAGTAGTACATTTAAAGAGTCCCACCATTTAATTTATCACCAATTGTGAATCCATTATCACAGTCACAGTCTTTGCGCCTAGTTCCAATAACTATTCTAGGCCGATTATCCTAACTTCATATTGAGCCTAATTATTAGTAAAATCAGACTCTAATTAGAATGCATATTCTTGCCAATTTTCATTTGGAGCAATCAAGATGACCCTATCCCTCGATGCGTCGTGTTCCACGATCTATCGGAGATTATCTTTCATGGTGTTAGTTGTACACAGTATAGGTCCAGGATTCTTGGGGGAATTTATTCCTCAAGATTTGAAGGGTGATCAACCAAAAAGTCTATTATGGCTTGACCCTTTATTAACTTATGTGGAATATAATGAAGATCGAATTCGAACAAAGCTAACACCTATTTACCAATTTGGTCACTCAAAATTGGCCAGTTTAACATATATTTTATCAAATCCGTCATCGCTATTACATTAACTCTTTCAGCCAGTAAGTAATGCCTTAACTTAGTAGCCACAAAATACAATGACAAGCATAGTTTTTCCATGATGGAATAATATTTTTCGGCATTGGCCAATGTTCTGCTCAAATAATAGATTGCGTGCTCCTTTCTCATGTTGTCATCATGTGCTAAAAGGGCTCCAATCGACTCTGTTGAAGATACAACATATAACTTGAGCAGTCGATCTTTGATCGGAGGCATCAACACGGGTGGCTTCATTAGATATTCCTTGATTCTGTCGAAAGCTAGATGGTTTCTGCTTCCCAAAAAAAATTCAGACCCTTGCTTTAATTTCAACAATGGAGAATCACCAAAGTCACCAAAGTCAAGATTGGATCTGATAAAACCAAGAATGAAGAATGCAAATACTGAAGATCTAAGAAAACCAAGTCCAAAATGAAGAAAATTGGAGTTTTGAAGTGAAATTCGGTGATCCTCGACTAGTCCTGGCTCTGGCTCGATCAGTCCTGCATACGCTCAACCAGTCATGGCCTTGGCTCGACCAGTCCTAGCTATGCACGACTAGTCCTGGACTCTGCTCGACCAGTCGAAGGTCGACCGGTTGACCGGTCGAAGGTGTCTCGACTTGAACTCTAGCACATAAAACCTCAAAATCCCATCCTACTTCGACCAGTCAAAGGAGACCCTTGATCGATCGAGGACGTCCCACGACCAGTCAAGGACGGCCCACGACCAGTTAAGGGTTACGCGGATTTGTGCGGACTACGTAAATTTGAGGGGATTTTTGAAAATTTTCAACTCGGTGCGAAACTTGGATTTGCAAAACTATAAATAGGGGTCCTCAGGGCATCCTTAGGCATCTTCTAGGGTTTGAAGAGTGGAGAAAAAGGGTGGAGCCGCCGTCTGAGAGTTCTTCTTCTTCTTCTTCAGTTGGTCTTTTTGTTTTGTTTAAGGGTCTTTAGTTCAATCATGTCTATGGTTGGATAAACCTCGTAGCTAGGGCTAAGAGGTGAGGCTTGTAGCGTAATTGGGATGTTTGCTTTATTTTTATTCATGTTTTGTCGATCTCTCTTGGATTCTAGTTTGATTATGAAGGAATATTTTTAGTTTTTAATGGTTTATTGTGACAAATTACAATAGATTTGCAATGGCTTGAGATCTTCTTTTCCTGAATTTAGATTATGAAATTAGTAAGTCCCATTGTTCACCATCATCCCTTGGGCATGGTAGGGTGACGGAATCCTTCCTAACTTTCACAATTCTCTTATGATTGGTTGTGGGATTGGTAAATTTTGTTGTTCACTTTATTTCTTGGGCATGGTTAGGTGAAGGAATCACTTTCAAATCTTCACCACTTGCATCCATTGATGATTAAATCTATGAGAAGTTCATAGATCTGACAAATCTCTTCTTACCAATTGGATAGGATAGGACTTTGATTCTAGTTGTGTCCTTGAATCATGTAAGGTAGCTTCCCAATTGCTACAACTGGATCCTTGGCACCCTAGTTCCTACTTTTAAATTCACTAGTTTTAATTACTTTAATCACAATTACTCTCTCAAATATTCTAGATTTAGGTTTTCATCTTCTTCTAGTTCTAGCTCTAGTTACTTTCAGAAAACACATAAGTTCAGTCCCTGTGGATTCGACCTTGGTCTCACCAAGATTATTACTGCATCGCGACCCTACACTTGGGGTTGTGAACAAGTTTTTGGCACCGTTGCCGGGGACTAAAGGTTACATGTTTCTGAGAATAGCTAGTTTTAGAATTATGTTAAGATTAGGGTTTGTTTATTTTCTATTTTTAGGTTAGTTTTTTTTAATTTTATTTTAAAAACTAACTTAGCTTTCTAATTCTAGGTTCAGAAATTTTCTTTTTCTGTTTTTTTAGACACTACTTTCTAATTTCAGAATTTCTGTTTTTAAAACTGACTTGTTTTGTTTTCTTTTGCAGGATCTTAATTTAGGTAGTTCTAATTGGGTAACTTCTTTCTAATTCCCTCTCTCTTTCTATTTTTAGATTTCCATTTCCTTCTTCTTTCCTTTTTAGGTTTAGGTTAGAATTTGAAATTGAGGTCTGAGAGTGTTTCATGCCCAAGTGGGTCCGTGATAACACTCAACGTCTTTTGAGTGAAGGAGGATTGGTTGAGGGGTTATCTATCCATCACAGGATTAGACACCACTCGAGATCCTCAAAGTTAATTGAGGTTATGACTGCTAATCAATCAGTCAATCAACTGGGAAGACAACCTTAACCTAGGGTTGAGGAAGTCCAAATGATAATGAGGTGCATCAAGACCCCCGCCTCGTACTTTATGAGATTATTTACAATTGGCGGGGGTGAGCACACCTTTATGCATGGTTTTTCCAAAGAATGCAGGACATATGAATATCAAGCTAGGAGTGATCCAACTCCTTCCAAAATTCCATGGACTTGAATCTGAAAATCCATATCTACACTTAAAAGAGTTTGATGAGATAATAGCCACTTTATACTTTCCTAATGTGTTTGAGGACACAATCAGACTAAAACTCTTTCCCTTCTCTTTAGTAGAAAAGGCTAAGACATGGTTGCACTCACTACGGCTAAATTAAATAAAAAATTTATTACACAAATAGCTTAAGATGGCCCTGACTTTCTTTCCTTGCTTGAGTATATTGCTCATAACTTTTAGTTGTTGAAATGAATGAGAGAAGGCCTATATTTATAGCTAAAGGTCTGGGAAATTCAGTTAGCCTAATTTTCGGTTCAGCTGGCCGAATTCTAACGATATTGTTCCAATGGAACTCGGATTTTGCGAGATAAGATCTTTCAAAAATTCGGCTAGCCGAATCTCCTTGAGATTCGAAGTTTTAAGGTTGCTGGAAACTTGACCGAACACCTAGGGCTGACTGAACTGACAGGTTGGGCTGGTTGAACTTGACGCGGAAAATTCTTATCTTGCTATGTACTTGCCCAAAATGTGTTGGTTTAGCCGAAGGTAGTTAGGTTGGCTGAACCAAAAGTCGAGCTGGCCCAACTTTAATGTATTTTACTTAAAATTATGTTTAACATGTCACCATGTGAAATACACCTAACCTAGGGTCATTCTAAGGTTATACCACCTGATGGTTGACACATACAGAATGCTTCAAACTTTGAACCAAGCAAATTTAAAGCTTGAGGTATTGAGTCTTATTTGAGATGTTGATCCAGTTTTTACGTAGTATTCATGAGTCATGGAAGAACATCTTCATGAGTGCTTATGATCCATTCTGGACTACGAAATTTGACAATCCTAATTTTTCTTTAAGTATAAGTACTTACACCTCGAGTTTATGATAAATTAATAAGTTTTATAGATCAAACCCTTGCAAAATAGATAAGTATTTTTTGCTTTCCTAAGCATCCAATGTGCCCGGAGTTAAAAATAAATCAAAGTAAACTAGAAATAAATCTTCATTCAAACCAAATATCAATAAATTGTTCAACAATCAAACCAATTACCTGAATCAAAATAAACTAAAACATTAAAAATAACTACAAGCTTAACCTCTTAGCCCTAGCTAAGAGATTAGCCAACCATAGACTTGATTGAACTAAAACTAAAAAGAAAAACATAAAAACTAAAATAGAACTAAAGGATTTGAGAAGAAGGAAGACTTCATAGAATCTCCACAATTCTTTCTCTATCTCTTCTACCCTAATTCATCTCTAGGAAAGCTAGAATCACCCCTTTAAATAGGGAACAAGCCGCACTGACCTGGAACCGTCTTCAAATTTATACGCTTATACACATTCAGTACATCGGTTGCATTGAATGTACACTTCGATCGCACTAAATTTGTCTTTTGGTTACAATCTAATTTCTTCAATATTCATCTGAAGTTTCTGTCTCCGTCAGGTCGCACCAAACTTTCATTTGGTGGCACTAAATATGGCTTCAGTTGAACCTAATGTCAAGCCAAATTATTTATGAAAATCACCTTTATTACTGGATTGTTCTGTGCATATTCAATTGGATCAAACCAACCTCAAGTGGGACCAAACGGTATGTTATTTATGTTATTGTACTTTGTGATTTAGACAGTCTTTTCTCTATCATTTGCACTTGGTTTGAATATTTAGCACTTAATTTATTCATTAATCACCTCCAAATCTCCAAATCTTCATTCGGTTATACTTTAAGCGTTAAATATTTTTTTTAATCGTTCTTTTCTTATTAGCTCTCCAAATCACCTTGCATAGTAAAATATATGTAATTAGATCAATTATGCACATTTTTGCTTATAAAACCAATGCATAATAATGGAGAAATATATAATATTTCACACTTAACAATTTCAAAATTGAGTTCTTTCTTGTTAATTTTTAGTTGAAAATATTTAAACATCAATGAGTCATGTAATCCACTTTTCACATCTAGCTTACACTTTTAGAGATTAAGTTTGATATGCTTTATGATTATTTAGGTGTTAGGAACCAAGTTTGATGAACCCTAACTGTGCGTTTTGGAAAAAAAATTATGTTGAAAACCAATTTAAAAAATAGGAACATCAGAAAGGGCTACCTATTGAAAAAAGAAGAAGAAGAGAAGTTATCCATGAAAAGATGGACAATGAAAATAAGAAAAGCAAAGACGGAAATAGTTTGAAAGTCGTCGATTAAATTTTTTTTTTTAAACTAGGAATTTTTAGAAGGAAGGGATGATTCATTGGCTATGGTTTAGCTGTCCACTTTTGAGTGATTATGAGTATTGCATTACTATGGAAAACTGAACATTTAATGTGTTAAGTTAGATTTCGACGTGCATGATGGAACTCGATGTTTGTGAGGTTTGGATTGAATGATTAATGATTTGAACTCAATTCAGTTGTTTACTAAGTACTAGATATAGGATGTTAAAGATTTTCAAAACTAGTATGCCTTGGAATTCTATTATTGGGAATAACTTAAGGATTATAGGAATTTATAGGATAATTTTTTCAAAAAAGAAATTTGATTTGGATTTTAAAAATCTTTTGTATGTTTTGCTAGGGACTAGAAAAATGTTGGTTGGGGTTGTGATCAAATATACAATATTTAACCCTATTTAGGCATTGTTTTCCCTTACATTCAAGTGATAAATGGACTTCATTATATACCGTTTATACATGCAAGCTTATTTAGAGGTCTAAGTCGAAACTAAGCTTAACTTGATGAATTAAAGCCCCAAAGAAATCAAGATGAAGAATTGAAGAATTAGAAGCTAAATTTGAATATATGAAGACCAATGCACCAAGGAAAAGAAGTACCAAAGGTGTGAAAGTGATCTAATATAAACTGTACATCAATCGGAAGAAACGACATAGTCATGAGAGATTAAAGATAGGGTTTGATCAATCAAGGAATCCTCAATGCATCTCGATTAATCGTGAGAAAGACTTAAAGGAATTTAAAATTATGGCTGAAATTCGCTAGATGAAATTTGCCATATTCGACCATCAACATGGGGAGTTTGATCAATCAACCATATAACTAATTTTTTAATTCAGTTGCTGGATGTTTTCAAGAATTATCAATCAATGGTTTGCGCCACTGCATAAATTTTAAGTCAGTTCAGAAATTTTCTACATAAGAAGGTGTTTTTCAGGCTTTTTAAGCATGAATTAGGTCTTGTGAAGAGTTGCTTTTTCGACATTGTTCTTCTTCTTCAATCTTTCCTTCCTATTTTGTTTGTTTTTTTAAAATTATTATTATTATTATTATTATTATTATTATTTTAAGATCTTAACCATGCTAAGCTAATATGAAATTGTGGTAGGGCCACTGTTACTGAAATATGGATATCTGACCAAGTGTCCTACATCGTTTTCAAAAATTAACAACATACAATTCCTAAATTTTAATCAAGATTAGTAAAGCAAAGTAACTCTATGACTTCCAAGTCAATAGAGGGTCCAATCACACAGGCTACACAAAATTTGTATGGAAAGCAACTAGCTTATGGAGATAGTGTAAGTGAGAGTGTGTGGGATGTGATTCCTATCAATGCTTTGGTATTCATTTAATCATGCATTATAAATAATAATTCAAGAGACATAAGCATAATTAAAAAAATAATCCCAAACACAATCATATATAGTGGTTCAACTATGTACCTACTCCACTCCCGGCTAACGCACTCCCCTTTAAGTGTGTTGGATTTCTCTATCAAATGATTTTAAATTAGGTTGACCATTAAACTTCACAACTTACACAAGGTTAGCTAAGGAGTCTATACAAGACAACCTTAGGGGCCTACAAAAGACGAACAGGTCCTACACTAAGACATAACCAAGAGCCTACACAAGGCGTAGCCTACACAAAGCCATCACAAGTGCCTATACAAGACAACAAAGTCCTACATAAGGGCGCAACATATTCTCCTGTCGGAGGCCTATGAAGGTCTTAATATGTTAACCACTGAATACCAGTCCTATATAAGGAAAAATCTTCAGGGTCATTGGACTCTAATGACTTACCTGTAAGTAGGTAAGCCCCGTTGTTAGCACGTGCTGAAGATGACCTTCCTTGTTAATAAAGTGTCTTCAGCTCCCTTGATCCGCAATAGTTGTAGATGCTCTAATACAAGTCATCGGTGTTAGGTCAAGGTATTCTACGGAATCTTCTCTATTAAATGTTAGTCGTTAAGTAAGTGAGAGATTCTAGAATATTAATTATTCAGAGGATATCAGCCATTGATTTGCCATTAATTGTTTTGCTAAAGAATCCTAGAGAGATGGAGTTCATTCTTCAATCCAATCTATTGGTTTTCAATGATTGCATTTAAGAATAGATTAAAGAATGAACTCCCATGAGAAAGAAAATTTAAGATGGTGGGTAAATCAACTATAGCAATAACTCTCTTAAATCTTTCTTTTTCTCAATATGGAACCTGAGAAGAAACCATCTTTAAATAGGCAATAAAGTTCAAACGGTAAAAAAATGGCAGAAATCTATCTGCGTTCGATGCATCGAAAGTTGTTCAATGTCATTGAAGTTTCCTTCGATGACTTGAACTGACTCTGATGTCATCGAGATTTTCTACCGAAAGTACTTGAGGTGTGCTTGGAGAGTTATGGGATTTCAAGATTCGATGTCATCGAGACTGCATTAATTTCATTGAAGTTTAAATTTCAATGACATTGAATGGAGTTCGATGGCATCGAATAATTCTTGATTTTCTTCACAAACTCTCCGGACATATTGGTCCCAATTTCGATGTTATCGAATGGTGCTTTCGATGTCATCAAATAAATCATGATTTTCCTATTGAGCTTGCTGGACATTTTGTGCCTATATTTCGATGTCATCAAACCTACCTCGATGTCATTGAAGTTTAAATTTTGATGACATCGAATGGAGTTTGATTACATCGAATAATTCTCCAGACATGTGATTTGATTGCTGGATATATTTGGGCACATTTTCGATGTCATTGAATAGATCTCGATGTCATCGAAACTTGAGTTTAGATATCATCGAATCAATATTCGATGTCATCGATAGTTGTAGAAAAACCATGTAAATTTTCATATGTTCTTGCAACTTGGTTTTCCATTTTCTAATTTTCCAAAGATGTTTTCCTAGATGATTTTGGAATAGATTAGAGCATTTTAAGGGGATTTTTTCCCGAGGTGTTTTAGTCATGGGATGTGAGGTTTTCATTTACCTTTAGAGACCTTTGAATACATCCACTTTGTTGAGTCTTCAGCTTCTAGTATTCATGTGGGGCTCATTAGACTTTATGACTCACTTGTCACGTTAATTGACAAACCAGGGCACTTTCATAATCTCTTAGCTAAGTCTAAGGGATGAACCTCTTGATGAATTTCATAATTTAATTCATTATTAATTCAAGTGTTATGGGTTTTCGAATCTTGAATTGTGATTATTTTGATTAAATTCCTATATTGGAGAAGGAATTAATCTATAAAATCGATTGATCTATTGTGAAATTCGGGTACAAAAGATGCTTTTGATTCCTTACAATCAATTGTCTAGATCTTCATTAGAGATTAATCTATCTTAATTTATATATCTTGTTGGATGTTTATAATTGAATTTACAGAGTTACTGTCCGATTAAAATGGATTGGAATCTAGTTCTAGTTGAGTTATCTACTTAAAGAAGATGAATTAGTTTCAGAATTTGTTAAGTGGAGATTCATGGATCCTTAGTTGTTATTAATTATTATTTAAATCCTCATTTCAACACTGAGGTCTTGGTATCGATCCCTAGGGGGGGTGGCTAATAGTGAAGTGTGATCTGATAGTGGGGTGTACTAACAAGTTAACAATATATATATATATATATAACCCTCTTTTTCTTCCGCTGAATTAAAAATCCAGATAATTCGTTTAATTCTAATTATCTTCTTAACCACAATTCCCTATGTAATGATCTTAGTCTCACCGAGTTATTACTACATCGTAGTCCTGCACTTGGGATTGTCGATTAGGAACTCAAAATTTCAGTTAACCCACTCAGGATAAGGGCTTTTTTATATCTACTAAGCAATTCGTTGTCATTCGGTTATACTCTGCATTCCTGGATGAGCCTTATAACATCTTCCTAGCCGAATCGTTGTTGCGGGCTTGGTAGATATTCACGATCGATATATCTTAGCAGCTAGCCACGGTTTGGGCCATGTGCCATGCATGGAATGGTTGTTAGGAAAGACGTAGCTGAAGGTTGCTCCCCGTGCGCTTCTACCCTATGATAGTCATTGTGGATGGGAGGTAAGTTCAAGGGTTTCCCTCTTAAGTTCCTTTGTCCTGTAGTGTCCTCGCTAGATAGGAGGTGTGATTGAAGGTTGCCCTTCGGGCACCTCTGTCATGTGATATCCTTGACGGACGATTGAGAGTATTTAGGATTGCTCCTCATGGTAATTGGACCTCTGGATTCCATTATGGCCAACTAGACCAGCTAGATGTTTCCCCCTAAGTGGTTCGACCACATGGCCATATGGTAGCGGCTGGGTAACCGCTTGACCTCCCGAGTTATCTGTTCTAACCGGATATTGACACTTAGATGGGTAAAACTCTGTTAGTCATGGAATTCCAGGCATTCATACAACCAACCGTCTCAGTTGTTCCTTGTCACCGGTGAAGGCAGTGAAGGTCGACCTTGTAGTTTGATTTGACTGGTCTGGGGTGAGCGGGAGCAGAGTGTATCTCAATGGTGTCGAATCTCAAAAGAAGACTCTCGGTTATTCTCTAAAAAAAATTCTAATTGTGACTTGGATACCCTAGTGAAATGTTGCTTGCATCCCTCAAATTGTTCAAGGAATACAGTAAAGTCATTGGAGATCGGCTGGAAAGAAGATCTTACTTCAAGGTTGACAATGGGCTAGCCTAAGTCTTGTTGTTCTTCTGCAGTGTCAGCAATAGAACTAGTCTTTTTTATTTATTTAGGAGACATCTTATTCTGTTAAGAAATTGATGTAGGGATGAACGTGATGAGGTCAAGCACCGTCTTCCTCAAGGATAATTATTCCGAATCCACGGAACTTCTCTGGACTCCTCATAGAGGCTTCTCGAATCCACAAGAAAGAAAGCAAGCAAAATATAAAATAAATTCTATAAAATTTGAAATTGATTAAGAATGAAATAAATGAGTTCACAACCCTTTAAATAGGGGGTAACAAGCAATGGGAGAGAAATCAGAAGCAAACTACAACTAAAACTCCTAGAATAGTAAACTTACTATTTATAGACGGTCGTGATGTCTACTAGTGCGCAAGGTATTCGGCCAAAAATAGTGAGTGTCCTATTTGGCTTCACCAAGCTGTTCTCCTAATTATTCTAAGCCCTTTTCATGTTGGACACAACTTCTAAAGGCGAACGGATGAAGAGTTATAATCAAACCAAAACTTACTATTTATAGTAAAAACGAAATTAAAATAAGGAAATGACCTTCGATCCAGGGGTATTTTGCAAATCTAGCTTTCGCAATCCGTCATTACTGGGTTGGTTGGCTAAAGTAGCTCGTTCTACCCCAAAATCATATATTTTACACCCGATAACTCATTCCAGATTGTGAGATACGCCTGATCTAAGGTCCGACAGTTCGGATTACTTCTATCGCCGACCGGGCCTTTTTTGATCCATCTTGGCCATGAAATTGTCCGCCACCCACTCTACATCAGAAATATAAAGCTTTATTGGGTCCCACCGAGTGTGCTAAGAAGTGTTGCTAGCAATTCAATCGAGCATGAGGCCACATGTATGATCAATGACTTGTATTTGGATTTCGTTTGTGATTATGATGAGTGGGCATGCTAGAGTCGTACTCAAATCAATGTTTGATTAAAAGTTGATGCCCCACGTTGAGTGAGACTGATTAGAGACTAGATGTAGTGATCCAGTTATCCTCTCAACCACCGGTTGTGATTAACGAGCAGGTGACTTGTGAAAGGGTAGGGGTTAGCCCTTCCAAATGAATTCTTTATGCCTTGTATCTAAGGAGTTTTTCTTGCACTAGTAAAAATGCAATACAGTTCTTAAAAAATAGAGATGAGCAAATAAATAAAAATGGTTGAACAATGTTGATTTCATTAGTTAAATATGTGGCCCATTACAATGAAATGTATTGAAAGTAACCTAAAAGAATAAATAATCGAGAGATAAATGCCTAACCTGTCTGTCAGAAATGATGATCACGACGAATGGTCAGTAGGATGTGACCAGGTAGTTGTCATCACCTAAATAAGGACTCGGTTAACCGGGATCCAACAACTTATGTTACAAACATTTAATATACTCCTAAGGTACTGTATCGGTAGATGTTAGACAATATTCATCTAAGCTAAATCTAGTCTAGGCTACACTAAATAAATGGAAAGATATATGTAATGTAAAGAAGATAAATGTTGTGTTTGGCATGGGGCCTTAAGCAATTCTTCACATGCTCCTTTTATAGCTTATCGAGGCGTCAAAACCGTCATCCGGTTTCCTTGATGATCCTGGATCTTCTTCATAGTTGGCTTATATTCCTAATAGGAAAGACTCTAGATCGATCCGAGACTGCTTGCTTCTCGGGTCTTCTTATTGTAGTTAGTCCTGTTGTAAGAGATCTTTGTGGTGCACTTATCAGATTTGGGATAATTCAAGGGAGTAGCTAGGGTTGATCCTCAACCTCAAATCGATCATGGTTATGCAACTACAAGACCCAATCAAACTATCTCCTACATTTGATCTTGGGTCCCATTCCTAGATAGTTTGGAGTTCTAGAGGGGATAGATGGACTTGGCCCACTCGATATTAATTTATTATCGGACGGTTTGGATCTTTCATCGAGCTCTTCCATTCTCTTAATTTTGATTATTATACAGAGAGGGATCCAATCTGCTGGTGTGTCCATGCTCTCCTGATTTGAGTTCGAACCATAAGATAAGGGTCCAATCTTAGGATATTCGGAACCTTCTCGAACACCGTAAAGCCTCAAAATGTCGCTGGGAAGATCTTTCATTTTAGGATCGTGAGAGACGTCCTCACCCAGTGTATCATATCCAAATATGTGATGGGATACGTTCTTTAGGTGGATCTTTTATAGACGTGTCAGGCACACTACCTCATTAATTAGCCTGTTGATCATGGCCACGTAGCATGTAACGATTCACTCCCTTAAAGGCTTGCATAAGGGTTTATGTCACCGCATTAATAACAAAAGGCGTAATGCCGAAGGAAGATCAACGAAAGATATCTTCAAGTGCAAGTATGTTTTTTGCCTCTACTAACCTCGTAGTATCGATACGTGGCATCTTCCTATTAGTCCACGTCAGGGTGTCAAAATGGGTGTGAACACACTATGATGTTTATTTGACATCTACCTTATTCATAAGGCCACATAGAACCAGATGAAGGGAAAACACAAAAATTTGCTTGATCAAAAACTTCCGTTGCCCTTGAGAACTTTTCAAACTTAGGCATTCAATTCTACTGCAATTTGGATTCAGAATCACCTTGATTTGTGATTTGGTTTACATTCTATGAACTCCCAAATGAGTCCTAATTTTAATTAATTTAAGTTGCATTTCTAGTGGATAGAAAGCTTTTGCCGTGTAGGTTTCCAAATATGAGCCATCCACCATAAAGGATCATCATATATAAGGTCGATATTCACAATTATTGCAAAAACTTGTACAGTGGAAGGTAGAATGAGTGGAAGTAGCTTTGCACTGAGTCATTCTGTGAGGCTGATCCATTACTGCCTTTGCCTAGGAAGCAGATTATTAGTGAGGCACTCACCACTCTTTACCATGCAACAAAGACTTTCTAATGCCCACCATAATATATATATATATATATATATATATATATATATATATGTTTGTGTGTGTGTGTGTTTTATCGACACCCATCTATCTATTTTTCCAGCTCATTTTAATGTATGAGGTCGAAATTCAAGCATATCCAAATCTCCAGTAAACCACACTACAAATAAAAGTAGAGATAATGACATCTGTTGTTGAAACCTTCCAAGGGCCTCCAGTGATGTTTATTTGTCATCCAACTTGTTCGCAGGCATAGGCTTAGGTGAAGGGAAAACATAAATATCAAGTGAACCACACTATAAGAAACAGTTGTGATTAAATGTCCACCCTAAAAACCTCCTAGGGCCCACTGAAATGGTTATTTGACATCTAACCTGTTGAGAATATATATATTCTCAACAGGTTAGATGTCAAATAACCATTTCAGTGGGCCCTAGGAGGTTTTTAGGGTGGACATTTAATCACAGCTGTTTCTTATATATATATATATATATATATATATATATATATATATATATATATATATATATATATATATCTTGATCCAAAACTTTTCTGGCTCCTAAGAAGTTTTTAGTGGTGAGCATTTAATCAACACTGTGTGGCCCCACTTGAGAACTAGATCAACCTCATTTTTGGGCTCAAACCATAAAATGATTTGGAAGCGGACCGCACGGATGAAACACACACATCACGGTGGAGCCCAAACAGCACCGACCACCAGCCATTGGCTAGTGGCAGGGTGAATAGCCGATCCGTTTCAGTCACGTCCCCCGGGGCCATCTCTTTTGTCCAATCACATCCCCCGGCTCACGGAGGGTAGCATATTACATGCGGCGCGGGCTTCACCCAAGATGGTGGGGTCCACCTTTATACATGTATTCTATATCCACTCCATCCATCCGTTTTTCCATATCAATTTAATAAATGAGCCCAAAAATGAAAAAAAAAAAAAAAAAAAAAAAAAAAAACAATTCTCAGGTGGACCATGCTACAGGAAACGAGTGGTGATTAAATGACTTACTATTAAAAAATTTCTTAAGGCCACCGTAATATTTGAATAATGTTTATTTGTCATCCCATTTATTGGTAAGGTCACGTGGATCTGGATGAATGAAAAAAAAAAAAACATCAGCTTGATCCAAAACTCTTGTGGTGCATTAATGGTCAATCACCACTATTTCCTAGGTCCAACTGAGAAATGTATCTGCTTATTTTTAGCCTCATACTCTAAAATATCCGAAAAAGAGGATAGACGGCGTGGATATAGAATATATGCATCAAGGTGGGCGCCCCACAGTAAGGGCCGCACAGACTTGGGTGAGGCGGGTCACCTAATCAGCTCTTGAAGTTAGGAGGGGAAAGAAGCATTGATACTTTCTGTGGATTATCAATTTCCATATACATACATTAAAACTCTGTATACATGCGCGTATGCTAACTGTTGAAATGGTGGAAGGAAATAGGATAGTTTATAATAGATCATAATCTATTATTGATGGACGATTTTTTGGGGGGAAACATTAGATATGCCTCTTTTGGACCATTCATTTGATTGGCAGAAATCGTACGCCCAAGATTATTTTGATATTCTTCGTTTTGATTTGCAACATAAAAATATTGAGACGAATATCTGGTAGGTCTATATTGAGTTAATGAGTTTTTTCCACAACTGTGTGCCTCACTTTTAAGCCACTCACTTTTGTCGGCACTTCCAAACTTACTTTCCCAAACTATGTCCCTGCTGTATGGGCACACTTTTACTAGACCAAAATGCCCCTACTTTATTAGAAGAGCAATTCTAAAAGTTGTTATTCCCCTCGCACTGTTTCACCTTAGCAGTAAAACCACCATTTTCTGATTCTTCTCTCCTTTTTGTGATTGTCTACCCTAGAAGAAAAACCTTCATTTTCTGATTTCTTCCCTCCTCTTTGTGATTATCCACCTTAGTAGAAAAATCCTTATTTTCTGATTTCTTCTTTCTCTTTGTGATTGTCCACCCTATCAGAAAAACCCTCATTTTCTAATTTCTTCTCTCCTCTCCTCTTTGAATAAAGACCGAGTGAAATAAACCCAGGATTGACTCAAATTGACCGCGAACTGAGTTAAATTGACCGTGAACTAAGTTAAATTGACTGCGCCTAAGTGAAATCATAAAATGGAGGTTTTTCACTAAGTTCGCAATCAATTTAGCTAAGTTCACGGTCAATTTAACTCAGTTCGCGATCAATTTAACTCAGTAGAAGACGTCAATTTCAAGTAGTTATCGATCAAATTCACTTTGTCGTTGGTCAAATTCACGATGTTCGTGGTCAATTTCAGTTAGTTTGTAGTCAATCTCACTCAGTTCGCGGTGAATTTCATTCACTTCAAGGTTAAGTTTATTCACTTCGCGGTCAATTTCATTGACTTCATGGTGAAGTTCACTCACTTCGCGGTGAATTTCATTCACTTCGCGGTCGAGTTCACTCATTTCGCAGTGAATTTCATTCACTTCGCAGTGAAGTTCACTCACTTCGCGGTGAATTTCATTCACTTCGCAGTCGAGTTCACTCATTTTGCAGTGAATTTCATTCACTTCGCAGTGAAGTTCACTCACTTCGCGGTGAATTTCATTCACTTCACGGTGAAGTTCACTCACTTCGCGGTGAATTTCACTCACTTCGTTGTCAAGTTCACTCTGCAGTGAATTTCATTTACTTTACGGTGAATTTTACTCATTTTGTGGTCAAGTTCACTCACTTCGTGGTGAATTTCATTCAATTTATGGTTAATTTTATTCACTTCACAGTCAAGTTCACTCACTTTGCGGTGAATTTCATTCACTTCGCAGTGAAGTTCACTCACTTCGCGGTGAATTTCTCTCACTTTGTGGTAAATTTCACTCACTTCACGGTCAATTTCAATCACTTCGTGATCATGTTCAATCCCTTCGCGGTGAAGTTCACTCACTTCGCGATCAATTTCTCTCACTTCTCGGTCAAGTTTACTCATTACGCGGTCAAGTTTACTCAATTCACGGTGAATTTCACTTACTTCGCGGTGAATTTCACTCATTTCGTGGTCAATTTCTCTCAGTTCTCGATCAAGTTCACTTACTTCGCGGTCAAGTTCACTCACTTCGTGGTCAATTTCACTCACTTCACGATGAATTTCAGTCACTTCGAGGTCAATTTCAATCACTTCACGGTCAAGTTCACTTACTTCGCAGTCAATTTCTTTTTGAACCTAAGCCTAACGTTGGATTATACATCTAATGGTTGAAGATCTTACATAAACACTATATCACGTCCAATAATTCACTTTAAATCTCTATTCACCATTTGAAGGAGACACCACTCTATTTTTTTGGGGGACACATTTAGTAGATTGAAAAATATGAATTGCCTCTGTTTCAACCAACAAGTGTCTTGATTTTGGAACTTTGACTTAATAGTACTTGATTTACAAATTAGTCAATTTAAGTTAATCCTCTGCTTTTATAACTTAATGTATGTTAGAATTTTTTCAGTTCCATCATATCAAGATCATACTTTTATCAGATTATGAAATAACTCATTATTGTTCAGGTGGACAACGCTTCATGTCCAATCAAATTAGCTGCCTCATTAGCTTCCCTTGCCTAAGCTCTAAGAATCCTCGCCTCATGGTTACATATTACATATGATGTTACATATTTTTCAGTGTATTATCTACTTACATGAGTCAAAATAACAATCTGGATCATCCAAATAGTGTGGCCCATTTTTTATGGGGTCAAGAACAAAAATATTTTACATTTTGACTACAATAAATGGTATATCATTGTCCCCTAGATGGACAGCTAAAAAATGGGCAGCGTCCTTTCAATAACATTAAATGGTTACATCATTTGACTATTGTTTTTTTTTTTTTTAAATGCATCAATCCCTGGTAGGGCCATAGTCCAACAGTTTTGAATTGATGTACAAAGCGCCACGTGTACATTGTTAGTGAGTTACTATGGCTTTATTAATCGTAACATCCACGCGTAGTGTTCGATGCGCGGATTGCATGCTGACAACATCAGTAGCAATGTGGCTCCATGTGATATATGTTGAAGTCAAAATCTGGATCACCCTCCATTCTTTGCTATGCTCCTCAGGTGGACCCTGGTCCTGCACAAAGGGTGAGCAAAGGAGACCCTGGCTAAGCCAGGGGACCCTCCGATGCCTAAGTTAAGTTAAGGGAATCAGGGTCTAAGTTGAGAAGTAGAGGGAGAGTACAAGATATTGCGTACCTGTAGTAATGGGGTCTTCTGGTATTTATACCTGTCTGTTAGATGGTCGAGATCCGCCAATCTCGGCACGATTCACTCAATCAGTGGGATTTTCGGATCGTGGGGTTACTATGCGCAATTCGAGGATCGTGTAGGACATTAAGCGTATCATGCATATATGCAAGCGAAGTAACCGGCCACGTCCACTTATAGTAGTTTCTAAGATTAGCTCATGGAGCGCTTACTTCGGGATCGAGACTCGGCTCGGCCAGGTTGGCAGATGAGGCCTTAGTCGGAGTGATTGCAAGCCTTCGTCGAGCAGCAATCGCCCTCATAGTCCAAGTCGATCTGATGGTCTTTACCCTTCGCCAGTTACACATTCCGAGAGACTTCTTTCACAAGGCCCGAGGCAAGGTATCGGGCTTACCTTATTGGGTTGAGTTTCATCCTAATTGTTACTCTCGGGCCGAGGCACCTCTACTGCTCACTTAGTCGTGGACGTCATATGTAGTTATCGGCTCGATGACGTCGTTCCTTGGAATTATAAGGGGCTCGGATCCTCCCATAACAGAAGCCCTCTACTCTTCGAGGTCTACTAAGGACTCAGAGAGTAAGAGCATAAAAGATCAATCGCCTCATCCACCGATTCTTCTAAGCATGCCAGAACTATTATGTTTTGAAAAATTATGCTCACAAGGTTTCCCACCTACAAGTCCACACTTAGTGGACGCGTGGCGATGGTTAAGATTTCTAATCATCGTCTGCCTATGACCTGTTACCACGTATACCTGGAGTAGTGCTTTGGACGGAACCTTTCCTTATTTGGGCGTTGTTTTGTTTATCTGAAGCACATCGCTCGATGCAAGAGGCATACTACCCGACAGAGCCTGGGCCAATGGTATGTGGCCACGTCAGTTCCGAGGTCGGCTCATGACGATTCGACTGCAGTTATCATTGTTGGTCATTAATGCAAAGATTTGATACGGTTTATATAAGCCCTTCTTTGGAGATTTCTTTTCATTTCTATGTTGTGTTTGAGCTTGATACCAGAGGAGGCGATATCCGATGAAGGCGATTCTGACCGGTCAAGGTATTTCGGCAGGTGATTCTGACCAATCAGGCATTTCTAGCAGGAACGATTTCTGGTGATCATCCGGTGAGTCTCCTTGCGCTTCCTTGCATTCCTTCTTCTTAAGATGTCATCCGACCTGTAGACTGTTCGGGATTATGATGATGAATCCGAGTCGGGGAGCTCTGGTAACGAGAGAGGGGCCTCTGAAGGCCCCTATGAAGCTATACCTTATACCCTCCACCCCGAAAGTAAAAGGAGACGGGCTTAGACTCATAGGGCTGGCAAAAAGAAGTCTACTCGAGCCCTCCGGACCGTGACTGCTGAGGCTACTAAGATGCCAGCGAGTGGGCGACCCTCGGAGGTGGTCACAGGAGGTTCTGTGCTGTCGAAGTCCCAAATGGAATGGATCCGCTCGGAGTTTCAGATCCTGGACTTTATACGGATAAGGGCCCCTGAGCCCCTTGATACTGCCGGCGTGCCTGCTGAGGGAGAAGTGGTCATTTTTCTTTGTACGCTGCAATATGGGCTTCGACTTCCTCTACATCCCTTCGTCCGAGCTATTACAGCCTACCTCGGACTAGCTCCCGAAAAATTCACCCCCAATGCCTGGAGGGTTTTAATGTCTTCCATATTATCTGGCGTCAAGTCAGGAACTCTGAGCTGACCCCAAAGGAACTGATGAGCTTATACTTGGTCAAGCACGATAACCAATAACCATGGTACTACTTTGCGACCCGAGGCAGCAAAGGGTCAGGGCTGGTAATGAATCTTTCGTCCTTTAACAAGGACTGGAAGAACAAATAGTTCTGGGCTGCGGGTGAATGGGAGGTACCGACAACTGAAGTCAGGACTCTGATGACTCGGGTTCCCACCCAATTTTCAAAACCAGGTCGGACTAATCATTCCTTCTTTTCTGATGTCCTTTTTAGTTACTCCAACAAGCTAAACTAGAGTTTTATCTTTATAGATTTTGCAAGGGGCACACTTCTCCTTGACTCGGCTCAGAAGAATCGCATAGCCAAGGCTAAGGCACGATCGAGAGAGCTCCGCTCTTGGTCGGACCTGATCACAACCGCCAACCTTCATCGGTCTAGGCTTTACAAGTCGTCGTCACTCCCGACATCTTTCAGTGAGTTTTTCTTTCATTTCCCTTGAAGGGATCAAACTCGTTCGATTGCTTGTTGATTAATCATTTCTCATGCAGGCATGGCTGAGACATCTGGTTCTCGGAGGAGGAAGGTCGCCCCAACGGCGGAGGAATTGTTGAGGGTCGAGCCCCGACGAAGATTACTGTTCGGAGGAAGCAAGTAACTCCTCGCGAAGAAGGCCCCTCTGTTCCAGTTTCTGTTGCTGTAGCTTCAGCTGTGGTGCTTGCCGATATGCTGCCGGCTCCGACTGCAGTGCTTGCCAATACGTTGGTAGCTTCGGCTGTGGTGCTTGCCGAAATGCAAGCAGCTCCGACTACGGTGCTTACTGATACGCGGGCCCCAGTAACCATTGCTCCCGCTTTAGCAACCATGATTCCTTCCATTCCACCCTCCTTCGTCCCCCCCAGGGAGGCTCGTCTGGCCGCCACAACCCCCTACATAGTTATTCCCTCGTCATCTGAGCAGGAGGAGGCTGTTAGGATGGCTGGCGCCATAATCGTCCCTCCCATGGTTGGAGATGACCTTGGGGCCGAGGCTCAGGCCTCGACTAGTAGTAAGACCGGGTTTAAGGAAGCGGCAGACTCGGTTCACGTGGGGACGAGTGGCAAAAAGTTCGCGTCGGGCTACCATTTATCTTGTTTGACTCTTTGGGCCGCCAAACATGCCCCTGAGGAGAGCATAGCCCACCTCCTCAACAAGTCTGATAATTCTTTCTTGAATGACATGGCTTCCGTCTTTTACACAGTATCTCTGCTGACTCTCCTCATCTTTCCTGCATTCACTACTTTCAAATACTCATTCTCGTTTTTGTGCAGTCTGTCCCGAAGCTTCTCTTGGCTCGAGAGAGGGCACGGGAGTCGGAAAAGAGAGAAGCTGAAGTGGAGACCCTTAAGACCTAAGTGGAGGTTTTGCAGGATAAAGGCACCTTCCTCTGGCTCGAGCAGGGCGAGTTGTGTCGACAACTGGAAGACAGAAAGGCCAGGGAGCTTCGGCTATAGGGGTTGTGACTGACCTTAAAGCTAGGGAGCTGCGACTACAAGGGGTCACCGATGACTTTAAAGCTTGATGCGACGCTACAATCGCTGAGCTGACCTAGGCTAGGGCTCACGTGGACTTACTGGCTCAGGAGAACGTTCAGCTGGGTGAAGCCCTTGATCGAGCTAAGGTTGAGGTGGTAGAAGAGCAGGAAAACTCAACGGGCTGAGGACAAAGATTCTCTGGCCGAGGCGGTGGCCGTAGCAATAAAAGCCTTCAAAACTTCGAAAGAGAGGGACGTCGAGGCCGCGAAGTTTTACAACCGTGGTTTCGATGATTGTATTGAGGCGGCCTAAGGCATGTATCCGGATCTTAACCTCGAATCTTTATTGTCCAAAGAAGCTGGAGAGATACCTGTTGATGATGTCCGCCCGGATCAGACCCCCAACGCCCAAGCTCCTCCGTCTGCATAAATCAGACCCTTTTTTTGAACTAGTAGAAACTTTTCTTAGTTACTTTTTGACCTTCTGACGAAGGTTTATGAATGATGATTTTTTACCCTTCGGAGAGAGCGCATGAATGATGATTTTTCTTATATGTTAATCCGTAGTTAATTTTCGAATGTTAGATGTCGATTGTCGATTGCCGAACTGATTTGTAGATATGTTGATTTACTTTGAGGCGTGGCCGAGCTGACCCTTTGGCCGGTCAGCTCCTTCCAATGCCATTTCGTAAAGTTTGAGGCCTTCATAACCTGTTTGTTGAGTCCAGACCCCTAGGGGGTCAGTTCGTCCCACAATTGGTGAGGTGCGTCCGCTTTATCCGTTAGTCAGTGAGCCGACTCCTATGTTGGGGGAGTCGGATTACCTTTTAGCTTTTCCCCTGACTTAGAAGGGATGCCATGTAGACTTTTTGTGGGATAATGTACTAACCCCTTCTTTAAGGGATCAGTTCATTAAGTCCGCCCCTACATATGAGAGGCAACTTTTCCTTAGTAGGTAATTTGTTCATGTAGATAAGAAGAAACAAACTTTATTAAGAAGCTTAAAGGCTTGTCACTCGAAGGCATACATTTATTGGGAGTCTTAAAGGCCCGTCGCTCAGAGATGCGCATTTATTGGGAGCCTTAAAGGATGTTTCTGTCACGGATAGTAAATTTTCAGATGTTCAGCATTCTACAGGTGGGGGAGCTGACGGCCTTCGAGGTCTTCCAAGTGGTAGGAGCCCGGTTTAGTCGATCGGACGACCCAATAAGGCCCTTTCCAATTAGGCCCAAGTGTCCCAGCTCCCAGCTTAGCGGTGTTCTGGAATATCCAGCGAAGGACCAAGTCCCCTGGTCGGAACCGTCTAGTCTTGACCTTCGAATTGTAGAATCGCACAACTTGCTGATGCCGAGCCGCGACTCGGAGCCTTGATGTCTCTAATTTCTTCGAGCAAATCCAGGTTGACTGCAATCTTCTCAGAATTCTAATTTTCTTGGTGGTTCTCGACTCGGGCCGTGGGGAGACCGATTTCAACTAGCACTATCACCTCTGAGCAGTAGGAGAGTGAAAATGGAGTCTCTCTAGTTAAAAACTGAGCTGTGGTCCTATAGGCCCAGAGAACGAACGGAAGTTCCTCGGCCTAGCTGCTTTTTTACTTTTTCCAACTTCGTCTTAAGATGGTGCTTGATAACTTTATTGACCGCCTCCACTTGTCCGTTGGACTGGGGATGTCGAGGAGAAGAGTATGCGTTTATGATGCCGAGTCCTTGACACATACTTCAAAATTTGTCATTGTCAAACTGTCAGCCGTTATCTGACACGATAGTGCGCAGAATCCCAAATCGACAAATGATGTTTTTTCAGACAAAGTCGATCACCTTCTATTCTGTGATTTTGGCAACAAGCTCGGCCTCGGCCCACTTGGTAAAGTAATCAATAGCAACGATGACAACCTTGACCTGCCCTTTTCCTGTAGGCAGAGGGCCGATGATGTCGATTCCCCACTGAGCATACGACCAAAGGCCGCTCATAGGAGTCATCTCTTCAGTGGGTTACCTTAGCACGGCTGCGAAGCGCTGGCATTTGTCGCACTTTCGAACGTAGTCCTTAGAGTCCTCCCTGATAGTTGGCCAGAAGTATCATTGTCGGAGTATCTTCAGGGCCAAGGCTCTACTGCCGAAATGGTTTTTACAGATTCCTTCGTGAGTCTCTCGAATAACATATTCTGCCTCATCGGGTCGGAGACACCTGAGATAGGGTTGAGAATACTCTTTTTGTATAGGATACCATCCAGGATGGTATATCAAGCTGCTCGGACTCTCAGTCGCCTGGATTCCAATCTGTCTGAGGGGATCTCGCCGGTCATGAGGTAGTCAATGATCGGGTCCATCCAGCTCGAATTGGCATGCACTGGGTTGACTTCCTTCCTATCCGCTTTATTGATGCTCGGATGCTCTATGAATTCAAAGAGTATGACCCGCGGGATCTTCCCTTCGGCGGCCAAGGCGAGCTTAGCTAAGGCATCGACCTATGAATTTTTCACTCTCGGGATCTAGTGGATAGTGCAACTCCAAAACTTTTCGATCAATTTCCTCGCTTCGTCGAGATAAGCGATCATTCTTGTCTCTTTGGCTTCGTACTCGGTAGAGATGTGGTTTACCACCAGCTGAGAGTCGCATCGGACCTGAAGGGATTGAACACCCAGACTCGCTGCCAGTCTGAGTTCGGCTAATAAAGCCTCGTACTCTGCCTCATTGTTTGAGGCCTTGAATCCGAGTCTGATTGCGTACTGGATAACCATGGAGTCAGGCGCGACCAGGACGATTTCGGCCCCTGCCCATTTGCTATTGGATGATCTGTCCACATAGAGAACCCATCCTGGGTCCGCTACCATGTTTTGGCCTCCTGGGGGACAGGCAGAATCATTTCAACTTTCGTATTGATCTCTTCTGTACTCAGAGTAGTGAATTCGGCGATGACGTCGGCCGCTGCTTGGCCCTTGATTGCCGTCCTCAGACGAAACTGGATGTCGAACTCATCGAGTTCGATAGCCCACTTGGTCATCCGACCTGAAACCTCGGGCATTTGAAGAACTTGTCTGAGAGGAGAGTTTGTCAACACAACCACAGACTGAGCTTGGAAGTATGGATGTCAAGCTGAAACAATGAGGCCAAACGCCAGTTTCTCTAGGGGCAAATATCTTATTTTTGCAGGTACCATAGCTTTACTCACATAATATATCGGGTATTGCTTGCCTTCGACCTCCCTGATCAGGGCCAAGCTGACGGCCGCGGCTGAGATCGCGAGGTAGAGGAACAAGGGTTCGCCCTCTTCAGGTTTGGACAACAGGGGGCGAACCCAGATACTGCTTCAATTACTGGAAGGCTTGTTCGCACTCCGACGTTTTCTCTGCCTTCTTATGAACCTTCAACTGTTGGAAGAAGGGGAGGCATTTATCTGTTGCTCTGGATATGAAACGTCCGAGCGCCACAACTCGCCCTATGAGGCATTGTATTTCCTTGACAGTCCGAGGCGAACTCATGTCGAGGAGTGCTTTGATCTTGTCGGGGTTCACCTCGATACCTCTCTGACTGACTTGAAACCCAAGAAATTTTCCTAAGACAACTCCGAAAACGTACTTTGTGGGATTCAGTTTCATCTGGTACTCTCAGAGGACGACGAACGTTTCTTCAAGATCCGTCAAATGATCGGTTGCCTTGATACTCTTCACCAACATGTCATCGACGTACACTTCCATCATATGTCCGATCTGCTTAGAGAACATCTGATTCACCAGTCTTTGATACGTGGCCCCAGTATTTTTCAGGCCAAACGGCATGACCCGGTAACAGCAGAGCCCTTTATTTGTGACAAAGATAGTCTTCTGCCTGTCTGGAGGTTGCATTGCAATTTAGTTATACCCGAAGTATACGTCCAGGAAGGAGAGTAATTCGTGTCCCACCGTACTGTCCACTAGCTGATCGATCCGAAGCAGCGGGAAGCCGTCTTTCAGACAAACCTTGTTTAGGTCCAAGTAATCTACACAAACCAGCCATTTCCCGTTGGTTTTCTTCACAAGGACCACATTTGTGGTCCAGTCAGGATAATACACTTCTTCTATGAATCCGATGTTAAGCATAACGGAGACCTCGTCGGCTATTGCTTCGTATCGCTCAGCATCGAATGACCTTCTTTTCTGCTTGACAGGTCTGTGATCTGGATCCACATTCAGCCTGTGGACCATGACATCCGGAGAAATTTCAGGCATATCTTGGTGGGACCATGCGAAGACGTCCATATGTTGTCGAAGAAACATTAATATTTGGAGCCGTTGCTCAGGATTCAATGAAGTCCCGAGTTGAACGGTTCTGCTCGGATCAGCCTCGTCGAGTGGTACTTTCTCCAGGTCTTCCACGGATAAGCCCTCCACAGGTCCTCTGGGATCTACGACGTTGATGGTGAGCGCTTGCTTAACTGACCCCTTCTTTACTGCCATTGCTTAACATCTCCGAGCTTCTCGCTAATCGCCTCGGAGGTAGCCTAGCCTGTCCCGCCCTTGGTGGGGAATTTCATCATCAGATGATAAGTAGAGACGACTGCTCTCATCACGTTGAGGGAAGGTCTGCCCAAGATAACGTTGTGCACCGATGGTATGTTGACAACTAAGAAGTCCACCACAAGAGTGACTTGATGTTGTCCTTCTCCTGCAGTCACAGGGAGGGAGATAGCTCCCTCGGAGATCACTCTTTCTCTAGCAAAGCCGTGTAGGGGGTCTTCACGAGTCTGAGGTAAGACCTCAAAATCCACATTCTTTCAAAGGCCTCAGAATAAATCACTTCGGCCGAGCTCCCGGTGTCGACCAAGATGCGGTATACCTTTCAGTTCGCTATGGTCATGGTGACTATTAGAGCATTATTGTGCGGGTACTGGATTCCGTGCACATCTTCTTCCGTGAAGGTCAGAGTGCATGGGTTGACACGAAGTTCTTTGCTGGGCTGCTCGGTTAAGTGGATGTAATGTTCCAGTTCAAACTTTCGGGAGTGAGCCTTCCGCGCCCTATTTGAATTTCTTCCACCAGATGAGCCCTCGAAGATGGTACAGATTTCGGCGGGCTCCTTCGTAGCGTTATTTGGTTGCTATCGCTCTCTTTCTTCTTTCCGAGCGATTTTTCCTTCCTTGGTGTATCGGCGCAGGTGTCCCTTCCGAATAAGGGTCTCGATCTCATTTTTTAGATCTACACAGTTAGCCGTATTATGGTCGTGGTCCCGGTGGAAGCGGAGTCGTATTGTGGCCGTGGTCCCTGTGGAAGCGGCAATACTTGCGCTTGTCTCGATGATCTGGATCGACTCTCATGCAAACAGGCCAATTCAGAAGCTTTTCTCCTCGGATGTCCAATAGAATCTGCTCGACGGACGTGTTAAAAGGGTTGTAGGAATGGAACTTTTCCTCCGGCCTTCTACTCGGACGACGATAGCGAGGGGCGTGGTCATCGGCCCCTTTGTTAGAGGCTGGGGTTCCTCGTTCTTAGGCCTCTTCCCTTTACCATTCAGTTCCATCACTTGAACATTTTTACGGGCATTGGAGAATTCCTCTGTGTTGGTGTACTTCTGAGCTCTAGCGACAAGTTCAGCCAGTGTTTTCGGCGGATTTTTACCAATGGAGAAAGTAAATTTCCATTCTTTTAGTCCGCTGAACACAGTAGAGAGTGTCATTTTGTCGTCATAATCTTCTACCAATAATGCTTCCTCGTTGAAGCGAACGATGTAGTCTTTCAACGACTCCTTCTGCTCTTGCTTGATAGCAAACCGATGAGTGTTGGGCTTTCAACTTCTCTTACCACTTATGAACTGAGTAAGGAATAGTCGGCTCAACTCTGCGAAGGAACTGATAGAATTTGGCTTAAGCTGTCGGTACCAAATCCGAGCGGAACCTGTAAGGGTGATCGAGAACTCCCGGCACATCATAGCATCCGTCGCTGTTTGAATTTGCATCCACGAGCGATAGGCTTCCACATGCTCGGATGGGTCTCCGGACCCGAAGTACTAAATGACGGGAGGTATCTTGAACCTCTGCGGCATCACCTCGTTCATGATATTTGAGGTGAAGGGAGGCTCGATCTCTTCCATCATCGCCTGAACGGTGGTGGGAACTGACTTCGGCTGTTGTTTCTTTTCCAGAGCCAAGAATTTGTTGTTGAGTTTCGTGAACCGTTTCTCTTATGGGTCCTTGTTTTCTGCTACAATCTCTTGGTTGTTTTCTATTTTCGGAGTTCTTCTTCCCCTCCATTCTAACCGATGGCGGAGATTCGTTGGTGCCAGGGCTGAAGTAACTGAAGCATTGGTCGAAGCTCGTGTGGCCGTGTTCCGAGCCGAGGTTCGAATTTGGGTCGGAAAAGGATTCTGACCTAACATAGGCATCTGAGGGTGTTGAGGAGCCTCGGGCCTCACACTCCTCGACACAAAATGAGCCTTCACGACCGGACCAACTGGTTCAGGGACAGGATTTTCCTGAGTCGGGTGTGGTCGTGGCTCCTGTTGTTGCTTCATCCTGTTTACCTCGTCTCGTAGGGCTTGTATCTCGCCCTGCATGGCGCGATATTTACTCGCCCGATTACGAGAACGCTGGGAAGGCCCCGGGGCTGATTCAGCGTGAACTAGCGAGGAGGAACGAGTTTGCTCATTTGGGTCTGGTTCTGTAGCTACTGCTTTCTTCTTTCCTCTAGCCATTATACTCGAGAATAGGAATCTAACTTTTCGTATTAGTTCCTACAGACGGCGCCAAAAATGTTGAGGTTAAAATCTGGATCACCCTCCACTCCTTGTTATGCTCCTCGAGTGGACCCTAGTCCTGCACAAAGGATGAGCAAAGGAGACCCTGGCTAAGCCTAGGGACCCTCCGATGCCTAAGTCAGGTCAAGGGAATCAGGGTCTAAGTTGAGAGGTAGAGGGAGAGTGCAAGATATTATGTACCTATAGTAATGGGGTCTTCTGGTATTTATACCTGTCTATCGGATGGTCGAGATCCACCAATCTCGGCACGATTCACTCAATTAGTGGGATTTTCGGATTGTGGGGATACCATGCGCAATTTGAGGATCGTGTAGGACATTACGCGTATCATGCATATATGCGAGCGAAGTAACCGGCTACGTCCACTTATAGTAGTTTCTAAGATTAGCTCATGGAGCGCTCACTTCAGGATCCAGACTCGGCTCGACCCTGTTGGTAGATGAGGCCTTAGTCGGAGTGATTGCAAGCCTTCGTCGAGCAACAATCGTGCTCATAGTCCGAGCTGATTCGATGGTCTTGACCCTTCGCTAGTTACACAACCAAAAATGTTGAGGTAAACATCTGGATCACCCTCCACTCCTTACTATGCTCCTCGGGTGGACCCTGGTCCTGCACAAAGGGCGAGCAAAGGAGACCCTGGCTAAGCCGGGGGACCCTCCGATGCCTAAGTTAGGTCAAGGGAATCAGAGTCTAAGTTGAGAGGTAAAGGGAGAGTGCAAGATATTGCGTACCTGTAGTAATGGGGTCTTCTAGTATTTATACCTGTCTGTCGGATGGTCGAGATCTGCCAATCTCAGCACGATTCACTCAATCAGTGGGATTTTTGGATCGTGGGGATATTATGCGCAATTCAAAGATCGTGTAGGACATTACGTGTATCATGCATATATGCGAGCGAAGTAACCGGCCACGTTCACTTATAGTAGTTTCTAATATTAGCTCATGGAGCGCTCACTTCGGGATCCAGACTCAGCTCGGCCCTATTGGCAGATGAGGCCTTAGTTAGACTGATTGCAAGCCTTTGTCGAGCAGCAATCGCGCTCATAGTCCGAGCCGATCCGATGGTCTTGACCCTTCTCCAGTTACATATTCTGAGAGACTTATTTCACGAGGCCCGAGGTGGGGTATCAGACCTACCTTATTGTGTTGAGTTTCATCCTGATTGTTACTCTCGGAGTCGAGGCACCTCTATTGCTCACTCAGCCATGGACGTCGTATGTAGTTATCAGCTCGATAACATCAGTCCTCAGAATTATAAATGGCTCGGATCTTCCCATAATAATATATATATACACACACACACACACACACACACACACGTGTGTGTGTTTTACTTAGGACGTCCACATATTTTTACAAATTATTATAAATCATGATCCAAAAAATAAGGGAGATCCAAATCTTGAGTGGATCACACCAGTGGCACTACTGTCGGCCGCTGGACAGGCCGAGCAGCACTAGGCGGTAGTGCCGCCGTGAAATAAATGCAAAATAAAAAATAGAGGTATTTTGGTCTTATAAAAGTGTGCCTATATATATTGGTAATAGTTCGGTCAAATAAGTTTAGAGGTGCCAACAAAAGTCGGTGGCTTAAAAGCAAGGCATACAGTCCGAAAATTCTCTTGAGTTAAGGCATTACAAATATACAATCTCTGTGTGCATGTGTGTGGAGATTTATACTCCGGCAGCATATTAAATAACGCTACATGGATTTCCTAATGAGAAATTTGCGAGAATACGACCCATTTATGGCCCATTTAGGAGGCTAAGCCCACCTCATTTTCCCTTGCGAGAATACACCCCAGCTGTATGGATGCCTTTCCAAAGGTCGAAAATGCCCCTGCTTTTTCCTCCAAGCGGATCGGCTGGTGCTCGAAGACCAGCGTTGACGCTCCTCGAACTCCTATGAACGGTTCAAAAGAGATCAACGTTACATGGGCCCCACAGTTATGTATTTATTATATCCACAATGTTCATCCATATTTTGAGATCATTTCGAAGCATTGTACAAAAAAAAAAAAAAATCATATCCAGAGAGCAACTGGACCACACCAGAAAGAGCAGCAGAAAATTGATTTTCACCATTGAAACTTTTGTAGGGCCCATCATAACATTTATATTCCATCCAATATATTCATAAGGTCACAAATACCTGGTTGAAGAGGAAAATTTTTTTAAATAATGATCCAAAACTTCTGTAACCACTAAAAGGGTTTAAATGGTAGACGTTCAATTCCCCACTGCCATTTAAAGTGTGGTCCACTTGATAGTTAGATCTGTCTTATTTTCCATCTCAAGCATTAATATGAGTTCGTCAAATAGATGGACGGTTTGGATATAACATAGACCTCATGATGGGACCAAAAAAAACAAAGATTCGACATTGAAAAAAAAAAATCAATTTTATTTTATTTGATACAGATTTTTAGCTACGGATTATAACCGTAGCTAAATCGACCAAAATCCGTAGCTAAAGAGGCCTATTCAGGGTGGGCGCGCCAAGCTAGCGGCCCCCCAACGCGGCCGCGCCACTCGCTGACCTATCCGGCGGGGCCGCGCCCGTCTGGCGGGGCCACGCCAAATGCTGGGCCCTATGGCTACGGATTATAGCCGTAGCCATTGACCGTAGTGCAATAGTGCAATTTTTTTTTTTTTTAAGGTGTTTTTTTTTTTTTTTTTTTTTTTTTTTTTTTTTTCATGGAAAACTGTATTCTACTAATAATTTTCTCTAACACATATTTATATAAATATGTATATATAAGCGTATAAATTTTTTTTTCCCTTTTTCATTTCTTTCTTTATTCATTTAACAAGAATATCTTCTAAACTAAAATTAGTTACTTCATGTACCCTATATGATTTTGGGGTAGGAGAAGCTACTTTAGCCAACCAACCTGGTTATTTTCCAAGATTCCATCAGGTCGATGGTTGAAAATCCATTTCATTCACTTAGCGGTCAATTTCATTCATGACCGTGAAGTGAAGGGGCATGACTATGAAATGCGCCGGAAATGACCGTGAAGTGCATGGAAATGAGCGTGAAGTGAGGTGAATGGACCGTGAAATGCACGGAAATGACCGTTAAATGAAGGGGCATGACCGTGAAATGTGCCGAAATGACCGTGAATCAACACGGAATCGACTAGAATGACCATGATATGCATGGAAATGACTGTAAAGTGAAGCGATTGGACCACGAAATGCACGGAAATGACCGTGAAATGAAGGGGCATGACCGTGAAATGCGTTGAAATGAGGCTGAATCAACACGGAATAGGCGGGAATGACCGTGATATGCATGAAAATGACCGTGAAGTGAAGCAATTAGACCGCGAAATGTGCGAAAATGACCATGAAGTGAAGGAGCATGACGTGAAATGCGCCGAAATGACCGTGAATCAACACGGAAGAGGTGGCAATGACTGTGATATGCATGGAAATGATCGTAAAGTGTAGTGATTAGACCGAGAAATGCATGGAAATGACCGTGAAGTGAAGGGGGCATGACCGTGAAATGCTTCGAAATGACCGTGAATCAACACGGAATAGGCAGGATCAGGATTGGGTTTAGGTTTGGGTTTTCAAGTTTAGGTTTACGTTTATGTTAGGGAGTTGAGATTAGGATTAGGTGTAAGTTTAGGTTTAGGGATTTGAGAATACGTTCAGGTTTTAGGTTATAGGTTATAGCTTTAGGTTAAGGTTATAGGTTATAGGTTAAGGTTTAGGTTATAGATTAAGGTTTAGGTTTAGGTTTAGGCTAAGGTTTAGGTTATAGATTATAGGTTATAGATTTAGGTAATTGAGAATAAGTTAAGGTTTAGGTTTAGGCTAAGGTTTAGGTTATAGATTATAGGTTATAGATTTAGGTAATTGAGAATAAGT
Source organism: Magnolia changhungtana (assembly GCA_030180095.1). NCBI lineage: Eukaryota > Viridiplantae > Streptophyta > Magnoliopsida > Magnoliales > Magnoliaceae > Magnolia > Magnolia changhungtana. The sequence continues at coordinate 4,033,460 of JASAUF010000198.1, read as the reverse complement.
TAAGGTTTAGGTTTAGGTTATAGGTTACAGGGTATAGGTTTAGGTTTGGGTTTAGGTTATAGGTTATACGTTTAGGTTATAGGTTAAAGGTTTAGGTTTAGGGATTTGAGAATAGGTTTAGGTTAAGGTTATAAGTTTAGGTTAAAGGTTTAGGTTAATGTTATAAGTTTAGGTTTAGGTTTAAGTTATAGGTTTAGATTTGAGAATAGGTTTAGGTTATAAGTATAGGTTTAGGTTAGGTTGTAGGTTAAGGTTTAGGGAATTGAGTTTCGGTGATATGTTTAGGTTATAGGTTCTAGGTTTAGGTTAAGGTTTAGGTTGTAGTTATAGGTTTTGGGATTTGAGAATAGATTTAGGTTATAAGTATAGGTTTAGGTTTAGGAATTCGGGTTCGGGTTCGGGTTTATGTTCGAATTTAGGTTATAGGTTATAAGTTTATGTTAAGGTTTAGGTTTAGGTTATAGGTTTTGGGATTTGAGAATAGGTTTAGGTTATAAGTATAGGTTTAGGTTATAAGTATAGGTTTAGGTTAGGGTGTAGGTTAAGGTTTAGGGAAATGACCATGAAGTGAAGGGGCATGACCGTGAATCAACATGGAATAGGCAGGAATGACCATAATATGCACGGAAATGATTGTGAAGTGAGGCGATTGGACCGCGAAATGCGTCGAAATCACCGTGAATCAGGACGGAATATACGGGAATGATCGTGATATACATGGAAATGGGGGTGAAGTGAATCGATTGGACCGCGAAATGCACGGAAGTGACCGTGAAGTGAAGACGTGGGATCGTGAAATGTGTCGAAATGACCGTGAATCAACACAGAATATGCGGGAATGACCGTGATAAGCATGAAAATGGGGGTGAAGTGAAGCGATTGGACTGCAAAATGCGCGGAAGTGATCGTGAAGTGAAGACGTGGAACCGTGAAATGCGTCGAAATGACCGTGAATCAACACGGAATATGCGGGAATGACCGTGATTTGCATGGAAATAGGGGTGAAGTGAAGCAATTGGACCGCGAAATACGCGGAAGTAACCGTGAAGTGAAGACGCGGGACCGTGAAGTGCGTCGAAATGACCGTGAATCAACACAGAATATATGGGAATGACTGTGATATACATGGAAATGGGGGTGAAGTGAAGCAATTGGACCGCAAAATGCGCAGAAGTGACCGTGAAGTGAAGACGCGGGACCGTGAAGTGCGTCGAAATGACCGTGAATCAACACGGAATATGCAGGAATAACTATGATATGCATGAAAATGGGGGTGAAGTGAAGCGATTGGACCGTAAAATGCGTGAAAGTGACTTGAAGTGAAGACGCGGGACCGTGAAGTGCGTCGAAATGACCGTGAATCAACACGGAATATGCGGGAATGACCGTGATATGCATGGAAATGGGGGTGAAGTGAAGCGATTGGACCGTAAAATGCGTGAAAGTGACCGTAAAGTGAAGATGCGGGACCGTGAAGTGCGTCGAAATGACTGTGAATCAACACGAAATATGTGGGAATGACCGTGATATGCATGAAAATGGGGGTGAAGTGAAGCGATTGGATTGCAAAATACACGGAAGTGACTGTGAAGTGAAATGCACAGAAATGACCGTATATTGGCCGCATGCATTTCGCGGTCTAATCGCTTCACTTCACCCCCATTTCCATGCATATCACGATCATTCCCGCATATTCCGTGTTGATTCATGGTCATTTCGACGCATTTCACGGTCCCGCGTCTTCACTTCACGGTCACTTCCGTGCATTTCGCGGTCCAATCGCTTCACTTCACCCCCATTTTCATGCATATCACGATCATTCTCGCATATTCCGTGTTGATTCACGGTCATTTCGACGCATTTCACGGTCCCGCGTCTTCACTTCACGGTCACTTTCGTGCATTTTGCGGTCCAATTGTTTCACTTCACCCCCATTTCCATGCATATCACGGTCATTCCCGCATATTCCGTGTTGATTCACGGTCATTTTGACGCATTTCACGGTCCCGCATCTTCACTTCACGATCACTGCTGTGCATTTCACGATCTAATCGCTTCACTTCACCCCCATTTCCATGTATATCACGATCATTCCCGCATATTCCGTGTTGATTCACGGTGATTTCGACGCATTTCACGGTCCCGCGTCTTCACTTCACGGTCACTTCCGTGCATTTCGCGGTCCAATCGCTTCACTTTACCCCTATTTCCATGCATATCATGATCATTCCCGCATATTTTGTGTTGATTCACGGTCATTTCGACTCATTTCGTGGTCCCACGTCTTCACTTCACGGTCAGTTTCACACATTTTGTGGTCCAATCGCCTCACTTCACAATCATTTCCATTCATATCACGGTCATTCCCGCATATTCCGTGTTGATTCACGGTGATTTCGACGCATTTCACGGTCCCGCGTCTTCACTTCACGGTCACTTCCGTGCATTTCGCGGTCCAATCGCTTCACTTCACCCCCATTTTCATGTATATCACGGTCATTCCCGCATATTCCGTGTTGATTCACGGTCATTTCGACGCATTTCGCGGTCCCGCGTCTTCACTTCACGGTCACTTCTGTGCATTTTGCGGTCCAATCGTTTCACTTCACCCCCATTTCCATGCATATCACCATCATTCCCACCTATTTCGTTTTGATTCACGGTCATTTCGATGCATTTCACAGTCATGACCCTTCACGGTCACTTTCGCGCATTTCGCAATCCAATCGCCTCACTTCACAATCATTTCCCATGCATATCATGGTCATTCTCGCCTATTCTATGTTGATTCACAGTCATTTCGACGCATTTCACGGTCATACCCCCTTCACTTCATGGTCATTTCCCTAAACCTCAATCTACACCCTAACCTAAACCTATACTTATAACCTAAACCTATTCTCAAATCCCAAAATCTATAACTAAACATATAACCTATAACCTAAACCGAAACCTATAACCTAAATCGAAACCTAGCTATAACCTAAACCCAAAGATAAACCTGAACCCGAACCCGAATTCTTAAACCTAAACCTATTCTCAAATCCCAGGAGCTGATGGAATGAAATTGACCGCTAAGTGAATGAAATGAATTTTCGACCATCGACCTAATGGAATCTTGGAAAATAACCAGGTTGGTTGGTTAAAGTAGTTTCTCCTACCCCAAAATCATATAGGGCCTGTTTGGCTGCATAAATTGGATGGGATTGGAAGATAGATCCTAAGATTGGCTAGGCGAGCCAAACAGACACGAGATCCTAATCTCGGGAGATAGCAATCCCATGGATCTTAAGACAATCCACTGACATCACCATCATTACCTTTAGGGCCTGTTGGCCAAACCATCAATGTCCGGGAAAAATTAAAGAAGGGGCAGGACCGTGAAATGCGTCGAAATGACCATGAATTAACACGGAATAGGCGGGAATGACTGTGATGTGACATCACGGTCATTCCCGCTTATTCCGTGTTGATTCGGCGCATTTCACGATCAATTCCCTTCACTTCACGGTCATTTTCATGCATTTCATGGTCAATTCACTTCACTTCACGATTATTTCCATGCATTTCACGGTCATTCCCTCCTATTCCGTGTTGATTCACAGTCATTTCGGCACATTTCACGGTCATACCCCTTCACTTCACGGTCATTTTCTTGCATTTCACAGTCCAATCGGCTCACTTCACGGTCATTTCTATGCATATCACGGTCATTCCCGCCTATTCCGTGTTGATTCACGGTCATTTTGGCGCATTTCACGGTCATGCCCCTTCACTTCACGGTCATTTCGGCGCATTTCACGGTCCAATCGCTACACTTCACCGTGAAATGTGTCGAAATGACCGTGAATCAACACGGAATATGCGGGAATGACCGTGATATGCATGAAAATGGGGTGAAGTGAAGCGATTGGACCATAAAATGCGCAGAAGTGACTGTGAAGTGAAGACGCGAGACCGTGAAGTGCGTCGAAATGACCGTGAAGTAACACGGAATATGCGGGAATGACCGTGATATGCATGGAATGGGGTGAAGTGAAGCGATTGGATGGCAAAATGCGTGGAAGTGACCGTGAAGTGAAGACGCGGGACCGTGAAGTGCGTCGAAATGACCGTGAATCAACACGAAATATGCGGGAATGACCGTGATATGCATGGAAATAGGGGTGAAGTGAAGCAATTGGATTATGAAATACACGGAAGTGACTGTGAAGTGAAATGCACAAAAATGACCGTGTATTGGAGCATGCATTTCGCGGTCCAATCGCTTCACTTCACCCCCATTTCCATGCATATCACGATCATTCCCGCATATTTCGTGTTGATTCACGGTGATTTCGACGCATTTCACGGTCTTGCGTCTTCACTTCACGGTCACTTCCGTGCATTTTGTGGTCTAATCGCTTCACTTCACCCCTATTTCCATGCATACCACGATCATTCCCGCATATTCCGTGTTGATTCACGGTGATTTCGACGCATTTCGCGGTCCCACGTCTTCACTTCACGGTAAGTGAATGAAATGGATTTTCAATCATCGACCTAATGGAATCTTGGAAAATAACCAGGTTGGTTGGCTAAAGTAGCTTCTCCTGACATCACCATCATTACCTTTAAGGTCTGTTTGGCCAAACCAATCCCACGGTATTAGGAGGAATGGGATCGCAAGATCCTGGGATATGCATGATGAGCCAAACAGACCTTGTGAACTTGTCCCAGGATATAAGCAATCCCATGGATCTTAAAACAATCCACTGACATCACCATCATTACCTTAAAATTGATCCCATCCCTTAGTTGGAAGGAGTGGAAGGTAAAATCCCAGGATATGCCTGATGTGCCAAACAGACCCAGTGAACTTGTTTCGGGATATAGCAATCCCATGGATCTTAAACCAATCCAATGACACCACCATCATTACCTTAGGGCCCGTTTGGCCAAGCGGATTGGAAGGGATTGGATGGTATTGGAAATTAAATCCAGGATTGGCCGGGCGTGCCAAACAGACCGGGTGATCTAATCCTGGGATATAGCAATACCATGGATCTTAAGACAATCCACTGACATTACCATCATTACCTTAAAATTGATCCCATTCACGGTTATTTCGGCACATTTCACCGTCAATTCCCTTCACTTCGCGGTCATTTTCATACATTTCACGATCAATTCGCTTCACTTCATGGTCATTTCCATGCATATCACGGTCATTCCCACCTATTCCGTGTTGATTCACGGTCATTTCGGCGCATTTCACGGTCATGCTCCTTCACTTCACGGTCATTTCCGCGCATTTCACGGTCCAATCGCTACACTTCACCGTGAAATGCGTCGAAATGACCGTGAATCAACATGGAATAGGTGGGAATGACCGTGAAATGCATGGAAATGACCGTGAAGTGTAGCGATTGGACTGTGAAATGCGTGAAAATGACCGTGAAGTGAAGGGGCATGACCGTGAAATGCGCCGAAATGACCGTGAATCAACACGGAATAGGCGGGAATGACTGTGATATGCATGGAAATCACGGTCATTCCCGTCTATTCCATGTTTATTCACGGTCATTTCGGCGCATTTCACAGTCAATTCGCTTCACTTCATGGTCATTTCCATGCATATCACGGTCATTCTCACCTATTCCGTGTTGATTCACGGTCATTTCGTCGCATTTCACGGTCATGCCCCTTCACTTCACGGTCATTTCCGCGCATTTCACGACCCAATCGCTACACTTCACCGTGAAATGTGTCGAAATGACTGTGAATCAACACGGAATAGGCGGGAATGACCGTGAAATCCATGGAAATGACCGTGAAGTGAAGCGAATTGACCATGAAATCTTGCCAAAATGATCGTGAAAGTGAAGGGGCATGACAAGTAAATCGTCGAAATGGCCGTGAATCAACACGGAATAGACGGGAATGACCGTGATTTCCATGCATATCACAGTCATTCCCACCTATTTCGTGTTGATTCACGGTCATTTCGACGCATTTCACGGTCATACCCCTTCACTTCACGGTCATTTCCATGCATTTCACGGTCAATTCGCTTCACTTCACGGTCATTTCCATGCATATCACGGTCATTCCCACCTATTCCGTATTGATTCACGGTCATTTCGGCGCATTTCACGGTCATGCCCCTTCACTTCACGGTCATTTTCGGGCATTTCACAGTCCAATCGCTACACTTCACCATGAAATGCGTCGAAATGACCGTGAATCAACACGGAATAGGCGGGAATGACCGTGAAATGCATGGAAATGACCATAAAGTGAAGCGAATTGACCGTGAAATGCATGAAAATGATCGTGAAGTGAAGGGGTATGACCGTGGAATGTGTCGAAATGACCGTGAATCAACACGGAATAGACGGGAATGACTGTGATTTCCATGCATATCACAGTCATTCCCGCCTATTTCGTGTTGATTCACGGTCATTTCGACGCATTTCACGATCATACCCCTTCACTTCACGATCATTTCCATGCATTTCATGGTCAATTTACTTCACTTCAAGGTCATTTCCATGCATATCACGGTCATTCCCACCTATTCCGTGTTGATTCACGGTCATTTCGTCGCATTTCACGGTCATGCCCCTTCACTTCACGGTCATTTTCGGGCATTTCACGGTCCAATCGCTACACTTCACCATGAAATGCGTCGAAATGACCGTGAATCAACACGGAATAGGCGGGAATGACCGTGAAATGCATGGAAATGACCATGAAGTGAAGCGAATTGACTGTGAAATGCGCGAAAATGATCGTGAAGTGAAGGGGTATGACTGTGAAATGCGTCGAAATGACCGTGAATCAACACGGAATAGACGGGAATGACTGTGATTTCCATGCATATCACAGTCATTCTCGCCTATTTCGTGTTGATTCACGGTCATTTCGACGCATTTCACGGTCATACCCCTTCACTTCACGATCATTTCCATGCATTTCACGGTCAATTTACTTCACTTCAAGGTCATTTCCATGCATATCACGGTCATTCCCACCTATTCCGTGTTGATTCACGGTCATTTCGGCACATTTCACGGTCATGCCCCTTTCACTTCACGGTCATTTCCGCGCATTTCACGGTCCAATCGCTACACTTCACCGTGAAATGCGTCGAAATGACCGTGAATCAACACGGAATAGGTGGGAATGACCGTGAAATGCATGGAAATGGCCGTAAAGTGAAGCGAATTGACCGTGAAATGCGTGAAAATGATCGTGAAGTGAAGGGGCATGACCGTAAAATGCGTCGAAATGACCGTGAATCAACACGGAATAGGCGGGAATGATTGTGATATGCATGAAAATCATGGTCATTCCCGTCTATTCCATGTTGATTTACGGTCATTTCGACGCATTTCACGGTCAATTCCCTTCACTTCACGGTCATTTCCATGCATTTCATCAATTCGCTTCACTTCATGGTCATTTCCATGCATATCACGGTCATTCCCACCTATTCCGTGTTGATTCACAATCATTTCGTCGCATTTCACGGTCACGCCCCTTCACTTCACGGTCATTTCCGTGCATTTCAAGGTCCAATCGCTACACTTCACCGTGAAATGCGTCGAAATGACCGTGAATCAACACGGAATAGGCGGGAATGACCGTAAAATGCATGGAAATGACCGTGAAGTGAAGTGAATTGACCGTGAAATGCGTAGAAATGACCGTGAAGTGAAGGGAATTAACCGTGAAATGCATGGAAAAGACCGTGAATCAAAACAAAATCGCTGGGATTGATCGTGAAATACATGAAAATGACTATGAAGTGAAGCGAAATGACCGTGAAATGCATGGAAATGATCGTGAATCAAAACGTAATCGCCGGGATTGACCGTGAAATGCATGAAAATGACTGTGAAGTGAAGTGCATTGACCGTGAAATGCATGGAAATGACCATGAAGTGAAGAGAATTGACCGCGAAATGCATGGAAATGACCGTGAATCAAAACGGAATCACCGGGATTGACCGTGAAATGCATGTAATTGATCGCGAAGTAAATGAAATGAGCGAAATTGACCGCGAACTGATTGAAATTGACCGTTAAGTGAATGAAATGGATTTTCAACCATCGACCTGATGGAATCTTGAAAAATAACTAGGTTGGTTGGCTAAATTAGCTTCTCCTACCCCAAAATCATATACGGTACGTCAAATAACTAATTTTGGTTTAGAAGATATTCTTGTTAAATGAAAAAAGAAAGAAATGAAAAAAATGTGAGAAAAAAAATTTTATATGCTTATATATACATATTTATATAAATATGTATTAGAGAAAATTGTAGGTAGAATGAAGTTCTCCATGTAAAAAAATAAAAAAAATAAAAAAAATAAATTTTTTTTTTTTCATAGATTGGCACAGACTACAGTTTTGGCTACGGTTATAATCCGTAGCTATAGGGGTCATCAGATGGGCATGGCCACGCCGGATTGGCGCGCCCCCGCCGAATAGGGCAGCGAGTGGCGCGGGCATTCTAGTTCGGCGCGCCCACCCGGACAAATCCCTTTGGCTACGAATTGTGGTAGATATGGCTACGGTTATAATCTGTAGCCCATCCAAGAAATTAAAAGTCTGTTGTTTTTTTTTTTTTTTTTTTTTTTTTTTTTCTTTTTAACATAGAATCTTTGTTGTTTTTTGGGTCCCGTCATGAGGTCCATGTTATATCCAAACCGTACATCTATTTGGCGAGCTCATAATAAGGCTTAAGACGGAAAATAAGACAGATCTAACTGTCAAGTGGACCACACTTTAAAAGGCAGTGGGGAATTGAACGTCTACCATTGAAACCCTTTTATGGGTCACAGAGGTTTTGGATCATTATGAAATTTGTTTTTCCTCTTCATCCAGGTTTTTGTGACCTTATGCATATATTGGATGGAAAAATAAATGTTACGGTGGGCCCTACAAAAGTTTCAACGGTGAAAATCAATTTTGTGCTGCTCTGTGGTGTGGTCCAGTTGATCTTTGGATATGATTTTTTTTTTTTTTTTGGGGATAATGCTCCGAAATGATCTCGAAATACGGATGAACGTTGTGGATATAATAAATACATAACTGTGGGGCCCATGTAACGTTGATCTATTTTGAACCGTTCGTACAACTCGGAGTACAACGAGCGTCAGCGCTCGTCTTCCCGCTTGAAGGAAAAAGTAGGGGCATTTTCGACCTTTGGAAAGGCGTCCGTACAGCTGGGGCGTATTCTCGCAAAGGAAAATGAGGTGGGCTTAGCCTCCTAAATGGCCATAAATGGGTCGTATTCTCGCAAATTTCTCATTTCCTAATTGTTAAATGGGGACGCGTATTGCCTCCCATGTTGTCTCGGACGCGTGTTAGCTACTGACAGGTTGAGTCGCCAGACACCTACTGAAGTGACGTCACCAAGTTCTGTGGGCCCACCATGATGTATGTTTTGTATCTACACCGTCCATCCATTTTGAGAGATCATATTAGGGTATGATCCAAAAAATGAATCAGATTCTAAACTCAAGAGGACCCACCACAAAAAACAGTGGGGAAAGTGACGGCCACCGTTAAAAAGTTTTAAGGGCTACGAAAACTTTCGATCAAGCTAATAATATTTGTGTTTTCCCTTCTTTCATGTCTGCTTTAACACATGAACAGGTGGGATATCAAATAAACATCACGGTGGACCTTCAGAAGGTTTCAACGGTGAGCGTCTCTCTCATCACTGTTTTCTATGGTGGGGTCCACGCCAGCCTTGGATCTGACTCGTCTTCTGGACCATGCTCTAAAATGATCTCTCCGAATGTATGGACGGTGTTGATACAATACATACATCATGATGGGGTCCACAGAAGTTAGTGACGTCACTTCGGTAGCCAGTCTCGCCACTCAACCTGTAAGCATCCAATCCGCGTCCTGTTGTCCCAGCAACTTTCTTTCTTTGAGAGGTAACATCGTTAGGATTCAGAGCTGGATTACTCACACGTACCAAACTGTCTCCACCAGCCCGGACGCGGTTGCGTCCTACATCTGCCCGTCTCCGGCTGGGATAGGGCAGCAGCTTTGAGTGGCCACTGTGATGTATCTGTCTTATCCACACTGTCCATCCATTTTTCCATATTATTTTAGGGTATAAGCCTAAAATCGAGGCAGATCAAAGGCTCAAGTAGACCACCCCACAGGAAGCAGCGGTGATAATGATTCTCACCGTTGAAACTTTTATAAGCCCCACGTAATGTTTATTTGCCATCCAACCTATTCATAAAGTTACGTAGCAATGGATGAAGAGAAAACACAAATATCAATTTCATTCAAAACTTTTGTAACCCTCAATAAATTTTCAACTGTAAGAGTTTAATATCCCCATTGTGTGTTAGCTTTGGATTGCCTCATTTTTGTACTCGTACCCTAAAATCATACGGAAAAATGATAGATGGTGTGGATAGGACCCGTGGGTGGCCACTCAAAGCTGCTGCTGGAGACGGGAGGGGTAGGACTCAATCCCCACTTCACCAGCCCATTTAAGGGTCCATTTAAGGAGCAGTGGAGCCACCTTGATATTCCTGAGAAATCCACCTGAATTCGACGTAAGGACATGACCCAAAATAGTCAAAAACTTAAGTGGGCTGCAAGATAGTAAAAAGTAGGTAGGAAAATGCTTACTATTAAAATCTATGCCGTTCAAAGGTAAACTACATTAGGATGGAGTGAAAACATTAAAATATTAGCATGATTCAAAATTTTTGTGGCGGTGCACGTTTAATTATAACTGCTCCTGTGGTAGGGACGACTTCAATTTTGGATCTGCCTCATTATTTGAATTACGTCCTAACATGATCCGGTAAAACGGATGAATGGATGGATTTCTCACGAGCGGATCCACCTGCGACAGGCTGTAGCAGGCAATCCGTGTTAAGATATTTCTTTGTCTATTTAATCAACAAGCATATCTCCTAAACTAGAATGATTTACTTGACGTACCACATGATTTTTGAGTAGGAGAAGCTAATTTGGCCAACAAACCTAATTATTTTCCAAGATTCCATCAGGTCGATGGTGGAAAATCCATTTCATTCACTTCGTGGTCAGTTTCAATCACTTCGCGGTCAAATTGGAAATTGAGCGGGGCAAAAATGAAATTGAGCGAGGCAAACTAGAAATTGAGTGGGGCAAACATGAAATTGAGCGGGGCCAACGAGAAATTCAGCGAGACAAACATGAAATTGAGTGAGGCAAACTAGAAATTGAGCAAGACAAACATGCAATTGAGCGGGGCAAACATGAAATTGAGCGGGGCAAACTAGAATTGAGCGGGGCAAAACATGAAATTGAGCAGGGAACTAGAAATTGAGCGAGGTAAACTACAAATTCAGCCGGGCAAATATGAAATTGAGCAGGGCAAAATAGAAATTGAGTAGGGCAAACATGAAATTGAGCGGGACAAACTAAAAATTGAGCGGGGCAAACATGAAATTGAGTGGGGCAAACTAGAAATTCAGCGGGGGAAACTAGAAATTCAGCGGGGCAAACTAGAAATTAAGTGGGTCAAACTAGAAATTCAGTGGGGCAAACATGAAATTCAGCGGGGCAAACTAGAAATTCAGCGGGGCAAACATGAGGTCTATGTTAGGGACTAAATGCATTTTATATACGGGAGTAGCTATGGGAGAGAGTTTTGTGGGTCTTATTACGGGGTATGTGTTATATCCAGATCGTACATCCATTTAGGGAGCTTGTCTTAAGGCTTGAGATGAAAAATAAGACAGATCTAACTATCAGGTAGACCACACTGCAAAAACCAGTAGATGATTGAATGTCTACCATTCAAACACTTTTTGGGGTCACAGAAGTTTTGGATCAATATGAAATTTGTTTTTACTCTTCGTTCAGGTTTTTGTGACCTCATGAAAAGATTGGATGTAAAATAAACATTACGGTGGGCCCTACAAATTGTTTAATGGTGAAAATCATTATTACTGCTACTATTTATGGTGTGGTCCGGATGATCTTTGGATATGATTCAGTTTTTGGATAATGCTCTAAAATAATCTAGATATAATAAATACATCACACTGTGGCAATGTAATTTTGATTTCCTTTGAACCGTTCGTAAAACTCGGAGATCGAGGAGCGTCAGTGCTCCTCGTCCAACGACACGTACCTATAGCAGCTGTACACCAGCCAATCAGCTTCCCTCTACGACACAACATGCGATAATTTGAGACGCTAACATATTAAGAAAGTCTAACGGTAGATTAGGTATTGCCCTACCAGTTCTGAGATCCAGACAGACTAGTGCTCCTAAGTCTAACATGTTTATTTGTCATCTAACTGATTCATAAGGTCTCTTAAACATTAATGAAGGGAAAACACAAATATCATTTTGATCCAAAACCTCTATGATCTACAAGAATTTTTTAGGAGTAGAAATTTAATGTCCACTATGTGGTCTAATTGAGCCTTGGATCTAGTGTATTTTGGGGCTCACAAATTAAAATGACGTGGAAAAATGAATGGACAGAATGGATAAAAGTCAAACATCATGATATATTTTGTTTCAAAAATTAAGAAAATCAAAACCTCAAGTGGACCACACCTTAGGAAACAAGCTCAAGTGGACCACCATGATATATTTTGTTTCCCACCATTTTCCTTGCTCAATTTCATGTTTGCCCCGCAGAATTACATGTTAGCGCCGCTGAATTTGTAGTTTGCCCTACTCATTTTCATGTTTGCCCCGTTCAATTTCTAGTTTGCCCCGCTGAATTTCATGTTTACCCCACTGAATTTCATGTTTACCCCATTGAAATTCATGTTTGCCCCACTCAATTTCATATTTGCCCCACTCAATTTCATGTTTGCCCTGCTCAATTTACGCTTTGCCCCGCTTAATTTCTAGTTTGTCCCGCTCAATTTCATGTTTGTCCCGCTCATTTTTAGTTTACCCCACTCAATTCTCAGTTTACCCCGTTCAATTTCATGTTTGTCCACTCAATTTCTAGTTTGCCCCGCTCAATTTCATGTTTGCCCAGCTCAATTTTTAGTTTGCCTCGCTCATTTCTAGTTTTCCCTGCTCAATTTTCAGTTTGCCCCGCTCATTTCTAGTTTGCCCCCGCTCAATTTTCAGTTTGCCCCGCTCAATTTCTAGTTTACCCCGCTCAATTTTATGTTTGCTCTGCTTAATTTCTAATTCGCCCCGGCCAATTTCATATTTGCCCTGCTTATTTCTAGTTTGTCCCGCTCAATTTTCAATTTGCCCCGCTCAATTTCTCGTTGGCGCCGCTCAATTTCATGTTTGGCCCGCTCAATTTCATGTTTGCCCCACTCAATTTCTAGTTTGCCCCACTCAATTTCTAGTTTGCCTCGCTTAATTTCATGTTTGCCCCGTTCATTTCTAGTTTGCCCTCACTCAATTCTCAGTTTGCCCCGCTCAATTTCATGTTTGCCCCACTCAGTTTCTAGTTTGCCCCGCTCAATTTCATGTTTGCCCCGCTCAATTTTTAATTTGCCCCGCTCATTTCTAGTTTGCCCTGCTCAATTTTCAGTTTGCCCCGCTCATTTTTAGTTTGCCCCGCTCAATTTTCAGTTTGCCCCGCTCAATTTGTAGTTTACCCCACTCAATTTCATGTTTGCTCCACTCAATTTCTAGTTCGCCCCGCTCAATTTCATGTTTGCCTTGCTCAATTTTCAGTTTGCCCTGCTCATATCTAGTTTGCCCTGCTCAATTTCTAGTTTGCCCCGCTCAATTTTCAGTTTGCCCCACTCAATTTATAGTTTGCCTCGCTCAATTTCATGTTTGCCCTGCTCAATTTTCAGTTTGCCCCGCTCATTTCGAGTTTGCCCCGCTCAATTTTATGTCTGCCCCGCTCAATTTCTAGTTTGCCTCGCTTAATTTCATGTTTGCCCTGCTCAATTTTTAGTTTGCACCCTGCTCAATTTCTAGTTTGCCCCGCTCAATTTCATGTTTGCCCCGCTCAATTTCTTGTTGGCCCCACTCAATTTCATGTTTGCCCTATTCAATTTCATGTTTGCCCTGCTCAATTTCTAATTTGTCTTGCTTAATTTTCATATTCGCCCCGCTCAAAGGAGATCAAAGTTACATGGGCCCCACAGTTATGTATTTATTATATCCACAACATTCATCCATATTTCGAGATCATTCGTGAGCATCATTAAAAAAGAAAATTAAAAATAAATAAAAAATCATATCCAAAGATCAACTCGACCACACCACAAAGAGCAGCGAGAAAATTGATTTTCACCGTTAAAATTTTTGTTGGGCCCACCATAACATATATTTTCCATCCAATCTATTCATAAGGCCACAAAGACTTGGATGAAGAGGAAATACAAATTTCATAATGATTCAAAACTTCTATGACCCCTAAAAGGGTTTCAATACTAGACGTTCAATCCTTCACTACCTTTTATAGTGTGGTCCACTTGATTGCTAGATTTGTCTTATTTTTCGTCTCAAGCCTTAATACGAGATTGCCAAATAGATGGACGGTTTGGAAATAACACATACCTCATAATGGGACCCATAAAATGCCGTGGGGATTACAACGAAAAAAAAAAAGAAAAGAAAAGAAGCTAGTGAGATAGCGTCAGTGGGATCCTATAGCTACGGATTATAATTGTAGCTATGACCGTAGCTTCGATATATCAAAGATCTTTCGATATTATCGAAAAAGTCCAAAAACTGTCCAACGAGTTTGTCTAAAAAATTCTGCAATTTTGGATACACTATAGCTACGGATTATAACCGTAGCCATAACTGTAGCAGACTACACGGGCAACAGTGCGCCGCAGTCTGTTTTTTTTTTTTTTTTTTTTTTTTTGTTGTTGTATTGCTTTTGTGAGTCCCATCATGAGGTCTGTATTATATCCAAACCATCCATATATTTAGCGAGCTCATATTAAGGCTTTAGACGGAAAATAAGATAGATCTAACTATCAAGTGGACCACACTGTAAAAGGCAGTGGGGAATTGAACGTCTACCATTGAAACCCTTTTAGGGGTTACAGAAGTTTTGGATCATATGAAATTTGTTTTTCATCTTCATCCAGGTCTTTGTGACCCTATGAATGAACTTAGACGGGGAGGATTTCTCACAAACATTACAGTGGGCCCCCAAAAGGTTGCTAATGGTTAACGCTCATTCAACACTGTTTCCTGTAATGTGGTACACTTGAGATTTGGATATACATCATTTTTGGTCTCATATCATAAAATGATGTGAAAAAATATATGGACAGCATGGATGAATTGCATACATTATGGTGGGGCCCACAGACCACCGACCATTCGCCATTGGGTGGTGGCATGGGAGTACCCAATTCGTTTTCGTGAAAGGAGGGGTATTTTCGTCCTCAAATTTACTGTCCGTACGAGCAGGTCTAAGTTGCAAAAGAAAGTTTGCATTGTTTCACGAAAACAGCTGAATAAAAGGTGAGGTCCACAGTCCTAAATTTCTCTTACAGATATGCAATCTGGGTGTGCATGTGTGTGGAGATTTATACTCCGGCAGCATATTAAATAACGCTACATGGATTTCTTAATTGTTTCATGGGGACACGTTTCGGACGCGGATTGCCTTCCCCATGTTGTCTCAGCAACTTTCGTTTTTTAGAAAGGTAACGTCATCAGGAGGATTCCAAGCTGGATTACCCACACGTCCTAAACTGTCTCCACCAGCCCGGACGCGGTTTTGTCCCCTACCCGATCCCGGCTGGAGAGCCGGGATCGAGCAGCAGCTTTGAGTGGCCACTGTAACGTATGTGTCTTATCCACACCGTCCATCCATTTTTCCCTATCATTTTAGGTGACAGGCCCAAAAGTGAGCAAATCCAAGGCTCAAGTGAACCACACCACAGGAAGCAGCGGTGATGATAATTCTCACTGTTGAAACTTTTATAAGGCCCACGTTATGTTTATTTGCCATCTAACCTATTCTTAAAGTTTAATAGATATGGATGAAGAGAAAACACAAATATCAATTCCATTCAAAACTTTTGTAAGTACCCTCGATAAATTTTCAACCGCAAGAGTTTAATATCCCCATTGTGTATTAGCTTTGGATTGCCTCATTTTTGTACTTATACCTTAAAATTATATGAAAAAATGATAGATGGTGTGGATAAGACCCGTAGGTGGCTACCCAAAGCTGCTGCTGGAGACGGGCAGGGTAAGACGCAATCCCCATTTCACCAGCCCATTTAAGGAGCAGTGGAGCCACCTTGATATTCGAGAGAAATCCACCCGAATTCGATCTAAGGATATGAACCAAAATGGTCGAAAACTTAAGTGGGCCGCACGATAGAAAAAAGTAGGTTGGAAAATGCTTACTATTAAAATCTCCATGGTTTAATGTGATTTTTATATGCTATCTATGCCGTTCAAAGCTAAACTACATTAGGATGGAGTGAAAACATAAAAATATTAGCATGATTCAAAATTTCTGTGGCGGTGTACGTTTAATTCAAAAATTCCAGCTTTGGATCTGCCTCATTATTTGAATTACGTCCTAACATGATCTGATAAAACGGATGAACGGATGGATTTCTCACGAGCGGATCCACCAGCGACAGGCTGTAGCAGGCAATCCGCGTTAAGATATTTCTGTGGCGCACATTTGGATAACTAGGATTATCTCATTTGGATCTTATAACCAAATTTCATCTAATCTAGATCCACTGGATAGACTCTCCCAACCGAATGGATGGTACAATTAAAAATAAAGGAAACGGTCCACATTCAATGGAGCTTGCGTGTGCACGTAATATACATGCTCCTCTAAGAAGGAATTTATTTATTTTGACACGTCTAGCCAAAATATGTGAAAACTTGAAACCAACTACATGCCACGTCAGATGACTTGCTGTCCAGTTCTAGCACGCCTTCTCTTGGCACGCAAATTTCTATTTTGTTACAGTAGCCCTGAGATCTGTGGGGCCATTCGGATGCATGTTTATGTGATATATCAACTCCTTCCATGCTTCTAGCTGGATCATTCCACGGCATGAACGCAAATATGAGGTAGACCCAGAGTTCAAATGGACCACACCACAAGGAAGTAGGGATTGAACGGTCAACATTGAAGACTTCTTAAGAGGCCATGGGAAGTTTCAAATCAAGCTTCTATGTATGGTTGTGTTTTCCCTTTGTCTATATTCGAATCACCTTATGAAATGGTCAATTAGCAGATATAAACATCGTGATGACGCTAGTTAGATTTACGCTGTTTGCATCTTTGTTCTTTTTTCTTTTTTATGACAAATTACACTTTAAGTTTTTATCTTCCCCATGCCTGGGCTCATGTACTAAAATAATCTGGCAAATGAATGGACTAAATAGCACACGTATATCACGTACAAAACAGACGGAGTAATATAACAAATATACCATGGCATGGCTTTTTTTTTTTAAAATAATAATAATAATAAAAAATCCTTTATCAACAACCAAAGTAGCCACAAGATATAAGAAGAAAAGCGGAAAGATATGTGAAAAGTCCCTCATCTAAATGAGCTATAATTGGGGCCATGAAAAAAAACCCCCCAAGTTCTTAACTAAGAAAAAAGGCTAATTGGGTACTACCCTCACCAAGACTTAGCTGGAGATGTACAGTTCTGTCAAGGGCTCTGTGATGCCCACCATGATGTATATGTTTTATCCTTGACATTCATTTATTTTGACAAGTCATTTTAGGACATGATTAAATAAAAAAAAAAAAAAAAAAAAAAAAAAAGAGGTAGATGGAAGGCTCAAGTGAATGAAACCATGGGAAGCAAGATGATTGAACTGTTATTGTTGAAAACTTCCTAAGGTGTACCATGATGTTTATTTCATGCTATCCATCTCGTTCATAAAGTGTTGAGGAATGCCGCACTCCACATCAAAAATCAAGAAATCAACACACGCAGAAATCACGTGATGTTTCCTAAAGAAGAGAAAGCTAGCAAATTGTGCCAGCAAATCATTTCAATATAGATAGGAGCGTACCAACAAATTGATTCTCCTTTAATTACATGTTCTCTATTTCTTTGTCTAAATAGAGGGTTGTACAAAGATTGTAAAATATATCAATAGCAATTCATTCTTTGCTCATTATTTTCTCTCTGATTTTTTTTTTCTTTGTTCAAATTTCATCATGGTATCAGAGCGATATCAATCCTTGAGGGGAAAATTTTTTGTTTGAGGATAATTCTCCTCAGTTTTGTTCCTTTGTTTTTGAACACAATAAAACAGAGACTCTAATTTGAGCCCAGATCTGCGCCCCAGATCTGACCCGAGTCACAGGTCTAGATCACACCCTGATCATAATCTTTTCACTTCTCATGGCATCCAAGGTGGAAAAATATGATGATCCTAATCATCACTTATGCATCCAACAATTATATCACCCTGGATTGATTTTGGTTTCTCCACCGCTCACGGAGGACAATTATTCCACATGGAGTTGTGCGATGATCCTGGCACTCCAAGCGAAGAACAAGATTTGCTTCATTGACGGCACGCTACATTCACAATCTTCTAAATTCTCGGAATACTCACAATGGACACGATGTTACGCAATGGTAATCTCTTGGCTTCTCCATTCCATTTCGAAAAAGATTTTTAATAGTGTGATCTATTGTGAAACCGCCCACGCCATATGGGATGACCTAAAAGATCGATACTACTAAGTCAATGGCCCCCCCCTTATACAAGCTTAAACAAGATATTAATAATCTTGTCCAAGGATCTTTATCAATTAGTGCATACTTTGCCAAATTAGAAAGCTTGTGGGATGAGTTATATGCAGTTTAAGGAACGTCTACCTGCACCTGCAGTGCACGCAAGGAGACTCTCACACAGCAAGAACTAGACCATATCTTGAAGTTTTTGATGGGGCTCAACGATTCCTACACTATGATCCGTGGACAGATACTTCTGATTAATCCACTTCCCACTCTCGACCGCACCTATGTCCTTGTGCTTCAAGAAGAACGCCATTACAACATTCTGTCTCCATCACCTGTTGAAGGTATTGCTCTGGCCACCACCAACCATCAACCACGAAAGGAAGGACACCCCGGTCCACACAGGAAGTCTCTCAAATGTACTTACTATGGCAAAGAGTGCCATACTGTGGATCGATGCTACTGCATCCACGGCTTCCCCCCAGGACCTCGTTATTCAAAACCCAATCAGGGTCCCAAGCATAGTGCCCATCAAGCTTCTTCCAATCCATCTACCAGCAACCTTCCTTTCACCCATGAACAGTGCCAATAGCTGCCAATAACTTTTGGCCATTCTCAGCAACTTCGTTCCCCTTAAATCCATGGCACTCCAAGTAGGTAGTGTCAAATATTCATTGTCAGGTAAGTCCACTAATGCTCTCTTATGGATTCTTGACAGTGGCGCAATCGATCATATGGTTTGCTCACCCACTGCTCTAATCCAATCTTTCCCAGTACATGGTCGAACTGTTCAATTACCGGATGGCTCTCATGCCACCATTACTCATATTGGATCAGTTCACTTCTCTTCCAATCTTATTTTAGACAATGTCCTTTGCGTCCCGACTTTTCATTTCAACTTAATCTCTGTCCGTAAATTATGCAAAACCCTCTATTGTCTCATTATTTTTTCTTCTGATTTTTGTTTTATTCAGGACCTACGCTTGATGAAGATGATTGGGATGAGAATTGAGCGGGATGGCTTATACCACTTCACCAATACTAGGAATGCTTGTTATCAAGCGGCTACATCTACATCCACTTCCCAACTTTGGCATCGTCGTTTGGGTCATCTATCAAATAAAAATCTGTCCTTTCTTTCCAATAAATTTTTAAAAATTTATAGTTCCAATTTGGAATATGTTTAATTTGTCCATTGGCTAAACAGACTCGTGCACCTTTTCCATCTAATTCTATTTCTTCTCTTAACCCTTTTGACCTATTGGATGTTGACATTTGGGGGAGCCATCGTGTCCCTTCCACTACTGGAGCACACTATTTTCTCACCATTGTTGATGATTATGCCTGTTGTACCTGGATTTACTTAATGCGCCATAAATTTGACATCCGCCCTCTCTTACAATCCTTCATTCACCTTATTGAAAACCAATTCTCCACCACCATAAAAATCATCCGAAGTGATAATGGGCTTGAATTTGACATGCCCTCATTTTATGCCCCCAAAGGCATTGCGCATCAAACTAGTTGCGTCAACACTCCCCAACAAAATAGAGTAGTTGAACGCAAGCACCATCACCTTCTTAATGTTGCCTGTGCATTAATTTTTCAAGCCCATATGCCTAAACACTTTTAAGGGGATGTCATTCTTACTGCAACTTATCTCATTAATCAAACTCCCTCTCCTGTTTTAGGTGGTTTGTCTCCTTACGAAAGATTGCATAATGTCAAACCTGCATACAGTCACCTACGAGTTTTTGGATGCTTATGCTTTGCTTCCACTCACTCGCAAAACCCATTTAAGTTCAATCCAAGAGCCTCTTGATGCGTTTTTCTTGGTTATCCATATGGTCAAAAGGGATACCGACTTTATAACCTTACCACACACAACATCTTTGTGTCTCGAGATGTTCTCTTTCATGAAGATTTCTTTCCCTTTGCATCATCTACTGCTGAACCCACGGAACCCATCCTACCTTGTCTTATTCCCTCTCTTGACAACATCACAGAAATTCTATCTTTGTCACCATCTTCTCCCTCACTGTCTCACTCTCCTCCATCCCCATCCACTCCTTTACCCTCTCCTCCACCACCCCGACGATCCAGTCGTCCTACTCAGCCTCTGACATACTTGCAAGATTTTCATGTGGAACAGGTTCTGTCGTCTCGGCCCGCTCAATCATCTTACTCTGTGATGGTCCGTTCGTTAGGTATTCCTTATTCTCTCACTGATTTTTTTTTATCCTATTCCCGCTTATCTCCTTCTCACCGTGCTTTCACCACAACCCTCTCTCTTTCCAAAGAACCACAGTCCTTTTTTTAGGCCATGACAGATCCCAACTGGTGTACTGTAATGCGTGCTGAAATTGATGCACTCAAATTCAATAACACCTAGCAGCTTACTCCTCTTCCTCCTGGTAAGAAGCCCATTGGCTACAAATGGGTATACAAGATCAAATACAACCCTGATGGATCCATCGAACGGTATAAGGCTCGTCTAGTTGCCAAGGGCTACAGCCAACAAGAAGGCATTAACTATACCGAGACATTTCCTCCGGTTGCTAAAATGACCATCGTTCGTACCATTTTGGCTCTTGCTTCCGCTCGCAACTGGTACCTCCATCAACTCGATGTCAATAATACTTTTCTCTATGGAGACCTTGATGAAGAAGTCTATATGCAGCTTCCCCCGGGATTCAGACGAAAGGAGGAGACTAGAGTTTGCAAGCTCGTTAAGTCTCTGTATGGTCTCAAACAAGCTTTGAGGCAATGGTAAGCCAAACTTTCCTCCACTCTCATTGATGCGAGATACAAACAATCCAAGGCAGATTATTCACTCTTCGTCTGATCCCATGCGGGCAATTTCACTGCCATTTTAGTCTATGTGGATGACATTATTGTTGTAAGAAACAATTTGGAGCAGGTTAATGAGGTCAAGAAATTCCTAGGCGATCATTTCAAACTCAAAGATCTTGGAATCCTCAAATATTTTCTGGGGATCGAAGTGGCTCATTCAGCCTAAGGAATATTTTTATCTCAAAGGAAATATGCACTCGAGATATTAGAAGATATAGGCTTCCTTGGAGCTAAGCCTGGAAACTTTCCCATGGATCAAAATCTTGCACTCAACGAGAATGAGGGCGAACTCATCTCATATCCTTCATCATATAGGCGACTTGTTGGAAGACTAATTTATCTAGCCATTACAAGACCAGACTTAGCCTATTCAGTGCATGTACTAAGTCAGTTTATGGACAAGCCACGAATACCACACTTGGATGCAACACACAGGGTTTTACGGTACCTTAAGAAAACTCCAGGTCAAGGAATTTTCCTATCTACTTCTAATGAAATTCAGCTCCATGTATATTGTGATGCAGATTAGGCACGCTGCAGGGACACTAGACAATCAGTCATTAGGTATTGCATCCTACTCAGAAAATAACCCATTTCCTGGAAGACCAAGAAACAAACGACAGTTTCATGCTCCTTAGCCAAAGCAGAATATAGGTCTATGACCTCTACATGTTGTGAGGTTACTTGGCTAAAATCTTTACTCTCAGACCTTGAAGTAATACATTCTCAACTAGTCAGACTATACTATGACAACAAGGCTACTATACACATTGCTTCAAATCCAGTGTTCCATGAACGAACCAATCATATCGAGATAGACTGTCATGAGGTTCGAAAAAAACTCCAGAGTGGCATCATTCAAACAGTCTACGTGCATACAAGCCAGCAACCTGCTGATCTTTTTACCAAAGCTCTTAGATTCGTACAGTTTAATCACTTATTCAGCAAGTTGGGTGACATAAAATATCCATGCCAACTTGAGGGGGAGTGTTGAGGAATGCCGCACTCCACAGCAAAAATCAAGGAATTGACACACGTAGAAATCATGTGAGGTTTCCTAAAGAAGAGAAAGCCAGTAAATCGTTTCAATATGGATAAGAGCGTACCAGCAAATTGATTCTCCTTTAATTACATGTTCCCCATTTCTTTATATAAATAGGGGGTTGTACAGAGATTGTAAAATATATCAATAGCAATTCATTATTTGCTCATTATTTCCTCTCTAATTTTTTTCTTTGTTCAAATTTCATCGTAAAGTACTGTAGATGTGGATGAAGGGAAAAAATTGTTGAAAATGAGATGCTTCAAATCTATGTTGAAATAGGAGCCATCTACCGATCGACAGTTCAGCCGACAGGTCAAAGGATATTGAAAATATTCAATTTTTTGGCAAAACTCTCTGGATAATTTTTGGAGTTTTCAACAGGTCAAAAACTCTGGTCGACCCTACCGATCGACGTATCTTGATCGGTCGAATCGATAGGTCAACGGATTGCGTAGTTTTGCGTGATTTATTTCTATTTCTATTTTACCTTAAATGTATGGGTGTAATCGGGATTATGGAGTGGGTTAGACACGCTTAAGGTTTAGAGAAGGTTTCGGAGAGAAAAAGCTAGGGTTTTTCTCTTTGGGCTTCACATTGGTAAGGTTTCATCTCTTGTAACCTGGTTATTCATAGTGCATCATTGTTTTGTGCCATAGTTTTTTCCCATAAAGCCCTTTTTCCACGTAAATTTGGAGTGTTCTCTGTATGCGATTGTGATTACTTTGTTTGATTCCTCTCTATGTGCTTCCACGAGTCCTAACAACTAGCATCAGAGATAATGTTAGGAAATAGATTGAATCTAAAGATAAGGTATCTACAGCATTTAGCATGAAGTTCATTGTAGAGAAGTATTTCAGAAAAAATATTTTTGACGTTCGTAAGGTGAAGATGAAGGGAATTCTAGTTTAGTAAGGATTGGAAGACAAACTCTTTGGAAAACAACCGGATGAAATGGCGGTGAAGACCGCACTGGTTGAAGAAGGAATATGCCAATATGTTCTAGAGGGGGGTGAATAGGACTTTTTAAAGTTTTTATGAGTTATTTAAAAATCCTACTTCACTAATCCTATGATCATGCAATTCTTAGGATTACTCAAATGTAAATTTATTGGCTTCCAAGCTTGATAGAGGATCCAATCACAAACTGCTTAAGGAGTAAATAATATGCAATCTAGTTCATGATGGATATGACTATGTAGGTGTGTGAG
Organism: Magnolia changhungtana; assembly: GCA_030180095.1. Taxonomy (NCBI): domain Eukaryota; kingdom Viridiplantae; phylum Streptophyta; class Magnoliopsida; order Magnoliales; family Magnoliaceae; genus Magnolia; species Magnolia changhungtana. Next base: position 4,009,679 of record JASAUF010000198.1, on the reverse strand, counting down.
AAGTGGTCAGATAATTAGATATGAAAATATTAAAGTAAATCACTCAATCAAAATAACAATCTTAAATACAGTCATTTTATAGTGGTTTGATGATAAGTCTACTCCACTCCCGGCAACCGCACTCAACTCTTGAGTGTATCGGATTTCACTAAAGACGTTTCACAATGGTTCACCTTTAACCTAAGGTTTTAAATCAGGTTCACCTTCAACCTTTACAACCTACACTGAGGCTGACTGTTTATGCTTTCACGAGCAAGAGTCAACACAACGCACCCACTTTTAAGCACACTGGCTAAGGATCTTCCATAAGACCCTACTGGAGGTTTCTACATAATTGACCTCAAACCCTAAGGTTTTACCTGGTTCACCTAAAACTCAGAGTTTTACTGGTTCACTCCTAACCAGATGTTTATGCACTCCACAGAGCAAGGGTCCACACAATGCACCCACAATGTACACTCTTGCTGGAGGCCTCCTTGAGGACTTCAAAGGGTGAGAACCACTTAAGACCCAATTCTAGAAAGGAATGATCATAAGTGTCCTCTTGGACTCTAGATACTTACAAATAAGCTGATGAGTCCCGTTTAGCTCAATGCTGAAGATCTCCTCCTCCTTGTTGACGAAGAGTCTTTTGCTCCCTTAATCTGCAACATAAAATGATGTACCAATACTCGGCTTCAGGTTGGTCAAGGTGAAGATAAAATCCTACTCTCAAAATATTTTCCTATCAGGAATGTAGAGCGATTCCTATCTTATGCATTCAAGGCATCCTAGCTTAATGATTTGCCATTAAGGTAGTAGCTAGAGGATCCTTAAATGCATAAGTTCATTCCCCAATCCACTCTATTGAATGTCACTGGTGAGGGTGGATTGGAGGATGAACTCCCTTGAGAGAAAGGGCTTTAGATATAAGATATAATTTGAAACACTCAAAAGCTCTCTCTACTTTCTCTCACAGCAACAAAAGACAAGTCCTCTATATATAGGCAAAAAGTTCCAACGGATATAAAACGGTCACATTTATAACAGATTTTGATATCATCAAGCAGGTTCGATATCATCGAGCGTATACTCTCGATACATCAATGGTCTGCTCGATGACTCAGACTCAATGTCATACGCTTTTGGAACTCGTTGCCAATTGGTCAATGAATCGAAACTATTGTCGATGTCATCGGATTTCGAACTCCGATTCCATCGATGACAGGATCGATCTATCGATACTTGAAAAATAAGAGAGACTTGACTTCGAAATATTTTCAGTTTTCATGAATGATCGGGGAACCAACGAGATCATCGGAAAGATCAGAGTCGAGGCATCGATAAATCCAGCTGATTTGTCTTTAAGGTTGCTGGACAGTTTATGACCTTGTTCGATGCAATCGACCTAGTGCCGATATCATCGATATTTGAATATCGATTCTATCGAAGGGCCCCCGATCATAGTTAAAAATGACCTGAAATATCTATTGTAAGAAATGCGCGCCCTCGATCAATATCATCAATGAATTCCCAATGTTATCAATATTTGATTTCAGATCATATCGGAAGAGCATCAATATATCGAAGGATTTGAGATTTTCAGTAAAAAATAGGGGCGCCGAAAATCTGCCTGTCTATCATATCGAGCCACTCTCGATGGACTCGAGATTTAAATATCGATGATATCGATAGGTGTATCGATACATCGATAATTTGTCTAGATATGTTGTGAAGTTGCTGGACATATTTAATGCTCATATCGATGATATCGATAGATATATTGATATATTGATAAATCCGTCCAGATGAATATTTAGTTGCTGGACACTTTTAGTCCTCACATCGATAATATGGTTAAGGTATCGAGGACATTGACAGAGCAGGTCGATCATATCGAGGGTGTTCCGATAAAATCGACAAGGCAAGAAAAACTTAGAAATTTTCCTATTTTAAAAAAAGTTTTCTCACCTTAAAACCATATGATTTCTAACTTATTTTTAAGGGTTTAAGTCACCTGGTGTTTTGGGATATGGGATGTGAGGCTTTAGGTTTACCTGTGGTAAGCTTGCACAGATCCTGTTGAGGCAGACGCTTAAATTGATCTTCCTATCTGGCTCTGTAGACACTGACTCAACACTCACGTAACTTGACAAACCAGGGCACTTTCAATCTCCCCCTTTGTCAATTACGTGACAAAATCCCCAAAACACCCTAGAGTTTTCTAAACAAACACACCCTAAATTGTGTGTATATGCTTTTACACAATTTTACAATTTCTACCCCATGTACATAACCAGTAGCTGCTCCCCCTTACTTGTAAACTCCAACTCCCCCTTGCTTATTGCGGTTGCTCCCTCTAACACCTGCAATAACATCTAACAGATATACAATTTCCATCCATTCGGGGTGTTTACAAATGTTCTCCCCCTTTTTGTCGGTCATTGTCAAAGATATCTTAGGTGATATTGACTGAAGCTTGAAATACTTGGGAGAACCAATCAGATAGAGACAGATCAAGTGATGTATAATAGTTAATATTATTTAAGCAAGCATTAATTTCAGAACCTATGGATGCATTTTAGAACAATTATCTAGCAGTTTTTAATCACATGCAATCCATAACAGAAACTTGATAAACCAGGGGAACGTAACACAAATAAGGCCAAAAAAAAAAATGAAGCATTATATTCAGCCATATTAAGAAAAACAAAATTGCCCTAGACAAACAAAGATATCCCAAGCCAAAAAAAAAAAAAAAAAAAAAAAGCTGTTCATCCCAACCCAAAATATATATATATATATATATATATATATATATATATATATATATATATATATATATATATATATATATATATCTGCTCCACACAATGAAGAACCAATCAACCATCAACCAAAAACATCAAACCCATGTATGGGTGCCCAAAAGTAACCATCGTTAGCCCAATTGTGGGTTAAAATAACAACAATGAAAAAGAACTTTGCATGTTTAGAAGGCTGTCATACACACCAATGATAGCGAAGAATATTTAAAAAAACTGATGTTCAAACACGAGACAAGAGTAGGATGTGTATGATAGCATGCATGAACCAGCATCACGGAGCAGAATGAGATGGCATTGTGTCATCCTGTCGGCACGTCATCAGATCCATCAATTGTTGAACCGTGCTCTGCACTCCTTGGACCATTCTTTTCAGGACTGTAAGCCTTTCTTTAACTGAGTGGATGTCCTTCTGAATCACCCCAATCCTGTACAGCTTGAATCTTTTGCCATACCCCGCTGTTGACGTGGATGGAGCTAGATTGGGTCCAGGAGGTGCCTCTTCAGCTGTTGCAATCTCCTCCATGGGATCATCACCTTCTCCTTCAGCTTCTTCCGCCTGAATTTCTTCCTCAGGGTTCTCCTTGTACTCGTGAAACTCCAAATCCATTTTCCGAACATTTCTTTTATTGAAAACTTGGAATGGGAATACCGGATCAGTAGTCAATGGGAACCCGATTTTGTTGCATATCATGCCGATAATCCAGGGGTACGACAGATGGAGGTCCCTGGATGTGTAGATGGCATTTACCAACTGAGAAACAAGAAGAGTTGGAAGGCAGATCTTTGACCCTCTGGCAACTGAGTAGACGATCATGGTCATGAGGCCGGTGAGATCGGACCAGTTGGTACTTCTGGGATAGATGTTAGTAGTGAAGATACCATGTAGAATCTGAAATCTGTGATCCATACACCTGGATTTTAATGCATTCCCTTGATGATGTCCCTACCATTGCAAAGATACTTAGTGACCCTGGATCGAATGTCCACGTTATTAAGATCCATCTCTGGGATACCTTCTAGGACCATGTTGAGTCTGATAGTTTCAGCTATTGTAGCCGACGTGATAAACACATCATCACCACTCAAAGATACCATGAACGAAGGAGGGTCAGCCACCGGTGAATGACACGCAGCAAGGAAGTTGCGTGTTCTCTCAAGTTGGCATGGGGAACCAAAGTTCAGAATGGGTAGCCAATCTATTGCGGCAAATAGGGGTTCCAATTTGTATGGTTTAAGGCATTCCCTGTCTACCCTTCTCTCTTGAATAAGCTTCCTACCCATGTATTTAGGTGGTCGTGAACTTACTCCAGTTGGAGGAGGTGGTGCGGAGATTCGGTCTGGGACCCACCACGTGAAGTCTGTGATCTTTGCCGAGTGGGTATCCCACTTTTCGGAGCCCTCGCTCTTTCTCTAGAGGCGAGGACTTTTTATCGGGTAGTTCTTGTCACGCCCCAAACTCGGAAAACGGGCTCACAAAATTCCCGATCGCCGAATCCGGTGTCGACAGCCTCCGTAGTACCCCATTCTCGATTCCTAGCGCTCATACGCCAGATTCCAATCTTGGGATCCTACAAGGAGGATTTTTAGTATGATTTTTTTTTGTAATGAAGCATAACCACAAGTATACCCAAATCATAAAGGCAACATCATCATCACATATCCACTAATATAATTATTTGAATACACTACTGAAAGGGAAATACATATATCGAAATCAAAGCTCCAAAGGACAGCTGCATGCTCCAAGCTCAACACTGTTGCAACCTAACGCCACCTGCACGCATCTATCGTGTATAAGCTTATAAAAGCTTAAAGGGTGGTGAAAGTGTGTGTAAGGTAAGTGATAAGTATCAATAAAGTACATAAATCATACATCATCGGGATAAACAAAAATATTAATAAGATCATGAAACATATGACATCAAAGTAAGCAGAAGTGTACTGGTAAGTCCATGAATGCTATCAGCCGTACCAAGGCTATGCGATGCAAAACATAACAAGACAATAACGGATGCTGAGGATGCAATGCAATATGCAAATCCTGACGAGCCATGAATACCATCAACCTCATCTAGGCCATATAAGTGTAAAAACATAGTAACCCAAAATGCTAAGTACTGCGGATGCAATGTAATATGCGGTGCGAATGAAATGACTATGCTGGAATGTGAAGTCGGGATGATAGTACGAAGTATCACAGGCTATGGGGTCCATCACAAGGGACTTCTATCCAAACCAGTCCCATACCTAAATTTGGATAGTCAGACACAATGTGGTAAACTCCTGATCTCGGGTTAGTCGCGCGCCTAATCGAAATCCTGGCCATGCGATGGTACACGTAACAAATAGTTATGCACTACCAGTTCGAGTGGATAGTGAATGAATGAATATGCAATTCCTGCTCAATAAGTCCACATATTAATACAGTTCATCTCTGGGATCATCACCAGGGTCTATTACACTCTACGCCAGCTTGCCGCCCCTATCCGAGCGCACAACTGGGTAAGTGAAAGAGACCTCACTATCCGCCTACCAATATCGGGCCCGGCTCGTCGATAGCGGACCTATTCCTCAAGCTGGTCAAACTCAACCTAGATATTGCCCCCTCACTCAGGCGGGTAAGGTCACACCCCTTCCCAACCGACCACGAAACAGTGGGAGACGCGGCCTCCTGGTATTCGGCCCTCGTGCGCTCATATATCCACTCGGTCTTGACGTTGGAGTCATATCCTGGCCACGGAGGTTTAGGGATTTTCACCCAGGGACATCTATGGCGCCCGAATGCTAGAACCAAACATTTCCGGTGTCCCGTCTGGCCATCCACGAAATACTTGTGGAGGCCACAGCCTTGATGTCGCTAGGGCATACAATGATTAAGTAATTCTTTTATGCGAGATGCATAAATCACACAGTACAAACATGCAGCAATCTCGCACGTACGATGCACTTATGTCGGGCACTCCATCTCATATGGAGTCCCGTAAATATCTCAGCCCAACGGCTCATGTTATAACCAAACATTCCTCATATCAAGCATATATATGATGCGTATGAGTATGAATCATAGAGCTACACTAAGCATGTTATAAGGTGATGAACTATCCTTACAACGCAGATGGGCCTAGACGGCCTACACACAACAAGTATGGGCCTACCAATGGCCCTAGGGAGAGTTGTAATGCGGATATTTAACCAACATTATACTTACAATGTGGACGTCAAACCAACATTGCTCCCAAGGCATAGCCCGCCATATAGGTCAACACATAAAACACGGTGAAATCACATTCGATGGGCCTTATGTACACCCTATTGGGCCTCGACCCATGGGCCTCCAATATATCAAATGGGCCTCACAACATAGGCCTCATGTATATCAAGGTGGGCCTAAACAACGGGCCATAAATATGATAAGTGGGCCACATCGCATGGGCCATATGTATATATCAAGGTGGGCCTCAACGGATAGCCATAAGTACATCAACGTGGGCCTCACCACATGGGCCATATGCATATCAAATGGGCCACACTAATGGGCCTTATGTACATTGCAATGAGCTATATCCCATAGGCCTTGAATACGTCATAATGGGCCTCAACCCACAGCCTTAATACATCACAATGGGCCTTAACCCATGGGCCCCAAATACATCACAATGGCCCTCAACCCACGGGCCCTAATACATCACAATGGGCCCTAACCCACGGGCCCTAATACATCACAATGGGCCCCAACCCACGGGCCCTAATACATCACAATGGGCCCCAACCCATGGGCCCCAAATACATTACGATGGGCCTCATAACATGGGCCTTACATTCATATCAAGGTGGGCCTCAACAACGGCCCCATACACATCAAGGTGGGCCTCAACAATGGGCCATAAATATGACTAGATGGGTCTAATCACATGGGCCTTATATATATACCAAGGTGGGCCTCAATAGATGGCCACAAATGAATCAAGATGGGCCTCATACATATACCAAGGTGGGGTCGACTTGAACTATAGATCGGTCTTTCCTTTTTTTTATCTCAAGCTTGTAAGACAAGCTTGCCAATTGGTTGGATGGTTAAAATGCAACACATGCATCATGGTAGGGTCCACACACATGGCCCACCAATTAAGTGGACAGTTTTGGATATAACACAGACACCAAAGGTGGGGCCTACTGGCGTCTAGCAAATGCCTGGACCACATTGATAAAACACATACATGGTGGCTTCCACCGTCCATTGTCGTGGACTGTGTGAGTAAAACACATACATCATTTTGGGCCTCACAATGGTGGGACACCCCAAGTGAACAATCTAATCCGTTCACCATCTTGGCCACCTCGAATGAGGTCAAATAGACTCTGACTAGGACTTGTTTGGATGACAAGGGACTCCAAAGAGTGCCCTAGAGTGTTTTAACAAATGGACATTAATACCCCTAGTACGGCCCACTTGAGACTTGTATTTGCCTCAAAATTTGGCACATGGCCTAAAATTATAAGGAGGAGATGGTGGTCAGTATGGATTAAACAAATTAACCATGGTGGGATCCACGTGTGGTGGCAGCCTTCCACCCTCACCCTCACCGTCACTGGAACAATATGTCCAGGGACTTTTTTTTTTCTTCTTCTTCTTCTTCTCTTTCTTCCTTTATATATATATATATATATATATATATATATATATATATATATATTCTACTATGTGGGGCCTACTAGTGGATAATCCATACCGTCTATTACATCGACCAGCTCTCTATGGACCAAATGAGTCTAATGATGGATAGGTCCACCACTTATACACACAACAGTAAGTATTAGAAAGTTCCAATAGTGGGAATTTGTTTCCTTTGGTGCGGTCCACTAAGAACTAAAATTCATCTCATTTTTCAACTCATAGCCTAAAACTACAGTGGAAAGGTGGTGGACGGCATGGATTAAATAAATACATCAAGGTGGGGCCATGGTTGGGACGCCCCCACCCCACGTCCGCATGGTTGACGTGAGGGGGTGCTCCCACTACCACCATCGGTTGTGGTGTGGTCCACCTGATGGTTAGATTGAGTAGATTTTGGGCTACATGGCTAAAATGTGCCAGAAAATGGATGTATGGTGTGGATCTAAGAAATACATCAGTATGGGTCCCATGAGTGAAAACTCACTCCAAACCTCCCATACAAAAAAAAAGCAAGAAATGAGCGTGGGTAACCCAACCCCTAGCATTTGCGGTATGGCTAACCTGGGATTCGGATTCACTTCATTTTTCGGCTCAACGCCTAAAATGATCTAAGGAAGGGAGTGGACGGCTTGGATTAAAAAATTACATCATGGTGGGGCTAACATGAGCAACCCACTCCAAGTTTGGAAACAAGCAGACATTTGTTTTTGGTTGCTTTACGGTACTCCTCACCGTCAGTTCACACTTTACTGTCTAGCAACGTCCAGCGTCCAGGGACGCTGGACGGTTTGGGTAACAAATATATAAGGTGGGCCCCACCTACAGACTTGCTACAGGTGGGCCACTAATGGCTGGATGGTGTAGATAAGATACACATCAAGGTGGGGTCCATCCAAGTGGGCCCCACACAACCACATCATCACATGAAAAAAATGAAAAAGTGAGGGAGAGAGAGAGAGAGAGAGAGAGAGAAAGAAAGGGACACGTGTGATGGAGGGCTCCGCCACTATGAGCCCTCCCTTGCATTCAATCATACATCAAGTGGGTCCCAATATATGTGGGCCCACCAAATCAAAGATCAACAGTGGAGATTCCTTCTCCACTCAAAATGGACGGTCTAGATGACCTCTTTCATGCAAGGAAAATAAACATCATGATGGGGTCCATGGAGAATGGCCCCATCATGGAATGATCATGAGAATCAAGGTGGGCCATCGGCCACATCTTAAGGTCCAAAGTGAGATCCATACCATCGATCGGTAGGCCTCACTTGGCCCATCACAAAAACATGAAAACTAGCCTATAGAAGTACCCACCGTTCGATCTTCTTGGTTTGTTAGAAAGCCGGTCTCCTTGTGCTCCACTTTGATGGAGGGCGATGAGAGATGGATGGGTAGGATGAAGGTTCTTTGGGATGGGAAGGTGGGCCACCAAAAATCACTTTTTCTCTCACTTGGGATGGCTTGGACGTGCACATTTTTTTTCTCTCTTGGTGTTGCTTTGAAAAAGTGTTGAGAAAGAAAGGGAGAGATGGGATGTAAGGAGAGAGAGTGATGGACGTGAGTGATGGGTGAGGTGATGTTGTACTTGACTAGGTATGAGTGTGTAAGAGAGAGGGTGAGAAAGAGTTGACTTGGTGGTTGCTTGGGGATGGGGTGAAAGGTGATGTGTACTTGACATAAAGTGATTGATTAATTGATGTGATTGATTGATTGATGGGACATGGTGTAGAGATTCTCTTGGGATTGAAAATGCGCGGCGTTTTCCTCAAAGTAAACGTCGACCCACATCTTCTAGCTTGGGTATCAGATCAGTGCGCGAGTCGCGACGTTGGAACCGCGGCGACGGTGCGGTCACATCGATACAGGTCTCGGATTAAGCCGACTCAATTCTACAGGATATGACTTAGGGTCGATCGCAACGTTGATTATACGTCGCAGGTTGTAGAATTCGATGGAAAGGATCGCGAGAGTTGACGGAACAGTACGTGATAGGATACGGGTCTTACAGCTCTCCCCACCTAATAAAAATTTTGTCCTCGAAATTTAAACCAGAACACAACTAATACAGAGCTTACCAAGGGAGGGAAATCATATCAGAACACAACATCCCAATATAATCAAACACCTAAGAGATGGGGACAATATCCACGAATCTCAGCCTCTTGCTCACAAGATGCCTCATCAACACTACCATGATCCCACTGAACCACGGATCCTGAATCAGAAATTATCGAAACTGGAATGCTAAGCAGCCTCACAATCTCAACAGTAGGGAGCTATATCAGAAAGTTTTTAAGTTATTCGAACTCGGGAATCTAACCATTCTAATTCTCAACAATCATATAGTGCAAGGTAGCTATTAGCAGATATGTGATGTTATCCTCAGGCATTCCTGATACCAACTTCTGTCACGCCCCAAACTCGGAAAACGGGCTCATAAAATTCCTGATCTCCGAATCCGGTGCCGACAGCCTCCGTAGTACCCCATTCTCAGTTCCTAGCGCCCATACGCCAGATTCCAATCCTGGGATCCTACAAGGAGGATTTTCAGTATGATTTTTTTTGTAATGAAGCATAACCACAAGTATACCCAAATCATAAAGGCAACATCATCATCACATATCCACTAATATAATCATTTGAATACACTGCTGAAAGGGAAATACATATATCGAAATCAAAGCTCCAAAGGACAGCTGCATGCTCCAAGCTCAACACTGTTACAACCTAACGCCACCTGCACGCATCTATCGTGTATAAGCTTATAAAAGCTTAGAGGGTGGTGGAAGTGTGTGTAAGGTAAGTGATAAGTATCAATAAAGTACATAAATCATACATCATCGGGATAAACAAAAATATTAATAAGATCATGAAACATATGACATCAGAGTAAGCAGAAGTGTACTGGTAAGTCCATGAATGCTATCAGCCGTACCAAGGCTATGCGATGCAAAACATAACAAGACAATAACGGATGCTGAGGATGCAATGCAATATGCAAATCCTGACGAGCCATGAATACCATCAACCTCATCTAGGACATATAAGTGCAAAAACATAGTAACCCAAAATGCTAAGTACTACGGATGCAATGTAATATGCGGTGCGAATGAAATGACTATGCTGAAATGTGAAGTCGGGATGATAGTACGGAGTATCACAGGCTATGGGGTCCATCACAAGGGACTTCTATCCAAACCAGTCCCATACCTAAATTTGGATAGTCAAACACAATGTGGTAAACTCCTGATCTCGGGTTAGTCGCACCCCCAACCGAAATCCTGGCTATGCGATGGTACACGTAATAAATAGTTACGCACCACCAGCCCGAGTGGATAGTGAATGAATGAATATGCAATTCCTGCTCAATAAGTCCACATATCAGTACAGTTCATCTCTGGGATCATCACCGGGGTCTATTACACTCTACGCCAGCTTGCCGCCCCTATCCGAGCGCATAACTGGGTAAGTGAAAGAGACCTCACTATCCACCTACCAATATCGGGCCCGGCTCGTCGATAGCGGACTTATTCTTCAAGCTGGTCAAACCCAACCTAGATATTGCCCCCTCACTCAGGCGGGTAAGGTCACACCCCTTCCCAACCGACCACGAAACAGTGAGAGACGTGGCCTCCTGGTATTCGGCCCTCGTGCGCTCATATATCCACTCGGTCTCGACGTTAGAGTCATCTCCTGGCCACGGAGGTTTAGAAATTTTCACCCAGGGACATCTATGACGCCCGTATGCTAGAACCAAACATTTCCGGTGTCCCGTCTGGCCATCCACGATATGCCTGTGGAGGCCACGACCCTGATGTCGCTAGGGCATACAATGATCAAGTAACATGTATGCGAGATGCATGAATCACATAGTACAAACATGCAGCAATCTCGCACGTACCATGCGCTCATGTCGGCACTCCATCTCATATGGAGTCCTGTAAATAGCTCAGCCCAACGGCTCATGTTATAACCAAACATTCCTCATATCAAGCATACATATGATGCGTATGGGCATGAATCATGGAGCTACACTAAGCATGTTATAAGGTGATGAAGTATCCTTACAACGCAGATGGCCTAGACGGCCTACACACAAGTATGTGCCTACCAATGGCCTTAAGGAGAGTTATAATGCGAACATTTAACCAACATTATACTTACAATGTGGACGTCAAACCAACATTGCTCCCAAGGCATAGCCCGCCATGTAGGTCAACACATAAAACACGGTGGAATCACATTCAATGGGCCTTATGTATACCCTATTGGGCCTTGACCTATGGGCCTCCAATACATCAAATGGGCCTCACAACATAGGCCTCATGTATATCAAGGTGGGCCTAAACAACGGGCCATAAATATGACAAGTGGGCCACATTGCATGGGCCATATGTATATATCAAGGTGGGCCTCAACGGATAGCCACAAGTACATCAACGTGGGCCTCACCACATGGGCCATATGCATATCAAATGGGCCACACCAATGGGCCTTATGTACATTGCAATGGGCCATATCCCATGGGCCTTGAATACGTCATAATGGGCCTCAACCCACAGCCTTAATACATCACAATGGGCCTTAACCCATGGGCCCCAAATACATCACAATGGCCCTCAACCCACGGGCCCTAATACATTACAATGGGCCCCAACCCATGGGCCCTAATGCATCACAATGGGCCTCAACCCATGAGCCCCAAATACATTACAATGGGCCCCAACCCATGGGCCCCAAATACATTACAATGGGCCTCATAACATGGGCCTTACATTCATATCAAGGTGGGCCTCAACAACGGCCCCATACACATCAAGGTGGGCCTCAACAATAGGCCATAAATATGACCAGATGGGCCTAATCACATGGGCCTTATATATATATACGAAGGTGGGCCTCAATGGACAACCACAAATGAATCAAGATGGGCCTCATACATATACCAAGGTGGTCCACTTGAACTATAGATCGGTCTTTACTTTTTTTTTTTTTTTATCTCAAGCTTGTAAGACAAGCTTGCCAATTGGTTGGACGGTTAAAATGCAACACATGCATCATGGTGGGTTCCACACACATGGCCCACTTAAGTGGATAGTTTTGAATATAACACAGACACCAAAGGTGGGGCCTACTGGCGTCCAGCAAATGCCTGGACCACATTGATAAAACACATACATGGTGGCTTCCACCATCCATTGCCGTGGACTGTGTGAGTAAAACACATACATCATTTTGGGCCTCACAATGGTGGGACACCCCAAGTGAACAATCTAATCCGTTCACCATCTTGGCCACCTCGAATGAGGTCAAATATACTCTGACTAGGACTTGTTTGGATGACAAGGGACTCCAAAGAGTGCCCTAGAGTGTTTTAACAGATGGACATTAATACCCCTAGTACGGCTCACTTGAGACTCGTATTTGCCTCAAATTTGGCACATGGCCTAAAATTATGAGGAGATGGTGGTCGGTATGGATTAAACAAATTAACCATGGTGGGATCCACGTGTGGTGGCAGCCTTCCACCCTCTCCCTCACCATCACTGGAACAATATGTCCAGGGAATTTTTTTTTTCTTCTTCTTCTTCTGTAACGCCTTGAAAATCGGGGGTCGAGCATAAACTCAACTCCCGAGTTCCAGAACATCACTTATGCAACAAAATGAATGATGATTGAATGTTGACTGTATTCGTGTATTGAACATGAGTGAGATTAAGCCAAAACAGCATATCATACTCCAGAGACAGTTAAAGTTGCAAGCGGAAGACTGTAATAGATAAACAAAATATATAAACTATGATGAGTCTCCAGAGTGTGATAACATTTCCAGGTTAAATAATTACAAGGACAATTCTAAAATATACCTAATGTGATGACGTGTAAAGTCTCCTATCCCAAATACCATAGCCCCGTCAATACAATACCAGGTCTTCATAGACTGTCAAGATACGATAGGAGAACTCCTCCTCATCATCATATAGTCAAGGCCTGCTTCACAAGCATCGCCATCACCCGAAACTCAACAAATCTGGGTGTGTACAACACCGTCCCGTAACATGGGAGTGAGTAGCTAACTCAAGTGGAACAATAAGGCATAAGTTAATGTTATCGATGCAAGCAAGAATGATAAAGCGAAATCAAACACTCCTAGTTACTCGATTAATGCAAGTATGAATGCAGGTATGATGGATGCCCTCACCGACATACTCCTCATGCGACACCATCTCACGTTCGCGCATGCTTACATCCCACAAAGGGCTCCACATCTTCCAGGCACATGCGATGCATGATGAGCATGATTACCGAGTTTTTAATTAGTCCATTTCAAACAAAGCGGGATTGGGAAACTAAGGTACCTCCCTTGTATCATTCCCAAACATGATCCATTCTAGGGTCGTCGGTCTAGTTAATATCGACGATGGTGTATTTTCTAGGTCACCGCAGAGTCGCCAGGGCTCATTACGCACAAAGGTTGCACTACTCCCCATCACCCCTTAAACGATTCATCACTATACGAAATGGCCTAGTTCATACTCTATATTCGCGGCGAACCCTAAGGCGCACCCACTTCGAAATATGCTCATGGCGGTCACTACAAAGGGTCGCCAGTGGCAATGCACAAAGGTTGCACCGCTCCCCCATCACCATATCAATGTAGGCCGACAGCACGAATATAGTGTCCCATACCACCATAATCGGCTCATGAGTTAAGGTGCTCACTGGTCACTACGGGGAGGCACGTAGCCCAGCCAGAACCCACCACGGTGTCCCATACCACCATGCCCGGCTCATGAGTCTTAGCGAATCGAGGTACCATGGTTAAAAGGGTTTTCATTGGTAAGTTTGGTACCTTAGGTTCAAGCATTAGTGACCAAACATGGTGAACATACAAAAGACAGATCGGGTTGCCTGACGAGCTCAATTCGAGCGCACAACAAGTTAAACGACATGAAGTGCATAAGCACTTCAAGGTGGCAACCACTATCGCCAACCGAAGTACGACTCGAGTTCGTCGAACACATCTCACGTGGCAAATGAATCACGTACCACGAATTCATTCTAGTACGATTGTCTGGACTATAATCATAGCCCCAAGCACAATCACTTGTCATCCTTAGCATATGGAGTAAAGCATGATAGACAAAGTAATTCAAGCATGATAAATAAAGTAATTCAAACATGCTAGTAGGCATGTTATAAGCATATTATAAAGCATGATATAAAGCATGTTGTAAAACACTACATTAATAGGAATACAAACACATGTATTGTAAGTAAGTGGTTTAGGTGATCAACCTCATGGAGGTAATCATACACGTCGCTAGGATAGTTGCGAATCCAATCTCAACACCCTAAAACATTACAATTTACTAACTACTACTCATTTAGACATTTCAACAAACACTTTAAAATACAGGAATCAACATACATGACATATGTTGATCACAGAGGTATAAGGCCAAATCCTTTTACTAGGGAGTTACCCCAATCATAACACGCATACACCCATGATGGATAGTCATGGCAAGCAGGAAACCAAGTTCCATATTCATTCAGTCATTTCCACAAACACTTGGGCCACACATTTTAGCATATATAGTGTGTATTGGCCGTGGCGTGGTTTAGGGTAAATCCTTTCGTCAAAGGGGGTATTGCAATACAATAATCAATTATCCATGACAATTAGTCATGGCGAGCACGAATGAGAATTCTATACTCATTCAGTCATTCTCACAACACTTAGAATACACTATTACAACATACATGGTGTATGTTAGCAAAACATGTATTAGGGCTATCCTCTAGCCAAGTGAGTATTTTATCCATGTATAATATATTACTACAGCAAATAATCATGATAAATACATCTCCAAAATTTATACGTATACAGTGTTTTCTAGAATACGCATTTTCAACATACATAGTGTATACAAGCGAACATGTATTACGGCGATTCCCTTCGCCAAGTAAATATTTTATACGCACATAATATATTTATACGACAATTAATCATGATAAACACATCGCTAAAATATACATGTATACGGTACTTCTTACAATACCGTATTTCTACATACATAGTGTTTATTAGTAAACATGTATTTAGGCTTAATCCTTTCGCCAAATAAGTATTTTATCCATACGTCATATATCCATACGACAAATAAACATGTCAAACACATTTCCATAAAAATACGTATACGTATTTTATACGAATACCTAGAGTATGTGAAATTCCAAATTCTACAATTCTAATCGAAACGGCTAAGGCACTTTGTACATGTGCAATGCATGCGGATCATGAATCTACCATTATTTGACATTGAAAGCGTTGAAAACCGCAACTTATACACTTAAAGTCCTCACCTTTGCCTTTGGAAACGAAACGAATCAATCCAAGGGTAGTGGAACTTCCGTATACGGAGATTTCTAGGAGCGGAATCAGTTAGTTGTTATGCAACCCACATCGATCCCACCTCAAATCGACCTAGGGTTAGGGTTTCTTACCTTCAAATGGGACAAAACACCGGAAAATGCCTAGAATAGGGCGGTGTAGGCCGTGTAACAAGCCGGAGCAGGAGGAGGGAAATCTCCAACAATCTCCAAGTCTTTCTCTCTTTTTCTCTCTCTCCTCTAGGGTTTTCTCCAAAATTCGTATGGCTGTGAGAGGGCTGTTCTAAGCTCCTTTTATAGCCACAAACATTACGAAATTAGACTTAGGTTCATGGGGTACTGCTTATATAGGATATTCGCCGCTTTTCCAGCTCAAAAGGGAAGTTCTGGTGCCCTCTTTGAACCAAACGTCAGACTTAAGCTCACCATCGATGGATCTACATGAGATTACATTTTTGACTCGATCGGATACCCAGATCGCACGTGGCGGACCACTTTCGCCGACTCGGTGGGCCACGATCGAAATTCCAAGTACATGTAAATGTTCCAAATTTTTCTTAATCCGAGGGTGTAATTTGGTCTGATTCTCGACTGGTCGTTTGCTCAATACCGACGCGTCAACGAACGATGCCGATCACTATTCCGGATATTTATTTTGGCATGGGAATAGTGTTTTCCACACTCCTCGCTCCGAATCGAAACGAATGGCCATGGAACATCGGATGAGCTGATTTTTGAGATGATTGTTAAGCCCGGGGGCCGTCCTAGTTCCTTAATTAATCGGACTCGATGTGCGATCTAGACCTAATACGAAGTTTCGTTTCATTCCCGAGAGCAGACGGGAAATGAGTTTGGTTCTAAACTTTAGGGTAACCTTCGCCAATGATTCTCGCAACTTTTGAGTCTTGCAGATCGTATTTAAAGCGATCCTAACTCATGGCTAATCGAGTTTAGTACTTAGTTAACTTTGTTAAATTTCTAAAGAATTTAATCCTAAGTGATTTTCGTCTGAGGTGGAATTTAGTCCATTGTAGTTTGTATATAAAGTGATCCAAGTTATACTACTTAGCTAGTTTAAGATAGTGTCTAGGGCGAAGGTGCTTTGAAAAATTGAAAGCACAAGGTAGTGAAGGGTGGGATTTGTGAAGAAAATGGTTTAAGGATCGATTTGAGGCTTTAATTGAGCGTTTAAGAAGTTAAACCTGTGTTAGGATTGATCCATTGCCTAAGGACGTCTAATCCCAGGTTGGCAAAAATCCGGGGCGTTACATCTTCTCTTTCTTCCTTTATATATATATATATATATATATATTCTACTATGTGGGGCCTATTAGTGGATAATCCATACCGTCTATTACATCGACCAGCTCTCTATGGACCAAATGAGTCTAATGATGGATAGGTCCACCACTTATACACACAACAGTAAGTATTAGAAAGTTCCAACAGTGGGAATTTGTTTCCCTTGGTGCGGTCCACTAAGAACTAAAATTCGTCTCATTTTTCAACTCATAGCCTAAAACTACAGTGGAAAGGTGGTGGACGGCATGGATTAAATAAATACATCAAGGTGGGGCCATGGTTGGGACGCCCCCACCCCACGTCCGCATGGTTGACGTGAGTGGGTGCTCCCACTACCACCATCAATTGTGGTGTGGTCCACCTGATGGTTGGATCGAGTAGATTTTTGGGCTACATGGCTAAAATGTGCCAGAAAATGGATGTATGGTGTGGATCTAAGAAATACATCAGTATGTGTCCCATGAGTGAAAACTCACTCCAAACCTCCCATGCAAAAAAAAGAAGTAAGAAATGAGCGTTGGTAACCCAACCCTTAGCATTTGCGGTATGGCCAACCTGGGATTCGGATTAACTTCATTTTTCGGCTCAACGCCTAAAATGATCTAAGGAAGGGAGTGGACAGCTTGGATTAAAAAAATACATCATGGTGGGGCCAACATGAGCAACCCACTCCAAGTTTGGAAACAAGCAGACATTTGTTTTTGGTTGCTTTACGGTACTCCTCACCGTCAGTTCACTTTACTATCTAGCCACGTCAAGATCCAGGGACGCTGGACGGTTTGGGTAACAAATATATAAGGTGGGCCCCACCTACAGACTTGCTACAGGTGGGCCACTAATGGCTGGATGGTGTAGATAAGATACACATCAAGGTGGGGTCCATCCAAGTGGACCCCACATAGCCACATCATCACATGAAAAAAATGAAAGAGAGAGGGAGAGAGAGAGAGAGAGAGAGAAAAAGAGAGGGACACGTGTGATGGAGGGCTCCGCCACTATGAGCCCTCCCTTGCATTCAATCATACATCAAGTGGGTCCCAATACATGTGGGCCCACCAAATCAAAGATCAACGGTGGAGATTCCTTCTCCACCCAAAATGGACGGTCTAGATGACTTCTTTCATGCAAGGAAAATAAACATCATGATGGGGTCCATGGAGAATGGCCCCATCATGGAATGATCATGAGAATCAAGGTGGGCCATCGGCCACATCTTAGGGTCCAAAGTGAGATCCATACCATCGATCGGTAGGCCTCACTTGGCCCATCACAAAAACATGAAACTAGCCTATCGAAGCACCCACCGTTCGATCTTCTTGGTCCATTGGAAAGCCGGTCTCCTTGTGCTCCACTTTGATGGAGGGTGATGAGAGATGGATGGGTAGGATGAAGGTTCTTTGGGATGGGAAGGTGGGCCACCAAAAATCACTTTTTCTCTCACTTGGGATGGCTTGGATGTGCACATTTTTTTTTCTCTCTTGGTGTTGCTTTGAAAAAGTGTTGAGAAAGAAAGGGAGAGATGGGATGTAAGGAGAGAGAGTGATGGATGTGAGTGATGGGTGAGGTGATGTTGTACTTGACTAGGTATAGGTGTGTAAGAGAGAGGGTGAGAAAGAGTTGACTTGGTGGTTGCTTGGGGATGGGGTGAAAGGTGATGTGTACTTGACATAAAGTGATTGATTAATTGATGTGATTGATTGATTGATGGGACATGGTGTAGAGATTCTCTTGGGATTGCAAATGCTCGGCATTTTCCTCGAAATAAACGTCGGCCCATATCTTCTAGCTTGGGTATCAGATCGGTGCGCGAGTCATGGCGTTGGAACTGCAGCGACGGTGCGGTCGCAATGATATAGGTCTCGGATTAAGCCGACTCAATTCTACAAGATACGACTTAGGGTCGATCGCAACGTTGATTATACGTCGCAAGTTGCCGGAATTCAACGGAAAGGATCGCGAGAGTTGACGGAATAGTACGGGATAAGATACGGGTTTTACAGTTCTTGAAGACTGTCCCTGACTGGATGCTACACCTTTGTCCTTTTCCATGTGATAGATAGAATATTGAACGATTTGGGAAAGATGACAAAAAAACTGACAAAAATGAAAAATACCCAAAAGAGAATGGACTCTCGACATGTTAGAAGGGTATTACTAGATTTGTGGAATGATTTGAGTGGTCCGACGTGGGTCTAACTAATTTGGTCAAGAGAATCGAGCAGAGAATGTGTCAGTGAAACCCTTGAGAAAATAACCCCCTTTTTCGTTTCGCTTGCTTTTATCGGGTGGCATCTGTCGATATGATCGACCATTGTTTCGATAATATCGAGAGGTTGCTTATCGATTCTATCGAGTGTATCTTCGATATCATTCTTGGCCACCTGACAATCCATATCCTAAGGAACCGTCGATAATATCGACCTTTTATCGATAAATCGAGAATGTCATATCGCTAGTCATATTGAAGATGAAGATTTGCAGTTTTCAGCATTCAGACGAATCTTTAAGTATACTTTTCGTTCTTCTATCAACAGTATACTCAACAAAAAAATTATGCACACACACTGTACACAACAAAATTATAAACATTTAAATGTTTATACAAAAAAAAGGAGGTGAACTACCTAAGATATATCATTTCAAGTTCAGCTAAAATATTTCCTCATTTTAGCACAGGTTCAGATTCTAATGCATGATCTGGACTAATTCTTCCTTATCCATTTCATTTTGTTAACCGATTTAGGTGGTGATGCACGGACATTACTTCTATCCATATCCTTAAGAGGACTCTTAAAGTTCTGTATTTCTCTGGCTGACAATTTGATAACATGATTCTGACCAGAGTTAAGTTGAGTCCTCCTAGGAGTTATGCATTCAAAATTATAATGTCCTAAATCACCACATAAATCACATGTTGGAGTTGTTCTAGTTTTGCTTCCAGAAGCAGCAGATTTTTCAGTTCTAGGAGCTGCATTTCCAGACTTTGATTTATGTTTTTCATATTTAAGACTGCTTTTATCCTTTCTAGGTCTTCCCATTCCTAGCAGTTTTTCTAGCTTTTCGCCACTCTGGGAAAACTTGTAGTTTATCTTGGCTATCTTCTTGGATTCTTCCAGATCAAACAGGAGTGTATGATTTTCATTTTGAAGCAGCATATTTTTGTCTTTTAAGATCTCAACCTGTCTGTTCAATTTCTCAGACTTGGATTCGAGGAAGGAGTTGACTCTTTCAAGTTTGTCATTGTCAGAGTGATATTGTTGTAAGTCATTGATTAGATGAGTATTAATTTCTAGAGTTTTATCCAATTCTCTTTGTAGCAATTTCAGTTTGTTCTCAGATATTCCAAGTCTTTTGACCACTTTGATGCTATAGATACATAGTTGATTGTAAGCATCTTGTAGCTTGTCCTTTTCTTCTTCTTCTTCTTTTTCAGTTCCCTCATTGTCAGATGAAAATGATTCAATGGCTTGTTGTTCTTTCTCGTTCTCAGATTCGGTGGGAATGATTGAAGCAGTGGAGACCATGAGTATTTTCAATGATTTCTGATCTTCATCGCTTTTTGAGTCATTAGATTTTGAATTTGACTCCTCAGTATCATTCCACGTGGCAGCCATAGCCTTGCCCTTAGTTTTTCTATTTGGGCATTCAGTAGATAGGTGTCCATACTCGTGACAGGTGTAGCATTGTGGTTCTTTGGTCTTTTACCAAATTTACCTGCAGAAGGTTTATAGTTCACCTTTCTCCCTCTAGAAGGACGGCCGCGATTCTTCTGAAAGAATCTTCTAAATTTTTGTGCCAGCAAGGCCACTTCTTCATCTTCATCTTCCTTTTCACTTTCATTGTCCTCATGAATTATTTTCTTTAAAGTTTTTAAGACAGTGTTTTTGGATTTTTGGGATTGTTTGCAGTATAGTTCAAAAGTTTGTAGGGAACCTACTAGTTCTTTACTTTAATTTCATCTATATTTCTACACTCCTCAATTGTTGTAACCTTGGGATTAAATCGTTCCGGTAGGGATCTTAGAATTTTCCTATAAATTTTCAGTACCGGAATTTTCTCTCCCAATCCACCCATGGAGTTGCAAATTATATTTAAATTTGTAAAAAACTCCATAAATGTCTCATGCTCTTCCATTCTGAGACTTTCGAACTCTAAAGTCAGGAGTTAAAGTTTGGATCGCTTCACAGTGCTTGTGACTTCATGGGTTGTTTCCAATAAATCCCATGCTCCTTAGATGTCCCACACATACTTATCTGATTGAATATATCCTGGGACATGGCATAGTAGATAGCATGCATAGCCTTGGCTTCAGATGTTTACCTTTCTTTGTCGAATGCTGTCCACTTTTCTTCAGATGTCATGATCCAAAGATCTCAGAAAGTAGTGCATCCTAGCCTTCCAGTATGCATAGTTTGAGCCGTCAAATATTGGAGGTCTAGTGACTGATGAGCCCTCTCCTTTGGCCGTATTCCCAACTTCAGTCAAGACCACTCTTTAGGCGGTGAAGCCCTTAAAGAGAGACCCTCTCTGATACCAATTGAAATGGTGGTGAAGACCGTACTAGTTGAAGAAGGAATATGCCAATATGTCCTAGAGGGGTGAATAGGACTTTTTAAAGTTTTTATGAGTTATTTAAAAATCCTACTTCACTAATCTTATGATCATGCAATTCTCAGGATTACTCAAATGTAACACTACTAGCTTCCAAGCCTGTTAGAGGATCCAATCACAAACTGCTTAAGGAGTAAACAATATGCAATCTAGTTCATGATGGATATGACTGTGTAGGTGTGTGAGAAGTGATCAGATAATTAGATATGAAAATATTAAAGCAAATCACTCAATCAAAATGACTATCTCAAACACAGTCATTTTATAGTGGTTTGACGATAAGTCTACTCCACTCCCGGCAACCACACTCAACCCTTGAGTGTATCGAATTTCACTAAGGACGTTTTACAATGGTTCACCTTTAACCTATGGTTTTAAATCAGGTTCACTTTCAACCTTTACAACCTACACTGAGGCTGACTGTTTATGCTCTCACGAGCAAGAGTCAACACAATGCACCCACTTTTAGGTACACTGGCCAAGGATCTTCTATAAGACCCTACTGGAGGTTTCTACACGGTTGACCTCAAATCCTAAGGTTATACCCGGTTCACCTAAAACCCAGAGTTTTACTGGTTCACTCCTAACCAGATGTTTATGCACTCCACAGAGCAAGGGTCCACACAATGCACCCACAATGTACACTCTTGCTGGAGGCCTCCTTGAGGACTTCAAAGGGTGAGAACCACTTAAGACCCAATTCTAGAAAGGAATGATCATAAGTGTCCTCTTGGACTCTAGATACTTACAAATAAGCTGATGAGTCCTGTTTAGCTCAATGCTGAAGATCTCCTCCTCCTTGTTGACGAAGAGTCTTTTGCTCCCTTAATCTGCAACATAAAATGATGTACCAATACTCGGCTTCAGATTGGTCAAGGTGAAGATAGAATCCTACTCTCAAAATATTTTCCTATCAGGAATGTAGAGCGATTCCTATCTTATGCATTCAAGGCATCCTAGCTTAATGATTTGCCATTAAGGTAGTAGCTAGAGGATCCTTAAATGCGGAAGTTCATTCCTCAAACCACTCTATTGAATGTTAATGGTGAGGGTGGATTAGAGGATGAACTCCCTTGAAAGAAAGGGCTTTAGATATAAGATATAATTTAAAACATTTAAAATCCTTCTCTACTTTCTCTCACAGTAACAAAAGACAAGTCCTCTATATATAGCCAAAAGGTTCCAACAGATATAAAACGGTCACATTTATGACAAAGTTTGATATCATCAAGTAGGTTCGATATCATTGAGCGTATACTCTCGATAGCATCGATGGTCTGCTCGATGACTCGGACTCAATGTCATACGCTTTTGGAACTCTTTGCCAATTGGTCGATGAATCGAAACTATTGTTGATGTCATCGGATTTCGAACTCCGATTCCATCGATGATAGGATCGATCTATCGATACTTGAAAAATGAGAGAGACTTGACTTCGAAATATTTCAGGTTTTCATGAATGATCAGGGAACCAACGAGATCATCAGAATTTGAATATCGATGATATCGAGATTAAAGTCGAGGCATCGATAAATCCAGCTAATTTGTCTTTTAAGGTTGCTGGACAGTTTATGACCTTGTTCGATGCAATCGACCTGGTGCTGATATCATCAATATTTGAATATCGATTCTATCGAAGGGCCCCCAATCATAGTTAAAAATGACCTGAAATATCTGTTGTAAGAAATGCGCCCCTTGATCGATATCATCGATGGATTCCCGATGTTATCAATATTTAATTTCAAATCATATCGGAAGAGCATCGATATATCGAAGGAATTTGAGATTTTCATTAAAAAATAAGGGCGCCGAAAATATGCCTGTCGATTATATCGAGCCACTCTCGATAGACTCGGGATTTGAATATCGATGATATTGATAGGTGTATCGATACATCGATAATTCGTTCAGATATGTTGTGAAGTTGCTGGACATATTTAGTGCTTATATCGATGATATCGATAGATGTATCGATACATCGATAAATCCATCCAGATGAATATTTAGTTGCTGGACACTTTTGGTCCTCACATCGATAATATGGTTAAGGTATCGAGGACATTGATAGAGCAGGTCGATCATATCGAGGGTGTTCCGATAAAATCGACAAGGCAAGAAAAACTTAGAAATTTTCTTATTTTGAAAAAAGTTTTCTCACCTTAAAACCCTATAATTTCTAACTTATTTTTAAGGGTTTAAGTCACCTGGTGTTTTGGGATATGGGATGTGAGGCTTTAGGTTTACCTGTGGTGAGCTTGCACACATCCGGTTGAGGCAGACGCTTGAATCGATCTTCCTATCAAGCTCTGTAGACACTCTGACTCAACGTTCACATAACTTGACAAACCAGGGCACTTTCACCGAAAACTATAAAAGAATATGAGTTGAATAAGTTAGATCAAAAGGTCAATATCTTAATCTAATTGTGTCTAACAGATGAGGTCCTCTACAATGTTATAAGAGAGAAGATTGCAGCTGAGACATGAGTGAAGTTAGAGAATATCTATGCGAAGAATTCTTTTAAGAATCTTTTGTATCTGAAGCTACAATTTTTCAATTTAAAGATGTTTGAGAGGTTGATGTTGAGACCCATATTAGTAACTTCAGTAGGCTTGTTCGCAAAATTTTCAAATAAAAGATGAAGATCAAACACGTATTTTGTTGAATTCTCTTCTAGAATCATGAGTTGTTCAAAGACTTTTTATGCACTGGTAGGACGACCATTAGCATTGAGACCATTATCTCTTCTCTTTAGTCGAAGGCAATGAGAAAGAAAAGCGGTGACATGTGTGCTTATACATTTACATTGATTACGAAGGAGAGAAATTCTGAGTGAGATAGATGATCTTCGCAATCGAGATCCAAACCCAGGGACAAGGGCAAAGGCAAACTAAAGTGCTAGAGTTGTGACATGATAGGGTACATGAAGAAGGATTGTCAGAATCCCAAGTCTAGGAAGGAGAAATGAAAGGGTTCTTCCAAATAGGCCAACACTACGGAATCCAGTGAGGAGGCAAGTACTAGTGATGTGCTGACCTTATCAAAATACGATATTTTGATGATGAATGGATTTTGGATACGAAGACTTTGTATCATATGACCTCCCATAGGAGTTAGTTCACCAGTTATAGTGAGTGTGATGGTGGCTAGGTCTTTATGGGAAGTGATAATGTCTGTAATATGGTTGGTGTTAGATCGGTGCGCATCAAGATGTTTGATGGCATGGAGTGTATCTGGACCGATGTAAGACACGTTCCTGAGTTGAGGAAAAGATTGATATCTTTGGATGCACTCGAGGCACCTTAATGCAAATTCACCAGGTTCGATCGTATCTTTAGGGTTTTAAAGGGGGTACTTATAGTAATGAAAGTACGGAGGAATAGTAACCTTTACAGGTCAATTAAGAGCACTTCATTGAGTGGAGTTCCAACGTTTGTAGCGGATTTCATGTTGATGCCACATGAGTGAGCAGGTCATGAAGGCACTTTCTGATTATTGTTTGATCCTAGTTTTTAAAAGCATTGGTTTTATTATATGCATGCATTGTATATATGGTAAACAGTCAAGGTTATCTTTTAAGTTTGGGAAACATATTTGTAAAGGGGTTCTAGATTATATGCATTTTAATGTATGGGGGCCATCACTCGTAGTTTTTTATGGAGGATCATCATAATTCGTTACGTTCATTGACAATTATTTCAGAAAGGTGTGAGTTTATTTTATGAAAAATAAATCTAAGGTTTTCACCAACTTCAATAGTGGAAGCCGATGGTGAAAAAATAGTCGGTGTAAAAGGAAAAAGTGTTGAGGACAACAACGTTGGATTGATCGATTGAAGGTAGCCCAGAAGTGTCTAATAAACAAAGTCTAAAATTCAAATCGAGATCGACTGATCGACAGGGTAGTTCGATCAGTCGAAGGTATAGTCTGATCAATCAAACATGCAGTCTCGATCGATTAAAAGGGATAAAAAGTGTCCAGAGAGTTGTGTTGGAAATTCGAATTGATCTCAA
The DNA here is from genome assembly GCA_030180095.1 of Magnolia changhungtana. NCBI lineage: Eukaryota > Viridiplantae > Streptophyta > Magnoliopsida > Magnoliales > Magnoliaceae > Magnolia > Magnolia changhungtana. Next base: position 3,983,872 of record JASAUF010000198.1, on the reverse strand, counting down.
TCAATCAAAGTGGATTTCGATTGATCGATGGGACGTCGATCAATCTTGATTGATTGACAATCCGCTAGAATGTTCTATTCGATTAGAACTTCGATGTTTTAATTTCATGATGTAAATTAGTAAAAGCCCTTGATTTTGTTAAAACGCTTGAATGGTCAACACACCATGGTTAATTAAGTGGGCCCGACATTAAAAAGGAACTATTTCAAAACTATGTGGAGGACAAAACCAAGATCAATGGTTTAATTCCTATACGAATTTCAGATTTAAGGAAATTGACTAACCATAGGTGGACAGATTGCACAGACATACACTGGTAGAAATATAATTTGAATTACAATTATTTAGGTGATTCCAAACTGATTGATCTCAGAGTAACATCTCAGAATCCACATCACCAGATTTCAGGTGATTGATCCCAACACGTTTCCTTTCTGTTATGATTAGAGTAGTCATTTGATTGTTGTATTCATTGTATTTGCTTGTATAATTGTTTTGTTGAATCTTTCTTTGTTAAAATGTTATTACTGGAACATTATGTCATATGTGACAAATTATTAATATGATACATCAATCATTTTCATTCATCCATGCCATGCATAGCGTACCTGGGTTATTTCCCTGGAGGCTCTCCCTGTAAGACCTATAGGTACTTACAGTACCGAGTGACTTAGGGGACCATCCCTGTATGCCCACAATTTGTGGAAGCCTATCCCAGAAGAGGAGATGATATGGAATCTAACTGAAGCAAGTAGATTGATCAACCCACTTGATGCATTCACACATCCATACAGCTCATAACATTCATGCATTTCCTACTTTATTTATGATGTGCATAAATCATGATGGGTTCACTCATTGGGCCAGGCCATATGACATTATATTGATGGAAAAACCATACAGATTTTGTGGAAGATGAAACAGTTGCTTAATTTTCAGGACAAGATCAGGTTGAACTGGTGGATGATCCACAAGGGCAGTGGCTCTATCTTAAAAAGACAAGTTGAATGCGTTAAATCACTAGCATATTGGGTTGAAATTTATGTTATATTCTTTAATCATGTTTCAAGCTAATTAAGTTGAGTAGTTGAGAATTTTGAAATTTTAAAATATTTGTTTGGCCAATGGTTTAATAAAACCCTAAATGGGTGGGCTCTAAGGTAGTGAATATTACCATATGAAGATATGAAACATATGGGTTAAATGATTTTGAATTCTTTTGATTGTTTGATATATGTGAATGGTTAGAATAATTGAATGTGAAATGCCTTGATTATCATTTGAGTTTGTGAACTTAAAGTACATTTAAATTATGTCTCTAGGAAAACAGTATGAATTTAAGTACACATCGTGTATGAGTGATAGTCCGTAACTTGGGTCAGAGGGTGCACACTCTGTAACCAAAATTTGGGGTGTGTTAATAAAAATTCGTCTGAACAAAAACTCGATGGTCCACATCATAGGAGAGAGTTGAGAGGGGACACCTAACAAATAAAACATTCCTGAAGGTTTGTGGAGCTCGCCATATGTTTTATTTTCCATCCAATGTCAATTTATTCATCAGACATGACCCATTGGGATGAATGAAGAAACAAATGCCATTCTAAAACTCAAGTTGGCTAAACTACATGAATTTAGAGGTTCGATGTGACATATGGCTTTATTTGCTATTTTGTGGCACAACTGAGTCGAGGATGGGCCTAATTTTTGGCTTCATAACCATAAGAGGGCTATCATGATTGTAACACCCCGACCCTCCAATACTCAGGTATTGGATGTCCCCGGGTGTTACCAAAATATTTTTGGTTAACATGTGTAATTTCATGTGCATGCACGTGTTTTAAGCCAGAGAAACTTAGAGCTTATTAGTGAGAATCTAATTATGAAAACCTTGATTAAGAGTCCTCACTCGACTAAACCAAAACTTATCCAAAATAGTAAAATTTTATAAATCCTATTCTAACCTTGCATGGTGGTTTTTGACATGATAAGAAGCAAATCATAAGAAGATATGACATACTAAAACTCTAAGATGGAAGAGATACATCCGACCTAAAACTTACTAAAAATAGTAAGTTTTTCGTGAAACTACGATTTCAAAGAGGAATGAGTCATTTTCTTATGAAGAAGAGCTACGCGACCCTCTTATGTGGGTCCGTTGGCCTCAGAAGGCTTGTTTCAATCCAAATTCATAGGTCGAGCATCCCTTAACTCATCCTAGATCTAAAGTTATGGCCGATTTACAGTTCGCATTTCGAGCAGCCAGATCTCTTTATCTAGAATGAATTTCTTTGACCTGGGCATGCTTGGGGCCCAATAATGGCATGCCCTATGTAGGATTGGGCTCAGATCTATCGGACTAGGCCCGCTTTCTATCGGGTCTCTTTCAGTCCATCTATGAGGGAATATGTCTGCGGTCCACTCTACATTTGATGCCTGATAGAGATTGATCGGTCGACCCTTAGGATCTTAAGTGTGAAGTGAGGACCTTTTGTTAGATAAGACAGGACTCTGTCAATTCGATCAACAGTGTGTTATCAGAGAAATTGGCATTTTTCAAGCCGATCATTGGTCCCTATCAATTTCTGTTGACTCGATCAACAGTCATAGTTGGTCCAACAGATGGGCCGCGTAAGAAGGCGACCTCGCTAGATCTGGGCTGTGCGAGGTTCCCGACATCAATCATAGGTAGGGGTGTACATCGAGTCGAACTGAGTTAAGCTGGCCTTAGCTCGACTTGGCTCGGCCACTAGCTAACCTCAGCTCAAACTCGGCTCGGCTTGGTCCTTGAGCCTAACTGGCCAGCTCGGCTCAGTTAGGTCAGCATCTTAGGCTAGTTCAAGCCGAGTTCAAGACAAGATCGAGCCGAGTTCACCATTGCAGCATTTTCACAAACACCTTGACTGCACCTTCAAAATCTCACTGCATTTGAGACAACAACAATGGTTTTATAGGTATTTTATCAAACACCTTCTAAACAACATAAAAATCAAGAAAAAAGGGTGTTGGTTTCATATACATACCTTCCTTGCCACCGGCCACACTTCTTTGAGTCATTTCATCGAACACTTGGTGAGCAACATCAACATCAAAGTAATCGAGTCACCGAACTGGTTCGATCCAAGTTCGATTCAAGCTGGGTTTAATCCAAGTCGAGTCAAGCTGGGGCCAGCTTGAACTTAGCTCGAACTCAATTTCGAGCTCAAAAAATCAGCTCGACTTGGCTCAAACTCAGCTTCGAACCAAGTCGAATCGAGCTTTATCGAGTCAAGTCGAGCAAGCTAACCGAGATAGCTCGGTTCGTGTACACCCCTAATCACAGGTCATATTTCACCTCCCTTGATTAGGTAAGAGGTCCCTAACCTTGGTTATTGGATTTTTCCAAATCTCCTACCCTTTTGACGCTATTAGGGGTTAGAAAGCCCTTTGCATTCCTCAGTTTCTCAAACCCTAATGTTAGGGTTTGTCTATGATAGGGTTTGCGCTCCTTATGATAGAATTAGGGCAGGCCCTCCTCTCATGGTAACTATATTTGGGTGCGACATCATTTGGACATTCGTACGCTAATCTCATGCTCCGATTCATCAAATCAAGTTCAGTATTGTTCGAGTCAAGGTAGGTAACCCTAATCCCTTAATTTACATTTAATTAGGGCTAAATCCAAGGTCATTAACCATAGGCTTGTGCCTTAATTTAGCTTTAGACCTTTTCTGTAACACCCCGTACATTCAGTACTCGGGTGTTACCATAGGAACCTAATTAGTAGGCATGTGTGGGAACACATATAACCCACACTGCTAACCACCTCTCAATAAGTCACAATTTGACCATCTTAATCATCTGAATTTGGATCAGGGCGACCTACAACACAATCATAAGGTCTGAGGTCAATCCACCTTAAATTCACTCTTAATTGCTCATAGTAGGATTGCATCTATGATCTAAGCTGAAAGTTGAAGTTTCGACATCATATTCATTTGATTGCAGAGATCAATGAAGCCTTAAATTTTACCCTAAGTAAATGCGTATGATCTTTCAATCCAACTGTGAATTAGGCAACTCATTTGATCAACCTCTAGATCAATCCACAAGGAGTAACCTTCATCCATAGTTAGGCTATCCAACCATTAACTCTTAGGGTGGACCATCATGCCGTAACGAGGCTGAATTACAATTCACCAGAATCAGGACCAAAATCATAGATCCATTAATCAATTAATCCGAACTAGTAATGAAAGCTATCAAATCACTAGATTGATATGGATCAACAATTCGAAACCAAATCTGACCATCGAATTTCAAAAGAAACTTGTAATTAACTACTAAGGAGTTTAATTAAATCGTTGGTAGCCCACTTATCTACATGGCCACTTTAAAATAAGGCCCTGAGCTTAAGAATCTTAATTATTAAATTTCCAAGGTGATCTAACCATTGGAGTTATACTAATAGGCACCTAACCCATAAAATTTCGATTGGTATAGGCCATCCGAGTATGGGATCTACCTCAAATCAGCTTTATGGTGTTAATAAGACCCGTGGAAGAAGATGGACAGGGTAGATTTATCATAACCACCACGGTGGACCCCACCTTGAGGTGCGAGTGCACAGGAGGGATGTGCACTTGCCGTACACGGGTCCTGGGAGACCTGTCAGCACGGGCTGGCCCGTGTTTTTCCAAAAACAGAGAGGTCCTCTCTCTCTCTCTCTCTATTTTTTGATAGCTGACGTACAGCGTCCGTTTGGGACACGCCATGACCCACCATCTCAGATCAGATGCGTGATCCGAACCGTCCGTTTTGTTCAAGGCAGTGAGCTGACCAAAACCCAACCTATCTCGCATGTTAGAATGGATGCACAAGAGCACAATCTCCAGCGAGAGCAGGGCCTACAAACACATTCCTTTCAAAAATGGAAATTCCATTCCGCTGCTGCCACGAGGGTGATTCGCGTGAACATAGCTCCCAAAATCTCGGCCCTTCAATTCGAAAAATCTTAGTCATCTGTCCCATTCACGATGTAGAAAGCCAGCGACTAAAACAGCTGTCGGTTTGAGAATACCGGCTGTATTTGGAGCCGTTGCAAAACCCCTTCATCCTAGCCATTTGGTCTCCATCAAATGGCTCTCGAGAGCTAGGGTGAGCTACAAAGAGTGAGCGGATCGAGCTGCAACAGAGCTCCTTCATTTTCTGGCAGACGTGCTTAAAAAAAATGTCTTTCCTTCCACCCTCGAACCCACTAAAAAAATGCCGAGCAACCTTTGATTTTCCTCTTCTCCTAGCTTTCCAAGACCCATACACAACGTTTGGCAAGCTTAGTTCGAAGGAAAACCTGCAGATTGAGGATCCGCCATTACCACCCACATCACCTTCCTCCATCGAAGTCGAACCGAGTTGTGGTCCGAGACAGGCTCGGTTCGTGTTATGCTAGGGTTCCAGCAAAAAAGAAGAAAAAGGAAGAAGAGTAGAAGGAGAGAGTGAAAGAAAGGCAGAGAGGAGAGAGGGAGAGAAATGGAAGGAGAAATAGAGAAAGAGGGAGTAGAGAGAAAGAGAGTATGGGTGGTGCAGCTGCACCAACCTGACTCAGTTGGGACTCAGATGGGGTGGGTCTTACTGAGTCCAGTGATGGACGTGGGTAAGAAGAAGAATGGCGAGGTAGGAGAAGTAGAAGAGAGGGCAGAGAGTGGTTGGGGTGAGCTTAAGAGCTCGACCTGCCGTCGAGTCAGCTCGCAGACTCGAGACAAGTCACTGGTTGTTTAGGGTTACTCAGGCCTGGTCGAACCAGGGCAAGCTAGGTGGACTTGATCGTGGGCTAGCTATAAGGTAGGCGGCTTAGATCGCTGCCATAGTCCATGATGGTGAGCTTGATCGCATCAACGATAGGGCTAAAAGTTGGGCGGGTTCACCACGACCAACTCGACATTGGGTTGGGCTCGGGCAAGATATATCCGGTTCGATCTCAAGCTTGGGCTATACAAACACCAACCCGATAAAACTTGGGTTGGGCTCAGGTTGAGGTCTCGGGTTGCCCGACCCAACCTGAACCCAATCAATATATAAGTTACTTATAAATTATAATTGACTGTGAATCGTTTGTGTCAAAGGCACACTAGTGATGTCAGGTCTCATTTGTCCACGTCATTTCCAAGGACTCAAGCTAACAAGATATGCCGAATTTCTCTCTCCCAAATAGATTGCGTGCTATGCTACATGACTTTTAAATGAGTAGTTGTCCTATATTTTAGCTTTTTTTTTTTTTAAAAAAAAGAAAAAACTGAAGTTCTTTATGATGAATAATCACATATATAATTAATAAAATCATAGATACAAAAAATAGGTCCTATATTGAAATATAATAAACTAATGTAATAACGAAAATATTAGCACGTATACACCCGACCAACCCAATCAACCCGACTGAGCTCGCTTGGATTGGCTTGGGTTGAGAATTCCCAACCCGAGATTGGGTTGGGTCGGGTTAGGGTTGAGGTATAGGAACCTTGGGTTGGGTTAGGGTTGAGCACCAACCTGACCCAACCCGCCCGACTTTCAGCGATAATCAACGGTCTCGGTTGTGTTTGAAAATTGTTAGACTGGAATACGAAAGGAGAAGAGGAGTTTTCCTCTTTGTTTTGGGTTGGGTCAAACCAGCTGGACCCACCAGTAATGAAAAAAAAAAAGAGAGAAGAAAAAAGAAGTAAAGAAAGAAAGAGAGGAGAAGGAAGGAAGGAATAAAGGAAGGAAGGAACTCGGTTTGATCCAAGTCATCCAGCCGATTCAACTCGACTCAAACCGAGTCAACAAGGTGAGTCAACCTTTCCTCCCCATGCTAGTCTCGTTTTGATGTACTGTTATCGTTTGTTGCCATTGAAGTTATTAGGATTATTAATATTAGCAATGGTTAGCCATTAGTAAATCGTTATGCTAGAACTAGTTATTATAAACAAATTATAATTATTAAATGGTAGTATTTTATTTATCATCCTAAATAATTATTTTGGATAGTAGATTTACTAATCATGATGATTATTATTGCTATATTAGCTAACATTAGTCGTAACATTGATGTTAATAAATATCTTATAACTATTAAATTAACATTTATTAGGATTATTAATAGCCATTAGTGAGTTACCTATACTAATATCGGTTATTACATACAGGTTTCAATGGTTAAATAAAAGTGTTTTACTCCTCATTCCTAAAAATCATCCTTAATAATAGTGCACACTATTTGCTCCCATTACAAAGATTATTGGTGTCCTACTAACTAATATTAATTATATCATTACCATGAAATTATTGATACTATTAGCATAGTATCCATCACCTGAAAATATTATCCTTAAAAATAGATTTTTACTATTTTATTACCACTGTAACACTTATTATTACCAGGGTTGTAAAAATTAAAATACATCATTAACGTTAAATTTTAACTAACTACATTATTATATTGCATTTAAACCACACATACATCATAGTACAACTCCTAGAACTAAACCCTAGGATGAAACCCTAAGAATAATCAATTCAAACCCTAGGTTAAGACCTTAACCCCAAATAGTGTGTATGTTGGATCTAACCATACAACTTTGCGATTTATGGTAGGATTTGATTCTAAGGGAACACACCTCCTAGCGGTGACGTAGGCGATCCAAAACATCAGGTGATGATTTCTTTCCCTTGAGCTTTTCATTTTCCCATTAGTTTAAGTATAGTTTTATTTTAATTTAAATTGATAATTGATATCTCCATCTTATAATCACATGTGTAATTGTTGAAATTAAATTGCTAGATTTCATGCTTAATATTTATCCTGTATATTATCTCATGCATGTGGATTATTTGTGGATTGCTTATGGAACTTAAACTGGTACATTAGTGGGAAACCCCCACCTATAAATGTACACCCATACTTGAGATATAACCCGACTGGTTGTGATTGTAATGGACCTTCGGCTTAGTGGTTATTGAGTGGTGGTTTAAATTGATCAATGATACAGGCTTACCATCTAGGGTCGTTGTGTCCAATGATTTTAAGGATGATTTTTTTATCGTATGGTTTCGATATTGGCCCTACGTGGCTTAGTTTTACTAATCGCCCTATGTGGCTTAGTTTGATATTCTCCCTATGTAGTTTTGTTTTAGTACTTGCCCTAGATGGGTTCGACATTTTATTCTATACAACCCTGCGGTGGTAAGCCCCATATACTATAATATAATTGGCCACTAGTCATCGGGTTTCCATTAAACATCCTAAGATGGTAGTCTGATGAGCCGGGGATGGTGGTATGGGACCTATGCCCGAGCTTTCAGCCTACACTAGTGACGAACCCCCGTAGTAACCTTGAGCTTATTTAAATTGGCTTATTGTAATTGGACTAATAATGGTTTGGCTAATCATGCATATATGGCACAGACCAGGGTCTATCGCTATCGTATGTATTCTATCCGACTGGATGATCATTCCCAGGTCGATGATTGCATGGGTAACGAGCTCACTGTCTGCACGGATGAGCATCTACGGGGGGATGATTGCATTCACGCATCCATGTATTTAATAAGACCTGCATCATGTATTGTTTTATATGCTTTGTTTTATAACTATGCTTATCTAATGTGGCGGTGTATAATCTTGAGGAGAATTCACACTGAGTCGGCCACTCATCTATCAAATATATAACCATATAGGTAGCACAGGTGGCTTAATTGATTTTCAGGTTTAGACTGATGAGGAGCAGAGTACCACTGTTGAAGATGCATGATTGTATTATCAAGAGTTGCTACGTGGTTTTACAGTTCCAGATTTGTTATAATTTGCTTTATTTACTTGTAACATCATTTCACTTTGTAATTGTAAGTTTGAGACATTTGTTTGTATAGTCATTATGGGCAACCTCTTGTATATTTTAAATGTGAATGCAAATTTTTCTTTATGTTGTTTTGTCCATCCTATGCTAAATCTGCTTACTCTGAATGAAAGAAAATATATGTATGTGTAGTTTTAGCTCTCTATAGGTTAACACTCTGGTTTTTGGGAAACGGGTCATATACTTGGGTCCTGAAAACATTGGGTGTTACATTTTCTCTTAAATTTTTTTGAAGCTAGGGCTGCATTCGAATCGAGGGCTTTCAACCTCTAGTTGAAGTTCTACCCTTCAAGCTTTCCTGCGACATTTTTAGTCTTGGGATGGTCTCAATACTTGGACAATTATGCTAATTACTTTACGATTCATGCGATAACTCTTGTATCCTATCTCGCATGTGTTAATTTAGGGTAAATGGCTAGAATTCTTACATGTTTAGAATCCTGTATATGAACACATAATATGCTAGATCCCTATATAGGGTAAATCACACATGCACACTCCCTAACACGCTCAATCTATATAACTCTATCACTTGAGCCATGGAATTTTCATAGACATGTAATTATAACATGCTATAGTATGAATCACGTGCATGTGGGTTAAATGGTTTAGATTAGCGAAACGTGGCAATCAGGATCCACTTAGGAAATCTATAGGGATTATGGGCGATTGTGGATAGGTTCGTGTGATACGGACTACCTTGTTGTAATACAATCCTTGTGACAACAACGTTAGAATAGTGATTTATATGGGTGAACCACATATACAAGATTGTGCCTCGAACTATTGGCCACCTTGCATTTTTTGGATTAAATGAAATTCGAGGGTAGACTTACCATCATTGAGATCTATGGTGCCTTGTCGATTTTTGTTGGGTAGATTCCCGTCATTGTGTCCTTTAATGGACCTAGTGCTTGGTTGGTCTTGTCAGGAGGAACCCCTTTTACTCGAAGTGTGCGTGGATTTATGAAGGCAAGGCTTGCGTGTTGGGTCAAGGTTGGCCACTAGTTATGAAGGTTATGCATAAACGAACTGTTTGTGAATCGAACTAATAAATGTTAGATTAATCATGCATTCATGGCACACGAGCGTTATCAGGAGCTTGATTTAATGTTTGAAAGATCAATGTACTATTTGAACGACTCTTGTGAGCTGAGTCAACTATTTGAAAGACACAGTTTCTTTTTTGGGAATAAGTTGGTTGTTTGAAGATCTGTTCCCTTTTTGCATTGAATGGACTGACAGTTTGAAATATCCATTCTTGCTCTGGCTGGATGAGCATCCCTAGAGCGATGAACATGTGCATGCATACATACATTCTAATAAGATTCATTGTATAAACTGTAATTGTTTATATATTTCTCTTAAAACTATACTTGATTGATACGTCGTGTTTATAAATTTGGGAGGATTCTCACTAAGCTAGCCACTCATGTTTCAACATTCTAACTGTACATTTGATGCAAGGGGTGGAGCATGGTGATGAGCGTGTAGATATCCGGGTAGAGGTAGACGTCACCCTTGGCGAGGTGGAGGCATCACTGGTTTGGCTGAGCTGTAGGAGTTCGAGCTGTTAAATTTTTAGTCTTTTCTTGGCCTTTGCGTTCATTTGAATGTTTATGGTTTGTGGTAATCCCTTTGGGTACCTCTTTGGATTTATACATTTTATTTGTTTGATTGCACATGCACTCCATAGTTTTCTTTTGATATAAGCTGAATTTGAAATATGCACTAACTATGATTTAATTTGCATATGGAATGAATGTTAATTTGATTGCTTAAACATGTGAAAATTTTTTCATGCATGCGGTATTTAGTGCTAAGTATTGTATATTTATCCCTTGTTTACGGTACTTTTCCATGCAATTTCATGTTAAAAAGGCTTAAAGATAAATTTTCAACATGCATGATGAATTTCAAAATCTAAGATGAAATTAAGCTTAAAATGTTCTAGCAAGATGGATTAACGGTGTGGATATAATAAATACATCATCCGGGCCGTGCAACTTTGATCTCCTTTGAACCGTTCGTACAATTCGGAGCCAGAGGAACGGCAACGCTCGTCTTCGCACAACTCGAATCCACACCAGCCAGGTCGGTGGTGTGTTCTACACCAACCAATCCGCTTCCCAGTATAATTCACGTTGGGTCACGTCTCCGTGGTGACAGGGGCAACACGCAATACGCGACTTGCGTCGGTTGAACCCTGTTGCTGCTGGACGATGCAATCCGATGCATGTTTCGTAAATCTCAAACAACCTACCTCTCACAGTACACGTAACCTCATATGATGGTAGATCAGAACCATCCATCTGCTGGGCCAGAATCCGGATGACCCATTTGTAAAAGGCCCCTCTCAGAACCTAACAACCATTTTTCACATTCATGTTGAAGACAGACAGAAAACGGTCACATGGTAGCACTACCATATGTTGTAGCCCACCTAAGTTGAGGATGGGCCTATTTAGGGCTCAATAACCATGAGAGGGCTATCATGATATATGGAGTGGATTAAATGAATTCTTCACGTGGACCCCACAATAGCCTGAGTTACATGTAAACACACCCCAAGAAAAACAGTGCCACCCTTTTCATGGGCCTACCTTAATGCATGTATTCTTTATCTATGCCTCCATCCAATTTTTTATATCATTTTATAACATGAGACAAAAAAATGAATCAGATTTAAATCTCAGATGGACCATACTGTAAGTAGTGTTAAATAGGTAATTATAACCTATTCACATTGTTTGAAAGAGAGGAAATACAAAGAATAATTAGGCATCCATTTTCAAATTTTACTTTTTGAAAAAACTGGTGAGAATGATCCAGTGAAATTTGTGGATCCCATCGTGATGTATGTGATCTTTCCACGCTGACTATCTATTTTATCAGATCATTATGGCTTGTACTAAAATATTAGGCATATTATAAGCCCAAGTGGACCACACTGCAACAAATAAGGGGATGTTGAGTCCACAGTTGAAATGTGAAGCCATCCATGAGTCCCACACTGATGTGTATCCGTGATCCAACCTGTTCATATGAAAACATGGACACAGATGAAGGGAAAACACAAATATCAACATGATACAAAACTCTTTCGGCCCACAAGAAATTTTCAATGGTGGGTGTTTAATCCCTATGTTTCTTGTGTTGTGGTCTACTCGCACTTTGGATTTGTCTCGATTTTCATTTTGCGCCCTAAAATGAGTGGTTGAAATGAAGGCTTGGATCAGACACGATATATCATGATGGGCACCACAAAATTTTGAACTTTTTCCTTAGAATTAGTGTCAAGTCAAATCAACCAGCACTTTCTATGGGCAGCTGCCGTGTATTTCTCGTAGGAAATAATAATTGTTTATTTACTTTTATTTACAGCTCAAAATTTTAAAAAACAAACACCCACTTAATATTTTGGTAATATTTATCTTCCATTGAACCTGACAACAAGGCCACAAATATTTTAATTAAAGGAAAAATAAATATCAACTTAATTTAAAATTGTCGTGGCGCAAAAGATACTTTTAATGGTCAACCACCTCTGTTTGGCGAGGTATGGTCAACAAGAGATTTAGATATTTATCGATTTTTGGCCCATGCTCTAAAATGGCCCGAAAAAACAATAATGACAGCATGAATGTAGAATAAATGCATGGAGGTGGCCCCACACACCTTCAGAACTACTAGCCAGTTCTTAATTGTATGGCCATGATTCTCTCATTGAATCTGATAACCTAATTTCATCCACTGCTTCCCATATGACATTTGTTCCTTCTGCCCGCCTCCTAATTAAATAGATGATAAAATCCTCCTAATTAAATAGATGATAAAATCAGAAGTCCACATTCAACGGAGCTTGCGAGTGCCCCTAACAGATAAGCTCTTCCAATAAAAAACTTTTTATATTTTATCACGTGCAGCAAAAATACGTGAAAACTCGAAACCTGACTATATGCCAGGTCGGCTCGCTAGCTGTCCATTCTCAAGCTTCTTTCCTCCTCCGACGCAGATATCAATGTAGACCCGTGGGACCCGGTGATTTCGGGATCCACGAAGGTGGGCGTTAGAATTTTGGATGGTTAAATTTATAATTAAGAAAATTCATAATTAAAAACTTATAAAAAATAAATAAAACAGAGGTAAAAATTTGAGTAAATAAGAATGAAAGAAGTTATGGAAATTCGAGGCATGACCAACATTATTTGGCTGGCAGTTAATTTGTCTCATTTTAGACGTTGTCTGTGGTGTAATAGTAACACTGGACAGGATACCTTCGAATAACGTTCCTTCACACCAGCGCACTCAATGTACGAAAACTCGAACTATCACTATATGTCTAATCCAAAGACAGAATTACACTAATTGGAAAATAAAACTATTGTTGAAAGTTGGAGAACTAGAGAGAGCCAAGGTGATTGAGTTGTTATAAAATCAGGATAAGAGAAGTCCCTTTTATAGATTCAAAAGTCGTCTTGAATGTCGTCTTGAATGGGTGTGTAAGCACCGCTACCCATAAGCATGCTTGTTGGGTTTTCGAAAGAGAAAAGTTTCCGTTTGCTGGCTTGTTCAAAAATTCAAAATGTGACAGTTTGGTCAACTGTTGAGAAAGGAAAAATCAGAATTTTCAAAAGCAACAAAGAATGTTTAGGCTCTAACAAATATACCCACACGTACGCATGCACTACACCACACCGCAGGGCCCGACCCACCACGCGCCATGCCACATCCACGGCCCGACCCACCAAGCGCATGTGGTTCCCCTTGAAAGGAGCCTAAGCCTTATCCAAACTTCTCCTTTTATAAACTCAAAGATTTCTACTTGTCTATATGATGTGGGACTAAACCCACACCACTACAAGACGAAAGGCTTTTTTAACTTTTTGAAATTATTTTCAATCCATTTAAATTATTTATTTATTTATTTTGAAACACCAAAATATAACAATCCTCCTAATGTTTCAAAATGATGATTTTTGGGTTAGATAGGAATGATTGTGCATTATATTGATATCTAATAAACTTGAATTAATACTTAGAATAAATAAGGTAGGTTTACAGAAGTCCGGTGATTAATAGCCTTAAACCAGACTCTTATTAATGCAAAACAACTACACATGTCACTCACACAATTGTTCCGATACAGATAGTTATATGCTTTGATGCTTTTTAGCCATGCACATTTACATAAATTTCACTAGTGCTCTAGAAAATTTGTTCAAGTTCTCATAGGAAGCAGCTTCACCTTTAAAGTAGTATAGATGAATTCCATCAAGTATATGGAGCAATTGAATACACTACTAACAAGTATATAGCATATGGATTCATTAAGAGTTTAAGACTTAACCTTACTAATTGTTGCTTTCACTATATACACTATAGAATGGGCTTTCTTATCAAAGTGCTAAAACGTCTCCTACTGTCTTATTGTTTATCCATGTATAGGTTGGGTTGCCAACATTGATAGCTCATGGTATTGGATTCAACCCCATTTCCTTTAATGTACTGAGAACTAGTTTTTTTACTAAGTCCTTTAGTCAGAGGATATATCAGGTTCTTCTTTGATCTCACAAAATCAATGAGTATTACTCAATGTAATAAATGTCTTACTATATCATGTCGGAGTTAAATATGTATATTTTTGTTATTATAAATCTTACTATTAGCCCTTCCTATAATAACTTGACAATCATAATGCAAAGATATAGATGAAATAGGTTTTGGCCATAAAGGTATACTAGCCAACATATTTCTAATACATTCTGCTTCTGTTCCTACCTTTTCCAAAGCAATGAACTTGAACTTTATAGTGGACTGAGCAATATAAGTCTATTTGGTAGATTTCCAGGAGAAAACTCCTCCACCCAAAATGAAAACATATCCATTTTTTTATTTTATTTTATCTAAATCTGTAATCCAGTTAGTATTGTTGTATCTTTCCAATACAACAGAAAAACTAATATAATATATACCATTAGAGGTGGGCAGGACCGGACTCAACTCGGCGAATCCAACTCGATCGACTCGGTCGGATCCGCTCGACCCTAACTGAATGCCATGGTTAGGTTCGGATCAAGTAAACCCACTCGAATCCGAATCCCGACCGAGTTGAGTTCGGGTCGCATAATAACCCGATCTGACCCGATCTGAAACCCAAATCGGACCAGAATCGGGTAGTATAAAATCAAAAATATTTTACCGTTAACCTTTTACCCTTTCATCTACCCTAACCCTACCCATACCAACACTGCACAGAACCCGATTGGAACCCCGAATCCAAGCCAGCCAGTAGCCCAGCACCCAATCTTTACCACTCATTGTCGTCCATTGATCAGGTATGTTTAATTTATAAGATTTTTTTCTGTGGTTTTTTGGGCTTGGGATGTCACTGGTGGCCCGCCCTGGCTCGGGGCCTCGATTATAGGCCACTGGTGGTCCGGCCGAGCTTGGGACCTCACTACAAGTAGTCCGCCATGGCTCGGGACCTCATTAGTGGCCCACCCTGGCTTGGGAACTCGCTGGTGGCCCACCTGGCTAGGGACGTCGCTGCTAGTGGCCCACCTTGGCTCGGGAACTCGTTGGTGGCCCGCCTAGCTCGAGACCTCTTTGGTGGTCTAGCCGAGCTGGTGGCCCGCCTGGCTCGAGTGTAGCGACCCACTGGTGGTCCTTCCGAGCTAACTCTAACCCTACCCTAACCCTAAATCCTAATCCTAAGCTCAAATCCTAAACCCTAACCCTAAACCCTTAACCTTAACCCTAACTATCACGCCCCAAACCCGGAAATCGGATTCACAGGAATCCTGATCGCCAAATCCAGTGCCGACAGCCTCCGTAGTACCCCATTCTCAGCTCCCAATGGCCATATGCCAGGTTCCGATCATGGGATCCTACAAGGAGGATTTCCTTATGAATTTGTCTCATAAGAAGCATAACCACAAGCATACCCAAATCATAAGAACAATATCATCACCAGATATCCATTAATATAATCATTTGAATACAATACTGAAAAGGAAATACATGCATATAATAAAATCTCCAGAAGCTCTGCCGCACACTCCTGTCCCAGCTCGACTACGTCCTATCGTCACCTGCACGCATCTATCATGCATAAGCTTATAGAAAGCTTAGAGGGTAGTGTAAGTGTGTGCACAAGATAAGTGGCAAGTATTCAACACAATGCCTTAATCATACAATATCGGAATTACTGGCATGAATCATACGATATCAGAGTAAGTGAAAATATTACAAGTCCATAAAAATATCATCAACCTCATCCAGGGTATGCGATGAAAAGACATAGCAAGCCAATGTCATATACTGAAAAAGTAATGTAAATCGGCTATGTAATGCGGAAATATAATGAACCGGATATCAGATATCGAGGATGTAATATAATATGCAATTCGGAAGAGTTACTATTACCATCAGCCTTATCTAGGTTATATAAATGCAGAAATATAGTAACTTAAAATGTTAAATGCTGCGGATGCAATGCAATATGTGGTGAGAATAAAATGACCAAGCTGGAGTGAAGTCGGGATGATAGTACATAGTATCGCAGGCTACGGGGTCCATCGCAATGGACTTCTATCCAAACCAGTCTCATATCTAAATTTGGATAGATAGACTCAATGTGGTAAACTCCTGGTCTCAAGTTAGTCGCGCGCCCAACCGAAATCCTAGCCATGCGAAGGTACATAATAATTAGTAAATGAAATGAATGCATGAGTATGCAACTCCTACTCAATAAGTCCACATATCAGTACGGTTCCTCTCTGAAAAATCACCGGGATCTATTACACTCCAAACCAGATTGCCGCCCCATCGCGCGCAACAAGGTGAGTGAAAGAGACCTCACTGTCCGCCTGCCAATATCGGGCCCGGTTCATCGATAGCGAACCCATTCCTCGAGCTGGTCAGACTCAGCCTAGTATTGCCCCCTCCTCTCGGGTAGGTAAGGCTGTGCCCCCTTCCAATCAACCACGATATAGTGAGAGAAGCGACCTAACGGTATACGGCCCTCATGCGCTCATGCATCCACTCGGTCTAGACATTGGAACAATCTCTGGAACCAAGAGGGTTTATGGACTTTCACCCAGTGATATCTATACACTACAAGAAACACCACTTTTAGCGACGGCCATTTTCGTCCCTAAAATTCAACATTTCACAGCTAAAAATATTTAGCGACGAAAATTTTCGTCGCTAAATTCATCGCTAAAAGACCGATGTACAAGGCTTTTATCAGCGAAAAATTCAAATCGACGCTAAATGAAAGATTTTTAGCAACGAATATTTTCGTCGCTAAAAAAGACCTTTAGCAACGAAAATGTTTGCTGCAAAAAAACTTCAACACTTTTTAGCAGCAAAACATTTTGCCGCCAAAAAAACTGCCAATACTTTTAGCATCGAAAACTTTTGCCGCCAGAAAATATCTAGGACTTTTAGCATAAAAATTTTCGCAACTAAAAAGCGCTTACACTTTTAGCGACCAAATCTTTCGTATGAAAAAAATTTCCACGACTTTTAGCGTGAAAAAGTTTCACAAAAAAAATTTCCGATCTTTTTTTAAGAATAAAAGTTTCTTGCTAAAAATCGCTATAGGCTTTTAGCAAATAAACCATTCGCCATGAAAAAAAATTTCCACGACTTTTAGCAATGAAAGATTTACACCAAGAAACAAATTTCTACGACTTTTAGCAATGAATTTCAGTTTAGCCACTCAGAAAATGTACCAAGACCTTTAGACCAAACATTTACCAGAAAAAATTTTCTACGACTTTTAGCGTGAAAATATTCACCGCCAAAAAATAGCCACACCTTTAAGAAAAAAATTTACTACCAAAAATATCAAGGACTTTTTAGCAGCGAAATGTTTCGATGCAAAAACTATTTTCCACCAAAAATTAAGTTTTTGCCAGCGAAAATTTTCGCCGCTAAACAAATTCTAAAATTTTTTAGCAATGAAAATTTTCGCCGCCAAATATAATTCTAAAGTTTTAGCAGCGAAATTTTTATGCTAAAAATTTCAAGAATTTGTAGCGAAAAATTTTACTATTTAAAAAATCATTCCACTTTTAGCTACGAAAATTTTTGTCGCTAAAAGTCTTTTTTTTTTTTTTTTAATGTACAGCTAGAATTCCACACAAAATTCCTGATAGACACCTGTTACCAATATCATCATATTCATCATAATATACACATATTATATAATATATTTTCATCATATTCACATTCACATCCAACTAAAGCCAAACCCAAACATAAACGCATTCATTCAAACACGTTCATTCACGCATTAATACATATAAACTTAACATAATAAACAAATATACAAAAAATCACAAAGATGAAGGCGGAGGTGGTGGAGCATCGGTGGGTAAGCGTGCGGTGAAAGCCTCTAACATGCTCGCATCATCCATCGCTCATGATCCACCCGGATCTCCTCTATCCTCCTCTCCTGCTCCTCCCTCTCCCTCGCCGGTGATCCTCCATCCTCCTCTCTGCTCCTCCCTCTCCTCGCCGGTGATCCTCCATCCTCCTCTCTGCTCCTCCCTCTGCCTCGCCAGACTCCTCCATCATCTTCCTCTCCTGCTCCTCCCTCTCCTTGTCCAGCTGATCTTTGATGTCATTGACGACGACTCGTAGCTGCTGAACCTCTCTCTCTGCGGTATCAGCTCGGCGTACGGCGCTCTCGCTAACGACGATGGATCGACTGGAGGCAGCTCTAGCGGGTGCCATGAGCTTGGCACCATGGCCAAACCCACGCACATATCCAGAACGGCTGCCAAGCACCTGACTCAGGATCTCTGGCTCACTCCTCTGAGTACCATCGGGAGTGGGTTGACTGCGTAAAGTGTTCATCTCCTCCTGTAATAAAAACATATGAATTTTCATAATAAATGACATGATTATAATTTAATACAATTAAATTATACAATGTAAGGATTTTTACCCAAATCTCGCTGGCTCTAGGATGTACCCAAGATCCCGTCGTCTTCCGACAGTGAGTCCCTTTATAGAAGTCTACTAGTCCGGGCTTCTGGCCAGTGACGGAATCTCGCTGTGCAATCGAAAGGATGATAGAGTTAATATAAATGCATGGAAAGAATATATAAACGTAATAATTACCAGTACTTTCTTACCATGTCGTGACGAAGTCGTACGAATGACTTTGAACCAGCTACATGGTTCACTTCTAACTTTCCTCTATTGTCAGAATTTATTTTACTCTTTTTCTGAATACATTATTCATAATACATTGTTATTAATTGCGAAATTAATTATTACGCTAAGATATCGTAAATATGTAAATATTACCTGAAAAGAATCAGACGAAAACCTATCACAGAGTATCCTCCAGTCCCCATCGGTCACGTGCAGCGGTGCGGATGCAGGTATGTCGGCCTCCTCGTGGCTTACGCACCGCTTGTACTGCCGGTGTAACCTAGTGCGGTAATCCTTGAACCGCTCCTTCATCATGTCGTCGACGGCATGGGAGATGTGTGGAACACTTAAATCAAAGTCAAATTTATCCTGTGGTTTTGTAAATAATAGATTAAGACAATAAATTTATTAAGAAAATAACTTAACCGTAAATGAACATTTATAAAATAAATTTTATTTGACTAAAATTTACTGAAGGCGCCGACGGATGAGTCAGAACATCATCATCACGTCTCTCCAACGGGGGGTGGTGGGGGAATCGAGATCGGCATAAGACACCGACCTCGACGTAAACAACATGGCATTGTTCTCAGCAGGGTCTAATGCGATCTGTGGGAACTCTCTCTGTCACCCTACCCTCACGCGTAAATCGCTCTAAAAGTAACCCACGTGTGGGTTCACGTCCTCGCCGGCTGGTCGACAACGCTGTTGCAACAGAAATATGTAAGTCTAAACATAAACAGAAATCATTAAAAGAAATATGTCTAAACTTACATGCGTGCACAGTGTATGCGCGCCGAGGGATCGAGGCGCTGCGATGCAATATGCGACGGCGATGCTGGCTCCGTCGCATCACGGGTAGAAGGGGTAGATCCAGTGCGCGAACGATGTACTCTCCCACCTAGTGCCATCACTGAATATGTGCGAACTACGAAATTTAAACAATGTCAATATAAGTGGAATATACTAAAACATTATACAAGTAATGTTAATGGTATAATGCATTTGTGCTTATGCTCAGAGAGATGAATAAAATATGATTAGACCATTACACTATAATGCAAGATATAATAAAACTGTAAACTTTAATCTATAACCATTGAAAATTCAATTACACATTGTCATTGTATATTAAATACACATATTTGTTGTAATACGAAACAACTATGAGGTAAACTATTCGAAGTACTCCCTGCGTAAGTCATCGTATGCTTCAGAAGTGTATGTCATCCTGTGTGAAGCATTGGACATTTTTATAGCCAACATGACAGTCACAATAGGAGAAATCTGATCCATCGGGACTCCGTTCAGATGTGCAAGTGAGAGAGTCGCATCTTCCATATCTCGTTTCCCACGGTCCATCAGCTCCGGAATTTTTCTGAGATTGTATAATCTTTCGTCTGAGTCGTCGTCGATATATTCCACTCTACACTCATCGACCAGACCGGGTATCTCTATGGCCCTACCAGAAGAAGACAGGACCGAAACGTCCATCTGCAACAGCTGATGAAGTACGTTGCGTGCTTCTGCTATGCTCCGGTTTGAGGATGACATGATCAAAAATTGTCTCAACTGTAAATGTGAATTATAAACAAGTCAATAAAAGGAATTAATCATGACTTGTAATTTTCACGTATACATGGAATACATAAATTATTTGAATTGAAAAATGACATGTAAATCATGTGTACATTTAATAATCGTCATCTATATCACTATCGCTTAGGGCTATTTCTTCTTCACCATCACTATCGCTGATTAGTATTTCCTCCTCATAGTCTTCAACGTTGTCATCAATGAAACCTGTATCATCTCTAACAATGTCTTGTATTAATAAGGCATCAACATGATCAGGTGGCACATCATCTCTGTCTAATTGCACCATATCAATATCAATACTTGAATCAGTCCCTGTATCCCTAGATGTCATGTCTTCTTGATATGCTTGTTCAACCCTAGACGTGTCATTTCCCCCATCCTCGCTATCTTCAACTGCGGTACGGGGAACGCCAAATACGTTCACGGGCTATTTTCTCGCACCACGTGCAAGAGCCGCCTAACTTAGTGTCAGCGAGGTTAAATACTTGTTCAGCCTGACCGGCGAGGACAAATGGGTCGTCCTTAAACCACTTTCGAGATAAATTTACGCTCGTAAAGTAGTTGTCAGTCTGTATTCCCAACTTCTTATTTCCATTGTCCCACCAATCACATCTAAATAAGTACACCCGCTTTCTTGTACAATAACTTAGCTCAATAATATCAGTCAAAATGCCATAAAAGTCAATTTCATCCTCCTCATTTGTTCCTTTTACAACTACCCCACTATTTTGCGTGGTCCTGTACTTCTCACGTTCTTCAGTGTGGAACCGAATCTCATTTACAATACAACCTGTATATCTAGATACACGTCTATCAGGGCCACACGCCAGTGAGTATAGTGCATCAGACGCATCCGCAGAGTTGCTTGTGCGCAACGTCTTTATCTATTATCATGTACAAAATATAATTGTTTAGTGATTTTCTTAGGTTGAAATAATGTGCAATACAATGAAAATTCTAAGTGTGGTGAGATACAATGTGAAATCTTACACGTTCGGCGAACCATTCTGGAAACTGATCCTGATGCATCCGATCATAATTTGTGGGGAATTTGGACTTCATCTCGTCTATGTGTTCACTACACATAAATGGCACGTCGTCAGCAAGAAACATTAAGATCATCACATGTAGGAATTACAATAATCGAGGGAAGACTTACTCCAAGTATGACTCTATTTCTTCACAATTGTGCAACACATACCATCGCGCCTTTGCTAGATCCCCAAGATCCATATCCTGAAACGTCGGGGATCCTAAAGGACGAACGTTTTGTGTAAATATAGATATGAGTCCTTGTTCATCCTCCTGCCCTTCATCGGCATTCCGATCTTCTCGGTTGAATCTAGTCTCTATGCCACGAAGATACACGGAGCAAAATGTAAGGCACTCATTATCAATGTACGCTTCAGCTATCGACCCCTCCGGTCGTGCCTTATTCCTCACAAATTGTTTGAGTGTGTGAAGGTATCTGTACACAAAACCACTGTGTTATACGTATGAAAACATGAATATATGCAGTTTATGGAATGAAAAAAAAATTCAACAGGTTCTACCACCTTTCGATCGGTGTAAGACCCGTATCCTAGACTGTACCGTTCCGCAGAATCCCGTGGTATTTCCGATCGAATTCCGGCAACCTTCGACCCTTACCGGTATCTGCGCACGACCCTGATTCATACGCCGTTAACCCGAGTTGACTTAACCCGAGACTTGTACCATTGCGACCGCACCGTCGCCGCGGTTCCAATGCCGCGACTCACGCGCCGAGGCGATACTCTGGCCAGGAGATGTAGGCCAGCGTTCGGTGCGAGGAAAACGCCGCGCGTTGCGAAACCCAAGGGAATCTCTACGAGATGTCCCATTAATCACCCATCAATCCATCAAGGGTCAAGTACATCACTTTCACCTTTTCCCAAATAAGCCTCAAAAGTCAAAAAGTTCTTACAACACACATGTCTTCTTACACCTTTTGCCAAAAAAGTCAAGAAAGGTGTCTTACACCCATCACCAATACATCACACCACATCCATCACTCCTTCCTTTCACAATACTCTATCTCTCCCTCTTTTTCAAACCTCATTTCCAAGCAACCATACGTATGAGCTATCTCCCCTTTCCTTCCAAGCCACAAGTGTGACCGACCTCTCCACCCTCTCATCTCTCATCCTAGCCTTCCATTTCTCATCTTCACCATCAAAGAGGAGCACAAGGAGACCGGCAAGCCGAGGGAACAAGAAGATCAAGCGGTGGGTGTTTGTAGCTCCATATTTCCTTCATTTTTATCGATTTAGGGTCCATAATGTGGGACCCACCTTGATGTACTTTTGAATGAGGGGCCCATAGTGGTGGGGTCCCTCCATACTCACCGATTTCTCTATGTCTCACTCTCTATCTCTCTCTATTTCATTTTTTCTTTTTTTTTTTCTCTTAGATCATGTGATGGTTGTGTGGTCTACTTGAAATGATTCCCACCATGACATATGTACCTTATCCAAGCCATTCACCGGTGGGGCCACTTTAAATGTGTTGTACCCACACCATCCATTCATTTGGTGGCCCACCCAAGTGGGGCCCACCTCAATGCATGTGTGCGCCAACCCGTCCAGTACGCTGGACGTGGCTGGAGAATGACACAAATATCAGCTTGTTTCTAAGCTTTTGGGTGGCTCCCATGTATGGGCCCCACCGGGTTATATATGTTCAATCCACGCCGTCCATCCCCTCCACAAGGATGTTTTAGACGTTGAGCCGAAAGATGAGGTCGATCCAACACTCAAAGGGCCATACCATAGGAAACAGTATATTTTACCGTTCAAAACTTCTAGGGCCCACCTTGCCTTATCTACACACCAAAAAAATTTGAACCTTGGACTTGTTGGATGCATTCCGGGCCTGAGAACACAATGGGCGGGCAAGATTTTCTGAAAGTGGGCCCCGCATACCATTTTTTGCAAGGAAACAAAAATAAAAAAAAAAAGAAAAAAAAAAGAAGAAAAGAAGCAGCAGGCCGTCGCCTCTCTTTGTGTCAGAGAGGGCGCAGTGCCACCGCTGGTTTTAAGTGACGGACGGACAGGGCCACCCACGGCCCCTATCGTGGGCCCCACCATGATGTATATGTGTCATCCATTCCGTCGATTAGGTGGACCCCTCCATGGAGTAGACCCCCTCCAAAGATCAGGCCCATCCACTGTTTTGGAGGCCCACACTAAAGGAAACAGTGAAAATTGAGGGTCTACCATTGAAACCTTTTTGGGGCCCACAGAAGTCTTGGATCAAGATGAAATTTGTGTTTTCCTTTCACTGGGTCCGTGGGACCCTGTCAACGGTTGGATGGCATGTAAACATTACGGTGGGCCCCACGTGGAGCCCACATGAAATATGTGTTTCCCACCGTCCAGTGGACGGTGGGTGTGAGGGCATGCGTGTGTGAGGGCGTGCGTGTGTGCATGCGTGTGTGTGCGTGCGTGTG
Source organism: Magnolia changhungtana (assembly GCA_030180095.1). NCBI lineage: Eukaryota > Viridiplantae > Streptophyta > Magnoliopsida > Magnoliales > Magnoliaceae > Magnolia > Magnolia changhungtana. Next base: position 3,959,761 of record JASAUF010000198.1, on the reverse strand, counting down.
TGCATGCGTGTGTGTGCGTGGTGCGTGTGCTGTGTGTGTGTGTGTATATATATATATGTTATATTATATATGTATATTATATATATATATATTATATATCTATATTATTTTTAGGATTTTTATATATACATTATGGTGGGCCGCATGTGGACCCCACCATGATGCACATATGACATCCAATCCGTCTATCCATTGTGAAATATCATTTTAGAGCATGAGTTAAAGAATGAGGCAGATCCAAACTTCAAGTGAGCCCACTTTGGTATCTGTTTTGTGGACCAACCTCTTAGGCCCACCTGACATACTTAAGGCCCATGGGTTAAGGCCCATTGCGATGTATTAGGGCCTATGGGTTAAGGCCCATTCGATGTACGTATGGGGCCCAATTGGTGTGGCCCATCTGATACACATATGACCCATGAGGTTAGGCCCATTTGATGCACTATAGAGGCCACGGGTTACGGCCCATTGCAATGCACTTAAGGCCCATTAGTGCGGCCCATGGATGTGGCCCACTTGATGAATATAAGGCCCATGTGACACGGCCCATTCGATGTATTTAAGGCCCAATGGGATGTACCTAAGGTCCATTGCAATGTGTGATCCCTACATGGTTTATGTAATGATGTTTACAACAAATAATGCCTTGGGAGCGATGTTGGTTTGACGTCCACATTGCGGGTATAGTGTTGGTTAAATGTCCGCATTATGACTCTCCCTAGGGCCATCGATAGGCCCATCATCGGGTAGTATGTGTAGGCCGTCCATGTCTAGGCCCATCTGTGTTGCAAGAATAGTTCATTACTTTATAACATGTGTAGTATAGTTCTATGATTCATGATCATACGCATCATATGTATGCTTGACATGAGAAGTGACTGATCATAGCATATGCCTTCGGGCAGGTTGTTTAGGGGCTCCCGGTTAGGCGGTGTTGCCCTACATGAGCGCACGATACGCACATGATTGCTGCATGATTGGATAGTGTATTTCATGCATTCGCATTGTGTGATGTGGTTACTGTACGCCCTAGCGACATTAGGGCCATAGCCTCCACAGGCGTATCGTGGTTGGCAGGATTGGATACCGAAAATCTTGTTCTACATGGGGTGCTATTGATATCCCTGGGTGAAAGTCCCTAAACCCTTATGGTACCAAGAGGTTGCTCCAACGTCTAGACCGAGTGGGTGCATGAGCGCCAAGTACCGATTACCAGACGGTCGAGCTCTCCACAGTGTCGTGGTCTGTTGGAAGGGGGTGCGGCCTTACACTTTGAGAGTAGGGGGGGCAACGCTAGGCTGAGTTTGACCAGCTCGAGGAATGGGTCCGCTATCGACGAGCCGCGCCCGATATTGGCAGGCGGATAGTGAGGTCTCTTCCACTTACCTTTTTGTGCGCGATGGGGCGGCAATCTGGTTTTGAGTGTACTAGACCCTGGTGATATCTCAGGTTTTGAACTGTATTGATATGTGGACTTAGATGAGGATTTGTATGCTTGAGTTGCATTTCGCATCGCATGGCCTTGGTATGGCCGACATCATTCATGCCTTGCATCGCATAGCCTTGGTATGGCCAGTGGTATTCATGGACTCGTCAGCATGTTCCGCATTACTCTGATACTTCATAACTGCATTACTACCTTGCGCACACACTTTCACCACCCTCTAAGCTTTTTATAAGCTTATGCACGACCGTCAAGTGCGTGTGACGTGAGGATGACAGCAGCTGGCCTTGGCTGCCCGAAGCGAGCGCAGAGCAGATCTTTTGGAGCTTTTTGTTCATTCCCATTGTATTTCCCTTTATGCTCATTGTACTTGTAAAGTTTTTTATCATAGTGGAAATGTGATGGAGTTTTTTTTGTTGTTGTTTGTGGGTTATGCCTTTGGTTATGCTTATTATGAATTAAACGGATGTTGAAAATCCTCCTCGTAGTATCCTAGGATCGGAACCTGGCGTATGGGCGCTAGGAACCGAGAATGGGGTTCTACGGAGGTTGTCGGCATCGGATTCGGCTATCGGGAATTTTGTGAGCCCGGTTTCCGAGTTTGGGGCGTGACAATCGGATACATCCAACGATATTGTACTGGGCCTGCAAGCTTCGCCTCGTGCGGTAAATGAATCGCTAGGTGTACCATGACATCGAAAAATGCAGGTGGAAATATTCTTTCAAGTTTGCAAAGGATTATGGCAATGTCCCTCTCAAGTCTTTTAATAACATCCACATTCAACGATTTTGAACACAAATCCTTAAAGAATATCCCAGTTAATCAATCGACCGATATCCTTACTCAGGAATCCATGAATCGCAATCGGCAGTAGGCGTTGCAGAAGGACGTGACAATCATGACTTTTCATTCCTATTACCTTACAATCCGTAACGTTTACGCGCCGAGATATGTTTGACACATACCCATCGGGAAACTTCACCGATCTCAACCATTCACATAAACGTAGTTTGGTCAATGTGTAGCAGGCTGCTGGTATAATATACGAATTTCCATGTGGTTGCAAGTGTAACTCTTTCCTTAAACCCATTTCTTGTAGATCCAATCGAGCCTTGAAACTGTCTTTTATTTTCTTCTCTATGTTCATCCCTGTTCCGAAGATATTGTCACATATATTTTTCTCAATATGCATGACATCCAAGTTGTGTCGCAATTTCAGATCACTCCAATAAGGCAACTCAAAAAAGATGCTCTTCTTCCTCCAGTTATAGTCCAATAATGTACGTTTCCTCTTCTTCAAGTGCGATGCCTTACCAAATCTAACTTCTCCAATATTACTCAGTTGTTGCATCACATCTTCTCCAGATAGCTCTTTCGGGGGTAGCTTATGATCTTGTTTGCCATCAAAGATCATCGTCTTCCTACGCCAACTATGATCGCTCGGAAGGAAGCGACGATGGCCCATATAACACATTTTTCTACCATGCTTCAATGACAATGAACAAGTCTCAATACCACATGTAGGACAAGCCAACTTGCCCTTCGTGCTCCACCCAGATAAATTTCCATATGCGGGAAAGTCATTTATTGTCCACAAGACTGCCCGCATGCAATCGAAATGTATGTCTCCAAATGTATCATACGTGTGTACACCTTGACTCCACAACCGGGTTTAATTCATCTACTAACGGTCGCAAGTACACATCAATGTCATTCCCAGGTGACCTGGGTCCAGAATAAGCAATGACATCATGAAAAATGACTCCTTCATATACAACTAAGGAGGTAAATTGTAGGGCATAAGTACCACTGCCACATACTTGTCTGAGCTACTCATATTACCAAATGGATTAAAACCATCACTTGCAAGACCTAGTCGAACATTGCGAGAATCCTCTGCAAACCAGGTCATGTTGCTTGTCAAAATTTTGCCAGGCTTGGAGTCCGCAGTGGTGCCTCAGTGTACTATCATCATGAACGCGTTTCTCCTTATGCCACCTCATATCTTCAGCTGTCTTACGAGACATAAACAATCTTTGCAATCTTGGTTTCAATGGGAAGTACCTTAACACCTTTTGCGGGATGTTCTTATCCCTGGATTTGCCATACTTCCACCTAGACTCTCCACATTCTTGACACTCTTCAGCATCCTTATGCTCTTTCCGATATAATAAATAATCATTTATACATACATGTATGAGTTCATATCCAAGGCCCAAGTCTCGCATCAAGGATTTTGCCTCGCAATGGGACTTAGGCAATGTCTCACCGTCCGGTAATGCTTCTTTCAACAACTCTAGCAACATGTTGAACGAACGATTTATTGTCTTCAAATGAAGTAACTTTGTAAGAAAATTCAACTTGGAGAAGTTCTTACACCCCGGATAAAGTGGACGTTGCGCATCCCTCAACAACTTACTAAACTTTTCTGATTCGACATCACCCATTAGAGGAATATCTTGGCTACTGCTTGTCGCTACAAAATCAGTATCTGCAGCTGTTCCCCTAAACACATCCCCTATGATATCTTGCATTTCGTCAACGTCTTCATCCTCAACATCCGGCACAATTGGATCAGCAATGACTTCAGTGGGCTCAACTCTATGGGTCATATCTTCACCATGATAGATCCACCAAGTGTAACCCCGGTCAATCCCAACTATGAACAAATCGTCCTCTACTTTGTCTAAAGTCTTAAATATTATGTTCTTGCATTTTCGACATGGACACCTAATCCTATTCCTTGAATCGCCCAATTTAGGTGCAAATTCCATGAACTCTTCAACCCCTTGTTTATACTCAGGCCAAACCTATTCTTAGCTCTCATCCAACTCTTATCCATGTCTACAATGAAAAGACTACGTCAGTTTATGGAAATAGCTTTAAGATTATGCTAAGTTATAGGTTTAGGTTATATTATATGTTTAGGATATGATAATAGGTATAGTTTAGGTTATAACTTTAGGTTATAGGTTTAGTTTTAGAGAATTAAGTTTAGGTTAAGGTTACAAGTTTAGGTTAAGGTTGCAAGTATGGGTTATAGGTTAAGGTTAAGGTATAGGTTTAGGTTATAAGTGTAGGTTATAGGTTTAGGGAAAGGTTAGGTTCTCTTCCGTTATAGGTTTAGGGAAAGGTTAGGCTCGGTTATAGGTTTTGGGATTTGAGAATAGTTTTAGGTTTTAAGTATAGGTTTAGGTTGCATTATAGGTTAAGGTTTAGGAATTTGTGTTTAGGTTATAGGTTATGGGTTATAAGGTTAGGTTAGGGTTTAAAATATATAGGTTTAGGTTTCGAGGATTTTGAAGTAGGTTTAGGTTATAGGTTTAGGTTTAGAGATTTAGGTTCGGGTTCAAGTTTGGGATCGGGTTTAGGTTTAGTTTAGGGTTCAGGTTTAGGTTTAGGTTATAAGGCATAGGTTTATGCAATAAAAAATTGGTTTATGTTTAGGTTTAGGGAATCGGGTCCGGGTTCGGGATCGGGTTTAGATTTTGGTTTTCAAGTTTAAGCTTAGTTTTAGGGTAGGGAGTTGAGATTGGGATTAGGTGTAGGTTTAGGTTTAGGGATTTGAGAATAGGTTCTTGTTTAGGTAATAGGTGTAGGTTTAGGTTATAGGTTTTGCTTTTGGTTTTAGGAAAAGGTTAAGGTTATAGGTTTAGGTTAGGTTTAGGATAAGGTTATAGGTTATAGCTTTGGGAATTGAGAATAGGTTAAGGTTTAGGCATTGGAAATCGGGTTGGGGTTCGGGATCGGGTTTAGGCTTGGGTTTTCATGTTTAGGCTTTGGTTTAGGGTAGGGAGTTGAGATTGGGATTAGGTGTAGGTTTAGGTTTAGGGATTTGAGAATAGGTTAAGGTTTAGGTAATAGGTGTAGGTTTTGGTTTTAGGATAAGGATAAGGTTAAGGTTATAAGTTTAGGTCATAGGTTAAGGTTATAGGTTTAGGTTAGGTTTAGGATAAGGTTATAGGTTATAGCTTTGGGAATTGAGAATAGGTGTAGGTTTAGGCATTGGAAATCGGGTTGGGGTTCGGGATCGGGTTTAGGCTTGGGTTTTCATGTTTAGGCTTTGGTTTAGGGTAGGGAGTTGAGATTGGGATTAGGTGTAGGTTTAGGTTTAGGGATTTGAGAATAGGTTAAGGTTTAGGTAATAGGTGTAGGTTTGGGTTTTAGGATAAGGTTAAGGTTATAAGTTTAGGTCATAGGTTAAGGTTATAGGTTTAGGTTAGGTTTAGGATAAGGTTATAGGTTATAGCTTTGGGAATTGAGAATAGGTTAAGGTTTAGGCATTGGAAATCGGGTTGGGGTTCGGGATCGGGTTTAGGCTTGGGTTTTCATGTTTAGGTTTGGTTTAGGGTAGGGAGTTGAGATTGGGATTAGGTGTAGGTTTAGGTTTAGGGATTTGAGAATAGGTTAAGGTTTAGGTAATAGGTGTAGGTTTTGGTTTTAGGATAAGGATAAGGTTAAGGTTATAAGTTTAGGTCATAGGTTAAGGTCATAGGTTTAGGTTAGGTTTAGGATAAGGTTATAGGTTATAGCTTTGAGAATTGAGAATAGGTGTAGGTTTAGGCATTGAAAATCGGGTCGGGGTTCGGGATCGGGTTTAGGCTTGGGTTTTCATGTTTAGGCTTAGGCTTAGGGTAGGGAGATGAGATTGGGATTAGGTGTAGGTTTAGGTTTAGGGATTTGAGAATAGGTTAAGGTTTAGGTAATAGGTGTAGGTTTTGGTTTTAGGATAAGGTTAAGGTTAAGGTTATAAGTTTAGGTCATAGGATAAGGTTATAGGTTTAGGTTAGGTTTAGGATAAGGTTATAGGTTATAGCCTTGGGAATTGAGAATAGGTGTAGGTTTAGGCATTGGAAATCGGGTTGGGGTTCGGGATCGGGTTTACGCTTGGGTTCTCATGTTTAGGCTTAGGCTTAGGGTAGGGAGATGAGATTGAGATTAGGTGTAGGTTTAGGTTTAGGGATTTGAGAATAGGTTAAGGTTTAGGTAATAGGTGTAGGTTTTGGTTTCGGAGGATAAGGTTAAGGTTATAAGTTTAGGTCATAGGTTAAGGTTATAGGTTTAGGTTAGGTTTAGGATAAGGTTATAGGTTATAGCTTTGGGAATTGAGAATAGGTGTAGGTTTAGGCATTGGAAATCGGGTTGGGGTTCGGGATCGGGTTTAGGCTTGGGTTTTCATGTTTAGGATTAGGCTTAGGGTAGGGAGATAAGATTGGGATTAGGTGTAGGTTTAGGTTTAGGGATTTGAGAATAGGTTAAGGTTTAGGTAATAGGTGTAGGTTTTAGTTTTAGGATAAGGTTAAGGTTATAAGTTTAGGTCATAGGTTAAGGTTATAGGATTAGGTTAGGTTTAGGATAAGGTTATAGGTTATAGCTTTGGGAATTGAGAATAGGTTAAGGTTTAGGCATTGGAAACCGGGTTGGGGTTCGGGATCGGGTTTAGGCTTGGGTTTTCATGTTTAGGTTTGGTTTAGGGTAGGGAGTTGAGATTGGGATTAGGTGTAGGTTTAGGTTTAGGGATTTGAGAATAGGTTAAGGTTTAGGTAATAGGTGTAGGTTTTGGTTTTAGGATAAGGATAAGGTTAAGGTTATAAGTTTAGGTCATAGGTTAAGGTTATAGGTTTAGGTTAGGTTTAGGATAAGGTTATAGGTTATAACTTTGGGAATTGAGAATAGGTGTAGGTTTAGGCATTGGAAATCGGGTTGGGGTTCGGGATCGGGTTTACGCTTGGGTTTTCATGTTTAGGCTTAGGCTTAGGGTAGGGAGATGAGATTGAGATTAGGTGTAGGTTTAGGTTTAGGGATTTGAGAATAGGTTAAGGTTTAGGTAGTAGGTGTAGGTTTTGGTTTCAGGATAAGGTTAAGGTTATAAGTTTAGGTCATAGGTTAAGGTTATAGGTTTCGGTTAGGTTTAGGATAAGGTTATAGGTTATAGCTTTGGGAATTGAGAATAGGTGTAGGTTTAGGCATTGGAAATCGGGTTGGGGTTCGGGATCGGGTTTAGGCTTGGGTTTTCATGTTTAGGATTAGGCTTAGGGTAGGGAGATAAGATTGGGATTAGGTGTAGGTTTAGGTTTAGGGATTTGAGAATAGGTTAAGGTTTAGGTAATAGGTGTAGGTTTTGGTTTTAGGATAAGGTTAAGGTTATAAGTTTAGGTCATAGGTTAAGGTTATAGGATTAGGTTAGGTTTAGGATAAGGTTATAGGTTATAGCTTTGGGAATTGAGAATAGGTTAAGGTTTAGGCATTGGAAATCGGGTTGGGGTTCGGGATCGGGTTTAGGCTTGGGTTTTCATGTTTAGGTTTAGTTTAGGGTAGGGAGTTGAGATTGGGATTAGGTGTAGGTTTAGGTTTAGGGATTTGAGAATAGGTTAAGGTTTAGGTAATAGGTGTAGGTTTTGGTTTTAGGATAAGGATAAGGTTAAGGTTATAAGTTTAGGTCATAGGTTAAGGTTATAGGTTTAGGTTAGGTTTAGGATAAGGTTATAGGTTATAACTTTGGGAATTGAGAATAGGTGTAGGTTTAGGCATTGGAAATCGGGTTGGGGTTCGGGATCGGGTTTAGTTTTGGGTTTTCATGTTTAGGCTTAGGCTTAGGGTAGGGAGATGAGATTGGGATTAGGTGTAGGTTTAGGTTTAGGGATTTGAGAATAGGTTAAGGTTTAGGTAATAGGTGTAGGTTTTGGTTTTAGGATAAGGATAAGGTTAAGGTTATAAGTTTAGGTCATAGGTTATGGTTATAGGTTTAGGTTAGGTTTAGGATAAGGTTATAGGTTATAGCTTTTGGAATTGAGAATAGGTTAAGGTTTAGGCATTGGAAATCGGGTTGGGGTTCGGGATCGGGTTTAGGCTTGGGTTTTCATGTTTAGGCTTAGGCTTAAGGTAGGGAGTTGAGATTGGGATTAGGTGTAGGTTTAGGTTCGGGATTTGAGAAACGAGGTTAAGGTTTAGGTAATAGGTGTAGGTTTTGGTTTTAGGATAAGGATAAGGTTAAGGTTATAAGTTTAGGTCATAGGTTAAGGTTATAGGTTTAGGTTAGGTTTAGGATAAGGTTATAGGTTATAGCTTTGGGAATTGAGAATAGGTGTAGGTTTAGGCATTGGAAATCGGGTTGGGGTTCGGGATCGGGTTTAGGCTTGGGTTTTCATGTTTAGGATTAGGCTTAGGGTAGGGAGATGAGATTGGGATTAGGTGTAGGTTTAGGTTTAGGGATTTGAGAATAGGTTAAGGTTTAGGTAATAGGTGTAGGTTTTAGTTTGAGGTTAAGGTTAAGGTTAAGGTAATAAGTTTAGGTCATAGGATAAGGTTATAGGTTTAGGTTAGGTTTAGGATAAGGTTATAGGTTATAGCTTTGGGAATTGAGAATAGGTGTAGGTTTAGGCATTGGAAATCGGGTTGGGGTTCGGATCGGGTTTAGTTTTGGGTTTTCATGTTTAGGCTTAGGCTTAGGGTAGGAGATGAGATTGGGATTAGGTGTAGGTTTAGGTTTAGGGATTTGAGAATAGGTTAAGGTTTAGGTAATAGGTGTAGGTTTTGGTTTTAGGATAAGGATAAGGTTAAGGTTATAAGTTCAGTCATAGGTTATGGTTATAGGTTTAGGTTTGGTTTAGGATAAGGTTATAGGTTATAGCTTTTGGAATTGAGAATCGGTTAAGGTTTAGGCATTGGAAATCGGGTGGGGTTCGGGATCGGGTTTAGGCTTGGGTTTTCATGTTTAGGCTTAGGCTTAGGGTAGGGAGTTGAGATTGGGATTAGGTGTAGGTTTAGGTTTAGGGATTTGAGAATAGGTTAAGGTTTAGGTAATAGGTGTAGGTTTTGGTTTTAGGATAAGGATAAGGTTAAGGTTATAAGTTTAGGTCATAGGTTAAGGTTATAGGTTTAGGTTAGGTTTAGGATAAGGTTATAGGTTATAGCTTTTGGAATTGAGAATAGGTTAAGGTTTAGGCATTGGAAATCGGGTTGGGGTTTGGGATTGGGTTTAGGCTTGGGTTTTCATGTTTAGGCTTAGGCTTAGGGTAGGGAGATGAGATTGGGATTAGGTGTAGGTTTAGGTTTAGGGATTTGAGAATAGGTTAAGGTTTAGGTAATAGGTGTAGGTTTTGGTTTTAGGATAAGGTTAAGGTTATAAGTTTAGATCATAGGTTCGGATTATAGGTTTAGGTTATAGGTTTAGGTTAGGTTTAGGATAAGGTTATAGGTTATAGCTTTGGGAATTGAGAATAGGTTAAGGTTAAGGTTTGGAAATCGGGTTGGGGTTCGGGATCGGGTTTAGGCTTGAGTTTTCATGTTTAGGCTTAGGCTTAGGGTAGGGAGATGAGATTGGGATTAGGTGTAGGTTTAAGTTTAGGGATTTGAGAATAGGTTAAGGTTTAGGTAATAGGTGTAGGTTTTGGTTTTAGGATAAGGTTAAGGTTAAGGTTATAAGTTTAGGTCATAGGTTAAGGTTATAGGTTTAGGTTATAGGTTTAGGTTAGGTTTAGGATAAGGTTATAGGTTATAGCTTTAGGAATTGAGAATAGGTTAAGGTTAAGGTCCGGGAAATCGGGTTGGGGTTCGGGATCGAGTTTAGGCTTGGGTTTTCATGTTTAGGCTTAGGCTTAGGGTAGGGAGATGAGATTGGGATTAGGTGTAGGTTTAGGTTTAGGGATTTGAGAATAGGTTAAGGTTTAGGTAATAGGTGTAGGTTTTGGTTTTAGGATAAGGATAAGGTTAAGGTTATAAGTTTAGGTCATAGGTTAAGGTTATAGGTTTAGGTTAGGTTTAGGATAAGGTTATAGGTTATAGCTTTGGGAATTGAGAATAGGTTAAGGTTTGGAAATCGGTTTGGGGTTCGGGATCGGGTTTAGGCTTGAGTTTTCATGTTTAGGCTTAGGCTTAGGGATAGGGAGATGAGATTTGGATTAGGTGTAGGTTTAAGTTTAGGGATTTGAGAATAGGTTAAGGTTAAGGTTTGGAAATCGGGTTGGGGTTCGGGATCGGGTTTAGGCTTGAGTTTTCATGTTTAGGCTTAGGCTTAGGTTAGGGAGATGAGATTTGGATTAGGTGTAGGTTTAAGTTTAGGGATTTGAGAATAGGTTAAGGTTTAGGTAATAGGTGTAGGTTTTGGTTTTAGGATAAGGTTAAGGTTAAGGTTATAAGTTTAGGTCATAGGTTAAGGTTATAGGTTTAGGTTAGGTTTAGGATAAGGTTATAGGTTATTGCTTTGGGTATTGAGAATAGGTTAAGGTTAAGGTCAGGAAATCGGGTTGGGGTTCGGGATCGGGTTTAAGCTTGGGTTTTCATGTTTAGGCTTAGGCTTAGGGTAGGGAGATGAGATTGGGATTAGGTGTAGGTTTAGGTTTAGGGATTTGAGAATAGGTTAAGGTTTAGGTAATAGGTGTAGGTTTTAGGATAAGGTTAAGGTTATAAGTTTAGGTCATAGGTTAAGGTTATAGGTTTAGGTTATAGGTTTAGGTTAGGTTTAGGATAAGGTTATAGGTTATAGCTTTGGGAATTGAGAATAGGTTAAGGTTAAGGTTTGGAAATCGGGTTGGGGTTCGGGATCGGGTTTAGGCTTGAGTTTTCATGTTTAGGCTTAGGCTTAGGGTAGGGAGATGAGATTGGGATTAGGTGTAGGTTTAGGTTTAGGGATTTAAGAATAGGTTAAGGTTTAGGTAATAGGTGTAGGTTTTGGTTTTAGGATAAGGATAAGGTTAAGGTTATAAGTTTAGGTCATAGGTTAAGGTTATAGGTTTAGGTTATAGGTTTAGGTTAGGTTTAGGATAAGGTTATAGGTTATAGCTTTGGGAATTGAGAATAGGTTAAGGTTAAGGTTTGGAAATCGGGTTGGGGTTCGGGATCGGGTTTAGGCTTGGGTTTTCATGTTTAGGCTTAGGCTTAGGGTAGGGAGATGAGATTGAGATTAGGTGTAAGTTTAGGTTTAGGGATTTGAGAATAGGTTAAGGTTTAGTCATTGGAAATCGGGTTAGGGTTCGGGATCGGGTTTAGGCTTGGGTTTTCATGTTTAGGCTTAGGTTTAGGGTAGGGAGTTGAGAATAGGTTTAGGTTTAGGTATAGGTTTAGGTTTAAGGTGTAGGTTAGGTTGAGGGATTTGAGAATAGGATTAAATTATAAGTATAGGTTTAGGTTGGGTTATAAGTTTAGGTTAAGGGTGTGGTACCTGCAAATACAGACATAAACATGGCCTGTCCAAATGGACAGGCCCTTCCAATGCTGTCCATAGGAAATGGACAGCTTCATCATGGTCATAACAGCGGTTCCCACCTTCCACAGACCCCCTCTCATCCGGATAGTTCCGACGCACATCCGGGTTTGCTCCATTAATCTCGAGCAAATACATAAATACGGCCTGTCCAAATGGCCAGGCCATTCCAATGCTGTCCATAGGAAATGGGCACACTTCATCATGGTCATAACAGCGGTTCCCACCTTCCAAGGACCCCCGCTCATCCGGATAGCTCCGACGCACATCCGGGTCTGCTCCATTAATTTTGAGCAAAACATAAATACGGCCTGTCTAAATGGCCAGGCCCTTCCAATGCTGTCCATAGGAAATGGACAGCTTCATCATGGTCATAACAGCGGTTCCCACATTCCAGGGACCCCCGCTCATCCGGATAGCTCCGACGCACATCCGGGTCTGCTTCATTAATTCTAAGGTAATATAATTAAATACTAAATTAGTTACTCATCCAAGGTTGGATAGATTGTAATACTTTCATATTCCCATTTAAACGTTCACGCCGAAAATCTGGCAGCATCTCCCCATGCCTCTCCAGATAAGTTAATCTTACGTTACATTCCGATGCCAATTATCTAAATCAATGTAAAGATATTTGACATTGGATACGGAACGAAAGAAACATATCCAGAGAGAAACGAAGAGATGGACCACAGATCAAGCATGAACATATAAATAGAGTGTATCAAAGCATACTTTCCATCTAACCTTGAACTGTCCAAAATGGGACAATTTGAGCGATTTCTATGCCACCAAAAACACACCATATCTATGTATGGCCCCATAGAAATCCTCAAACGAGTAACTAATTATCTAACTTACAAATCTTATAATTACATCCGACGCACCATTCACCCATGCTCAAGTGAACCAAGTCAAGCATTATTCACACATGTTCAAGTGAACCATGTTAAGCATCATTCGCACATTTTTGTATACAACCAAGTTGAGCATCATTCACACATGTTCAAGTGAACTAAGTAAAGCATCATTCATACATGTTCAAGTGAATTGATTTAAGCATTATAAGTAAATGTTCTAGGGGGCTGATCTTAGCATCATTAGCACACATCTAGGTCGTTCCAGTTAAGCATCATAAACACATGTTGTTGCTAAATATCTTGGCATCATTACTACACATCCGAGTTGATTGATTTAAGCATCATAAACACATGTTCCAGTGGAGTGATTTAATCATCGTAAACGCATGTCCAAGTGGACTGATTCAAGCATTGTAAACACATGTCCCAGTGGACTGATTTGTAAACACATGTCCCAGTGGACTGATTTAAGTACTATAAGCATTATTCAAACAATTGAAACTCTTGCATATCATATTTAATTTCATGTCTTGCATCAGATAAGAGATATTTAATGAAATTTTATTACATGGTCGGCTGATTGATTTTGCATAGTTAGCTGCCTAATTAGGAGGCTTGGGCCTCTTTATTGGTTTTCATGTTTAAGTTTAGGTTTTAGGTTTGTATTTAGGGTTATCTTAAAGTGTCTATATTCGTTGTTGAAATAAAGTGTCTACGTTCAATTGGACATGTGTTTTATCCACATCATCCACCCATTTTTCCATATCATTTTATAGCCTTATACAAAAAATGAGGCCGATCTACATCTCAGGTGGACCATGCCATCAGGAAAACATTAGTGATTGAATATCCACCATTAAAAACCTCCTAAGGCATACTTTAATGTTTATTAGACATCTAACTTGTTGATTAAGTCGTACAGACATGTACAAAAAGGAAAAAACAAATATCAGCTTGATCCAATTCCAACTCATCACATATAAAAGATTAAAAATCAAGTCAATCTGTGACTTGTGTGGCCACACCACATACAACAGTTGAGAGGGGTTACCCTCCATTAAAACATTCATAATTATTTTTTGGGCGCTGTTTGGTGGGCCATGTCCATCAGTGCCCCACCTAATGTGGGAAACGGATTCTTGCTAACTGTTTGATAAAATGACTCAACGAAATGTGGCCAATGGCAAGAAAGGTTTGGCTGGTGGCAAGGTGGCAAGAATGTTTATACATGAAACAAATACCTCTTTTCACTTTGTTTTTTTTTTTTTTTTTTAAATGTTACTTGGAAGGTGTTTGAGAAAATACATGTAAAACCATTTCCAACGTTTGTAAAACAGTGGGATTTTGAAGTTGCAGTTTAAGTGTTTGTGGAAATGTCTCAATGGCGATCTCGGCTCAATCTTGGCTCACACTTGGCCCGAGCTGCTGACCGTACCGAGCCGAGCCACCCAATTAAGCTCTGGGACCGAGCCGAGCCAAGTTCAAGCTGAGGTCAGCCACTGTTCGAGGCGAGTCGATCTGAGGCCAGCTCGACTCAATTCAACTCGATGTACAACACATACAAAACATTAATTGGTTGCAAAAATGTCGGTTGGATGGTGGGCTAGACCAATTTTCATTCGCATCCAAAACTCAGGTCACCCCCAAAGTGCTTTTATATGTTTTAGCCATGTCTTCACATGATTCTAACTGATATTGTTGACCATTTTTATCTATGGATATAAAACCTCAATTAAGAAGCTACTTTCTAGCCTCATAATTAGACATTTTAGGGATGGTTCCCAGCATATCCTATGCATTTCTCTGTTACTGTTATGCTAATATTGAAATGGGATTTTATTCCAGCTAATTGATAATGATAACATGTACTTAAACCATGAATTAGTTCCGATAACTAAAGCAGTATTCCACACCATGTCATTGTATTTCTCAAAAATTAGGCATATCCAAAAACTCAGGTGGGCCATGCTACTGGTAACAGTGTAACTCAAAAACTGACTAAGTTACGCATGGTGTGGTTGATTTTTAGAGCATCCCTTCATCCTGTTGAAAGATAAACACACCATGGTTCTCAGTGCTGTGGCCCACATGAGTTATGATTCAGGATTATATATTTCCTGAAGCCCTAACATCAAGAAGCACACCAGATGGATGCGTGATTTAGGATTATATATTTCCCCAAATTCCCTTGTAATGGTTTGTGCGTGAGAAGGGGATAAAAGTATTCATGATCACCAACCTCGGGATGGATTTGTCACATACAGCTAGGAAACATATACAAATATCTAAATCCTCAAATTCATAAATCGTACTTGAGAGAGAGAGAGAGAGAGAGACTAACTTGATGAATGAGCTAGAGATGTCTTTCCACTATGATTTCCTCTCCTTCTTCTTCTCCTTCTTCTTCTTTCGAGTGCTCTCCAAGTCTCTGTCATAGATCTAAGGTGGGTTTGCAACGAAAGGGGGATTTCAAAACCCTAACGAGAGAGAGAGAGGTATTGGGAAATAGAGGGCCTGGTGCGCGTGCGAGAGAGAGAGAGAGAGAGAGAGAGAGAGAGAGAGAGAGAGAGAGAGAGAGAGAGAGAGAGAGAGAGAGGGTTTGGGAGAGGGGCGGGCGCGAGAGAGAGTTTGAGGGATTGGGTTTTGGGAGGGGCGCGGCGGGCGGGAGATGTGGGTTTTGGGAGGGCGGGAGATGTGGGTTTTGGGAGGGAGGTTTTAGGTTTTGGGAAACGGATTGGCTACCCCCCTTGCCACCAGCCATTTCATAGTGGCCGGTGCTCTGTGGGCCCCACTATGATGTACGTGTTTCATCCTTTCCGTCCATCTATTTTTATAGATCATTTTATAGTATGAAAAGAAAAATGAGTTATATCTCAATCTCAAGTGGACCACATTACAGGAAACAGTGTTTAATGAACATTGACCATTAAAAATGAGTTATATCCCATCATTATTTTTTCCCGGTGGTGTGGTCCACCACAGATTTATATCCCTATATTTTTTTTGTAAATTACTAAAATGATCTGTAAAAATGGGTAAACGGAATGGATGAAACACATACATCATTGTGGGCCCCATCAAGCACCGACCACGAAAAGGATAGTGACACCCACAGTTGAGACTTTCCTAGGGCCACTATGATGTTTATTTGAGATATAACCCGTTAATAAGTTTTTTTTTTTTTTTTTTTTTTTTTTTTTTTTTTAAAGACATGGATGATTTGAGAAAAATCAAATATCAGCTTAATTTAAGACTTCTGTAGCCCTCTGAAATTTTTTATTAGTAAGCGTTCAATCCCCACATTTTTGCATTTGTTTTTTATTTTTTATTTTTGTGGTGGGTCAACTTGAGATTTTGGTTAGCTTGGTTAGGGATGTACATGAGCAGAGTTAGCTTGGTTAGCTTGCTCCACTTGACTCGAAAAAAGCTCGATTTGACTCAGTTCGAAACTAAGTCCGAGCCGAGTCAAGTTCACACTTCACTGTTAGCCACCCTAACTAGGGAATTGATACCAAGACCTCGATGTTGAAACGAGGTATCTTTCACTTGGCCTACTACTTGAGCTATGGATCAGGGTGTTAACCAAACTGAGTTCAAGCTTGCTCGAGCTTGACTCGACTTGGATCGAACCCAACTCAAATCGAACCAGTTCGATGACTCGGTTACTTTGATATTGTTGTTTCTCACTGAGTGTTTGATGAAATGACTCAATGAAATGTGGCTACGATGATGTATGAACCACATCTCAACATATAATGGAGGGACTGGATTTATGAACCACATCTCGGTGGTTTCAAGGGTAGGATTATGAATATTTTAATGGAGGGTAACCTATTCATAAGGTTACAGGGACATAGATAAAGAGAAAACATATATATCAAACTTGATCTAAAACATTTGTATCCCTCGAGAAATTTCAACAATAAGTGTTTAATTCACACTCTTATGTTGTGGTCTACTTAATCTTTGGATATATTTAAATTTTTAGCTCGTACCCTAAAAAAAAGTACTAAAATGGATGGACAACATCAACAAGGCACATAATTTGCGATAAGGCTCACAAAGTTTACTTAATATGCTATAGTGTATTGAATTACTCTCACGAGTGTGGGGGAGTGTGCGTGTGTATTAAAAAAATAATAATAGATGGACAGAGTGGAGGTGTAGGATTCGCACGCAGTTTGGCAAGTGACCCCAATACCAACAGTCCACAAGTCAAAGCTCTATAGGCTACGATGATGTATGTGTTTTATCCACATCGTCCATCCATTTTTCTATATAAAGTTAGGGCATAAGCTAAAAAATGAGTTAGATTTAAACTGTAATGTTTATTTCCCATGGCCTACCAGCAGTCCCACCGTTGAAACTTCCCATGGCCTACTGTAATGTTTATTTCTCATCCAACTTGTTATGTAATTTATTTTGTAATTTTATAGTTCACCTGAGAAGCAAAATGTCATAATTATTACAATAAAATATAGGGACAGCGTATCTAATCTTATGGAAGGTTCAGATTAATCACACATGTTATGGTGGGAGCTCAATGGCTTCGTGCATTGGGGTCGATTAGCAAATCAGCCTCCGTGGTAAGCCTCATGCATTGCAAAAATTGTTAGACTTATGCCAACGTGTTCGCCGCACCTTCTTCCTTACCATCGGAATGTTCTCATGACCATTGGATTCCTTCGCAAGATCTCTTTCATTTCCCTACTTTTATTGGTGCGCAAGTCGGACGGATTATGACAAATGTGCATCGATTACCGATGTAACGACCCTAAATCTTTTAGCTACATAGGACCCCCAATTAATCAAATTAAGAAATTAATTTTTGTGATTTATAACAAAACAAAACACTTAACAAGTTGGTACAAGTTATCTCCTTATAAGGTCAAAAGATTGATTCTTCGTAAAATTGTTACCAAATGCCTAGGTTTAGTACAAGCCTACTCAAGGAGTAGATTCTTTGTATAGTAATGAAGTGTGAGATTGTGATGTAGACCACCAAACAAATTATTATTATTATTATATATATTTTTCTGCGGTGTGGTCCAGCTTAGATTTGGATCTACATCATTTTTTGCCCATGTCATAAAATGCATAAATATTGAACACGGCCCCATTGTTAGTGTCGTGCCCACATGGTCAGGGTTCGCAGGGTCCTTACTCTTGCCCGGTGGTAGACTCTCGGAGTTTCAACTCCCGTTCAAGGGTTCTACCCATAGGTGGTGAAATTCCACCAAATGAGTGAGTGTGGGTGTGTGTGCGTGTGTTATAATTTTTTTTATTTTTTTTTTTTTTATTTTTTAAGATACGACCCGGGACCAGCCATATGGGTGGGACCCTGACTGGGCCTACCTTGATGCATGTGTTGTATATCAACGCCACCCATCCGTTTTGTAAGCTCATTTTAGGGAATGGACGACAAAATGAAGTAGATCCAAATCTCAAATCTCAGGTGAACCACACCACTAGAAACAGTGGTCATTGAAAACTCACCCTTAAAAACTTTCTGGGGTCCACCTTTATGTTTATTTACCATCTAACAACGTGCTGCCCTGATCATGACCTTGATGTATGTACTGTATATCCATGCTGTCCATATGTGTTTCCATCTAATTTTAGGGCATGAGCCCAAAATTGGAGCAGATCCAAATCTCAAGCACACCATACCACAAGAAACAATCGATTGGCTATTAAAAACTTCCCTGCACTATAAAAATTTAATATCTAGATGATATTTGTTTTTCCTTCAATTACGTTTGTGCAACCTCCAAGAAGTTTTCAATGGTGGGTGTTCAATCACCACTATTTCTTACGGTGTGGTCCACTTAATATTTGGATCGGTTTCCTTTTTGTGCTCACACCCTAACATGAGATGGAAAAACGGATGGACGGTGTGGATATTCCCTAGTTATCCATGTCCACACGTTGAACCTAGTTGACTTGAAGTCTTCACCATTAACCATCTTTAAGTGCTTCACTTATTTTACACATTCTTAACCATCTATTAGCTAAGGCTTCCAACCACTTAAAAGTGACTAATACCTTGAAATTAGGCTTCAAAGTGCATATTTACAAACTGACAAACCATGTTCACATAAAATGAGAATTCGTAAAGATTGAAGGTCAAGTCAGTCCTTGAGAAAATCACCATCAACTTCCTTAAGTAAAAAAATTCTAATCACCGTATATGTGCTACATCTAAGACAATTAGCCGTTCATGTTGAAGAGAATTGGGCCATGGGCCAGCACCTGAGATGAATCATACATGTCTATATATGGTGGTACCTTAAATTGTGTCCCTCAACAAATTTAACCCATTGGAAAACTTATGTAGTTAGCTCATTTTTATTATGAAAATACCAACTGTTCCTCTCTCCCCGTAGGACCCTGAAGCTAGAGAAAAGGTCAAGTCTCCAAAGGTTGTTGATCTATTTTGCCAGCTTATATTAAGTTATCGGTCCATAAATGAATTAAATAGATCCAAAAATCTGAAGTGACATGCATTACATGAACAATGATGATTGACCGCTAAAAATTATTTCTTGTGTACCACGAAAGTTTTGCATTAAGCTGTTTTTTTTTTTTTTTTTTTTTTTTTTTCTTTATCTAAGCTCGTATAACCTTGTCAATATGTTAAGTGGCAAATAAACATTTCAGTGAACCGTAGAAAGTTTTTAATAGTGAGAGTTTCATATGGTATGGTCTACTTAAGATTTGAATATGCTTTATTTTTAAGCTCATACACTTAAAAATACCTCGAGCTGGCAAAACGTATAGACAACATGTACATACATCAAGGTGGGAGGCCTTTAATTTGATCCCTTTTATTTTTCTTTTCTTATGTAGATGCCCCAATTAGATAGATCTCTAGGAATTGGTCATAAAATATCTAGTATAAAAAAAGCAACACAAAGACAGTTATTACTAAGCCACCGATATGGTAGAGGTCAACCCTTATATCTACTGTTTTGGTTGAGATGGAAAGGGGAGCATTTTGATACGTGGTTCCACATATTGGAGAAATTGTGGTGATCGAATGCTCACTAGCCAAGAACTTCCTAGGGCCCACAGACCCTGATAAGGTCAACCAGACTTATATGAAGGGAAAATACAAAGAGTCTCTGTCCCAAAAATCATCTGGGTTCGCCTCATGATCACTGAACAAATGTATGGTTGTGAGAGGATAATT
The DNA here is from genome assembly GCA_030180095.1 of Magnolia changhungtana. Classification (NCBI taxonomy): domain Eukaryota; kingdom Viridiplantae; phylum Streptophyta; class Magnoliopsida; order Magnoliales; family Magnoliaceae; genus Magnolia; species Magnolia changhungtana. Next base: position 3,940,063 of record JASAUF010000198.1, on the reverse strand, counting down.
AAGCCATAGGCTTATTATAATATTTATTTTTCAGAATAATTTGTTTTTAGCCGATTTTGGTAGCCGTCCATCTCAATCAGCTATTAGGCTTATAATAGCTGAAAGGATAAGCCATAGGCTTATAATAATATTCGTGTTTTACCTTATTTTATGTCTTTTTTAGCTTTTGAACCAGTTGGATTTCAAATAAAAATTATGGTGGGCCTTAGGATAGTTTCAACAGTGGGAATCACTCTCCCCACTGTTTTATGTGGTGAGGTCCACTACATCTTTTTATCTGTCTCATTCTTTGGCTCATGTCTTAAAATAATATCTCAAAATAGATGGACGGTGTGGATACGACATACATCATAGTGGGGCCCACGAACATGGTGACGTCACTTCGCAGCCAACGCGCTACTCAACCTAATGCCCATCCGTGACGCGGCAGCTCCCATTTCTCTCTCTCTCTCCTCTCTCCCTCCTCTCCCTCTCTATCTCTCTCTTCCTCTCTCTCTCTCGATCTCTCCACCCTCTCCTCTATCTGTCTCTCTCGCCTCCTCTCTCTCTTCCTCTCTCGTGATCTCTCTTGCGGGCGTTCTTGAACGCCCTACCCACGCCCCTCGCTCTCTCTCTCTCTCTCTCTCTCTCTCTCTCTCTCTCTCTTAGCTCATTTGAAGTTCATTCACGACAGTGGGTATCTCTCTCTCTCTCTCAATCTCTCTCAATATTAATGCCGATTTATGAATTTGGGAGTTAGTAGCTTGTAGATTGTCGATTTGAATGTGGACCCCAAAATGGGTTTTTCTGAATTTACAAATTGGGGATTTGAGGATTTTCGAATGTGAGAAAACGGTAAGGTGCTTTTTCTGATTTAGGGTTTTGATGTTTGAATGCAAGTGAAAAAGGTGCTTTTTCTTGGTAAGAAATGATGGATTTGGATGTGGGTTTTGATGTTTGGAGGAGATCAAAATGAAAAAGGTGCTTAAGCAATGGTGAATTTGAATGTGGAATTTTCATAAAGAAGGGAAAATGAGAATGCTCTCTCTTTTTACTTTTTGATAAAAAATATGATGAATTTGGATGTTTTGTTTGTGTGTGTGGACCCACATGCATGTTGATGTTTGAAGGCTCCAAGACTGAAAATTTTGCTTACTTTGATAAGAAATTATGAGCTTGGATAGAGTGTTTCTTTTGGATGCATGAAGGAGGGAGAAAATGAAGAGGTTCCTTTCTTTGAATTGGATTTAGGTTTTTTGTGCCTTGATTTTGAAGGAGACAAAAGCCAGAAGTAATTTTTTTTTTTTTTTTTTTTTTATAATCTTCTTCTTGTAGAAATGATGAATTTGGAAGTGGATCTTTTTGGTTAGATGTTTAGAAGAACGCTAAATGTGAAAGCTATTTTCATTGTTGGAAGTGACGAATCTGGATGTGTTTTTTCTTTCACTTTTGCTGTTTGGAGTAAATTAAAAAGATGTTTTGTTTGTGTTATTTTTTAATCCTAGGGTAAGAAATGATGAATGTGGATGTGGGTCTCTCGATTTGTATTTTGAAGGGGATGATAATGAGAATGGTGCTAGCTTTGCAATGAAAAGATAAATCTTGATTTCGGGTTTGATTTTCGAAAGTTATTATTACAGTTTACAATAGTCTGTTTATATATATATATATATATATATATATATATATATATATATATATATATATATATATATAACTCCCTCAAAAATTGGGATAAATTTAATTGAACTTCATGTATTTGTACACACACAAAAACATAACATAGGCCCCAACTTGTGATGAATATGTTACATCCGTGCCATCCATTTGTTCCACAAGCTCATTTTAAGGCGTGCATCTAAAAAAAGGCAAACGCAGAACTTGAATGGACCACAATACATGATATAGTTGTTATAACTTAATTGTTGAAAGTTAATGCGTTCTAAGACCCACACTAATGCTTATTTCTCATCGACCTGTTCATAGAATTGTACAGACATTGGTAGAGGGAAAAAAATAATAAAATCAGCTTGATTCAAAATTTTTATGGCCCCTAAGCAACTATTAACTGTAAGAGTTTAATTTCTAATTTTTAACATGGTGCAATTCAACTGAGCTTTAGATCTACCTCACTTTTGAGCTCATGCCTTAAAATAAGCTAGCAAAATGGATGGACAATAAGGATATGATCTATGCATCATGGTGAGACCTACCATTTTTGCGCCCAAATTATTTCTTGCCTCCGTTTTGCGACAAAAGTTTTAAACTATTGAGATGAACTTTAAGATTTGAGAAGCATGTGACTATTTAAAATATATAGAAATAAAAAAGACCCCAAGGCATGAAGATATCCAATGTTAGTTTTATCCAATACTCCTCTGGTTTAAGGGAAATGTGCTATTATTATATTTTAACTATTGTCAAGCTAAACATGAAGATATTTTTAAAGAAACATATAAAGAAATTTATAATCATTATACTTTTTCATAAAATTACTTTTAAAAACTTGAATCTAAATAATCTAAATAATATAATTTATATTATTTCAGGTGTTTTATTTTTTCTTTTTAATCTATGTATCTTACTGGTGTTTCCCTTCCTTTCTATAGCTTGGGGGCTTGGGAATATTTATTCATCAAACGAATGTTGTATGGATGTTGTTCATTGCATGCATTGGAGCTATTAATTACATATCGGTCTTAGATAGAAAAGATGATGTGCAATCGAGATGGTCATGTGACATCGATCGGGAAAATGATGGATTATTTGAAGCAAAGAGTGGGCTTCGGTATCTAGACACTCTACTAATTTAAAAAATTGTTGTGCTTCGGTATTAAGCCCTTGTGTAGGTCTTCATGACTTTTCCTTATCATTTTTGGTCTTAAGTTCTAAAATGAGCTCACAAAATGGATGGACGGAGTAGATTTATCAAAAACATCATGGGTGATAGAACATGACTATTTTCATAGATATGATACCTTTATTACTTAATAATCTTATGAATTCCTAATTAATTTGGTAGAGGTAATCAGTTGAGGTATTTTCAATCTTTTCTACATCAATTCTGAGTTCCATTTCATGGTAACATCTGTTTGTGGTTTTGCTTGATTTTAGAGAACAATTTTGGTCAAATATCAAAGAGAAGTAAGGTAAAATACATCTGAATTGTATGTGGCTGATGTTCTTGTATCCTGTCTTGCAGGAGAAGTTGAGAGTTGTTGTTCATGTTTTAAAAGCTGCCCTTAACTCTATTCATGGTATGGTTCTTGTGCCTTCAACCATACTTAAGTGTGCCAATAATAAAAGTTTTATTTGAGAAAATTTTGTTTTCATAGTTCTACAACTTCTCAAATTGACCTGAAATTGGCCAAGCCAACTTGACTCGGTTGAATTTTGAGTCAAATCACTTTGCTGACTCTAACACATTCATTTTACTATATCCCTAGATTTGATTGCGTGCTACATTTTTAAAGGATTAATTGTCCTATATTTTAGTTTATTTGTTTAAAAACAAAACAAAGTTATTTACTATAAATAACTACATATAATTAATAAAATTATAAGTACAGAAAATAAGACGTGTATTAAAATATAATAAACTAACATTATAACAAAAATATTAGCATGTATCCATCTGACCAACCCAACCAAGCCTGCTTGGGTTACGCTTGGGTTGTGAATTCCCAACTTAAAATTGGGTTGGGTTGGGTTAGGGTGGAGGTACATGAACCATGGGTTGGACTAGGCATATAGTACTGGCCTTCTGACTATCAGTTGCTATGCGGGACTTGGCTCCTGCAAAGCAATTGAAGCTTTCCAAAATGATTGCTGCCATGGTTTGCATAGTATTTTATTGATAAAGGCATAGAAGATAAGAAGAATAAGAAGAAGAAGAACCGGCTCATCTAGTGCTCGGTCTTATAACTATAAATGCATGCTTGGGAAAGTCTTGTTTACATGGTATTAAAAAACAGTTATGTTATCGATACGTCTGGCCATGACTATGCACGATCACACATGTTACTGGATATGGAGTGAATCGGTCCGTTATGAAAAAAATGGGTTAATATACCCCCATATATAAGCACCATTATGGGGCCAATAGGGCCATAGAGAGCCCATATTGAATTTTCTTTTTTCAAAATTCTCTCATTTGTTCCACATCTTTCTTCATTTCACCATGAAGGATGGTTAGAAACAAATTTTAAATTAGATCTAGACCTATTTTGATGATCAAAACAAAAATTTATGTAGGATTCGATGAATCAAAGCGAGTGGACCATTTTGGAATATATTGGGGAAGGGTAAACCATCACTTCTTTTTTTTTCTTTTTCTTTTTTTCTTTTTCCATTTTTTGTCTTTTTGTTGCATTAATGGGCCTAATTCACAAAATCATGCTTGATTTGTGTTGGATTAGGGCCTATTTGAGCAGGTCATGTTGACAATGCCTTCTAGACAACATTCTTACCAAAGAATAGCCCTGTACCAACAAATACATGTACATGTCCCCCCCCCCCCCCCCCCCCCAAAAAAAAAAAAAAAAAAAAACGAATAATATTTCACATCTTCACATTTGTTGGAATTTTAACAACATTTTTTTTGAACTCCCAATTCAAGGAAACCTTTGAATTTGACCTTTCTTTTTTGTTTGTCTTTTGTACTCATTTAATCAGCCTCAGCATGCATATTCATTATTCATATATTTCAACTTTGCACGCATTGTATGGGTGAAGTTCTCTAACACTTCCCTCTCTCATCTAGGTTATGCCTCTTTTGATTGGTTCATTCTTTTTGGCATGGCATGAAAGGATACTGCGATCGCAAGTGTATGATTTTGCGATCTCACACATATGTGACCTATAGTTTAGTGATGTAGATCATGGGTTTGATGGGTACGACTTCACTATTGGCTTAGTTTTCATTGAATGTAGACTAATGCTGTTTTTTTTTTCCCCTTAATTGTATAGGTGGGTTGATTCTCTTAAGGCATGATCATGGTGGCCCACTCCAGTTCTGCGGCACAGCCCCCACAGGAAATTATACAAAGACTATCTTGGTATTATTAGAAGTTATGTAGGGAGTTGTGGCTCTCAGTCATTTTCCCTACAAATGTTGAACATCTTCTCTACATCTCAGGTAATTTATTGAGAGTATATCAGTAATTTGGTTAACACATTGATTAATCAAAATCAAATAACTAATCAACCACCTCATGGATGGCCTAATGGTAAAAAATGCATCCGTTACTTGTTTATAACTTCCATCTGGAGATTCTATTTTCATTTGAACTACTGTCCTAAACTTTTCTTGGGCCATCCAAAAACAGGTCACAGATCAGATAATTAACTTCTGATCAGCACCATTTTTGGGGATGGCTCATCCAAGAGGTGGTCCATGAATTGGACAGTAAGGATCTGTTACCAAGTGTATTACATTAAAAGGAAACAACTGATTGTCAGCTGTCTTCACTTGCAACCCATTTTTACAAGCATTTTCCCCCAAGTCTGAAGGCATAAAATGACAAAATGTGGGTTGATTATATAAGCTGATGGAAGGCACACTGTACAATTAGTTGAGGGGGCATTCTTATTTCACTTGAGAATTGGAGTCGATAAGCAGGAAAACAGAAAACCAGCCTTGAATGCCTAGAAGATCGGTTTTACGAAAACCTACCATTATTTGGTGCTGTTGAAATTTTAATACCCCTAATGGAATACCAACCATTACCAACTGTGGTTGAGGGAAAAGAAGTTCAATAAGAAGTCTTCTCTCAAGTCCCTTTTACAGTGGAAGTAACAATCTAAAATCACACTCTTTTTGAAGCCAGATGTTCAAGTAAGAATTATAGGAGCTACACTCCTAATTTAGTTTTGCACAATTTAAAAAATGGTGGCGACTCTCTTTAAACGCACATATGGTGTAGTTCCAAGGCAATCCAGATCATCCAAATTGTTTACCCAAATGGAGATGGAGCATATACACACACCATAAAAACTACACTGGGAAGATAAATAGTAACCATCTGATTTTTCCCTTCAAATTTGGACCCACTCATTATTTTACTTTTTAACCATCCATTTGATAGCCACCGATAGGATGGCTAGGATTGCTTTACCAAGTATGATTTCAAGAGTTGAGCACCATGAACACTGGAACCATGATTTGGGAGGCCGGATAGTTTGAACAACAAGATTGCCACATGTGAGGAGAATGGGTCACCAACAATTTTCAAATGGAACAAAACTAAAATATGAGTCTAGCCCTAGTTAAAGATGTGCAGAGGGAATAAATAGATATATAGGAAGTGTTATGGTTAGAAGCTTAATGAGCGCAACCAAACCAAGAAACCAGATGTGTGTGAGTGTGTGTGTGTCAGTTTACACAAACTCGGAGTTAGAAATGCAGGTAGGTTTCAGCTGAAAAGTTCTTTGTTGCTGTTAGGGTAACTATATCAAGTTAATAGTGCATATGACCACAATTTGTGTAATGTCTTGCCGAGAAAACTTATGGGTACTTTATTTCATTCCATTCTGAGGAGCAATCTAAAAAGAGTGCCATTAAGCTACCATCCTAAATTGGATCAAAAGATTTACTACCCAACCAGGCAAAACACAAAAGGAACTGAATTTCCATGAAGTATATGTACACAACTACACATTATCCACAAATACATAATCCACAAATACTACACAAGGGATTTATATATATATATATATATATATATATATCTTACTACATATAGATTGTCACACCATTTTAATCCTTGGTTTTCAATGACAGATGGGGTCCATGGTCCAATAATCCAAACCCATGCATGTTTGTCCCAACAGCAGATGGACTACGCCCAACAATCTCCTCGATAGGACAATCCCAACCTATCAATTTCTGGCTTCTATATAAAAGGTTACATTGTCTTCTCTCACTCATGTACTATTTCACGTTATAAAAATTTCAAGTAAATTGTACGAGGTTTATAGTAATCTTGGAGATTAGAAAATTTCCAAGTATGTGCATTTCAGTCTGAGTTATTTCTCTAATGACGATAGCCTTGAGAGGGTTGACACGAGGGATAGGTTGATTGCAAGAGGCCGATTAAAACTATATTGGGTTATCTTGCTGGTCTTGAAATGATTATGTCCTAAGAAGATAACCCACTATAGTTTTAATCGGCCTCTTGCAATCAACTCATCCCTCGTATTAACCCTCCCAAGGCTATCGTGATTAGAGAAATAACTCAGACTGAAATGCACATAATTGAAAATTTTCTAATTTCTAAGATTACTATAAACCTCGTACAATTTACTTGAAATTTTCATCAGCTGTAGGTCATATGGTATAAAGAGCTTGTCCGTCTCTACCAACCGAACATAAAACACTATCTCAATGGCAAATTTTTAGCCTATGAATCTTATGTATATGCAAAAATGTAATAGAAGTGGTTAATGCTTTTAATTATTCAATGTCTAACTACTATCCATTGTAGGGATTGTCTGATGAATAGTCTTCAAGATTGGTTTTCATTCATAAAAAAATAGATGCCTACCTTGTTTTTAAATGTATTTGCTCGATATTGATGGAACAGACCCGGATGTGCGTCGGAGCTATTCGGATGAGCGGGGGTCCCTGGAAGGTGGGAACCGCTGTTATGACCATGATGAAGCTGTCCATTTCCTATGGACAGCATTGGAAGGGCCTGGCCATTTGGACAGGCCGTGATTATGTTTGTATTTGCTCGAGATTAATGGAGCAGACCTGGATGTGCGTCGGAGCTATCCGGATGAGCGGGGGTCCCTGGAAGGTGGGAACCGCTGTTATGACCATGATAAAGCTGTCCATTTCCTATGGACAGCATTGGAAGGGCCTGGCCATTTGGACAGGCCGTATTTATGTATTTGCTCGAGATTAATGGAGCAGACCCGGATGTGCGTCGGAGCTATCCGGATGAGCGGGTCCCTGGAAGGTGGGAACCATTGTTATGACCATGATGAAGTTTGTCCATTTCCTATGGACAAAGACATTGGAGGGGCTCAGCCATTTGGACAAAGCCGTGTTTATATCTCGTATTTGCAGTACCACCCCTAACCCTAAACCAAAACCTTTAACCTAAACCTTAACCTAAACATAAATCTAAACCTAAACCTATACCTATAACCTAAACCTATACTTATAACCTTAACCCAAACTTATAACCTTAACCTAAACCTCTTTTCAAATCCCTAAACTTATACTTATAACCTAAACCTAAACAAAAACTTTAACCTATAACCTATACTTATATCCTAAACCTAAACTTACAACTTTAACCTAAACCTATACTTATAACCTAAACCTTTTCTCAAATCCCAAAACCTATACTTATAACCTAAACCTAAACCTAACCTATAACCCAACCTAAACCTATACTTATAACGTAAACCTATTATCTAATACCAAAACCCATAACCTAAACCTAAACGTTATTCTAAACTTATAACCATAACCAAAACCAAAACCTATAACCTAAACCCGAACCCAAACCCGAACCCGAACCCGATCCCTAAACTTTAACTCAAACCTAAACCTATAACTTTAATTCAAACCTAACCTATAACCTAAACTTATAACCTTAACCTAAACCTAAAACCAAAAAAAACCAAAACCAAAACCTATAACCTAAACTTATAAACTATAACCTAAACCTAAAACCTAAGGGCCTGTTTGGACGGGTGGATTGGAAGGGATTGAATGGTTTTAAGGTGGATGGCATGGATTTCAAGGCAACGATGGTGTTGTCAGTGCATTGTCTTAAGATCCATGGGATTGCTATATCCCATGATTGCTATATGGAGTCTGTTTGGCACGCCTAGCCAATCTCGGGATTAAACCTTCCCATCCCTTCCAATCCCTCGACCCAAACATGTCCCAGGAAAATTTGAACGGATTAGGGTGGAGCTGGATGGGATTTAAAGGTAGTGATGGTGTTGTCAGTGGATTGTCTTAAGATCCATGAGATAACTATATCCCAAGATAAGATCACCTAGTCTGTTTGGCACGCCCGGCCAATCCCGGGATTTAACTTCCAATCCCTTCCAATACCATCCAATCCCTTCCAATCAGTCCGGCCAAATGGGCCCTAAATGTATTCTCAAATCCCTAAACCTAAACCTACACCAAACCCCAATCTCAACTCCCTAACCTAAACCTAAACCTAAACATGAAAACCCAAGCCTAAACCCGATCCTGATTTTCTAAACCTAAAAACTAAATGTATTCTCAAATCCCCAAACCTAAACTTACACCTAATCCTAATCTCAACTCCCTAACCTAAACCTAATCCTAAACTTGAAAACCCACACCTAAACCCGATCCCAAACCCGAACCCGATTTCTAAACCTAGACCTTAACCTATTCTCAATTCACTAAAGCTATAACCTATAACCTAACTTAAACCTAAACCTATAACCAACACTTATAACCTAAACCTAAACCTAAAACCTTAACTTAAACTTAACTTATAATCCATAACAAAAACCTAAACCTAAAACCTAAATGTATTCTCAAATCCCTAAACCTAAACCTACACCTAATCCCAATCTCAACTCCCTAACCTAAACCTAAACCTAAACTTGAAAACCCAAGCCTAAACCCGATCCACGAACCCGAACTCGATTTCTAAAGCTAAACCTTAACTTTGTTCTCAATTCCCGAACCTATAACCTATAACCTAAAACCTATAACCTTAACATAAACCAAAAACCTAAACCTTAACCTAAACTAAAACCTATAACCTAAACCAAAACACCTTAACCTAAACCTAAACTCGAACTTATAACCTTAACCTAAACCTAAAACCAAAACTTAAACCTATAACCTAAACCTATAAACTAAACCTTAGACCTAAACCTAATCCTAAACCTATAACCTAAACCAAAAGCTATAACCTTAACCTAAATAAAAACCTATAACCTGACACCTAAACTTATAACCTTAACCTAAACCTAAAACCAAAACCTAAACCTATAAGCTAAAACCTAAACCTATAACCTAAAACCTATACCTAAACCTTAACCTATAACCTATAACCTATAACTTATAACCTAAACCTATAACCTTAACATAAACCCAAAAACTAAACCTTAACCAAAACCTATAACCTTAACCTAAACAAAACCTTAACTTATAACATTAACCTAAACCTATAACCTAAACCTAAACCTAAACCAAAACCTATAACCTATAACCTAAACCTAACCTAAACCTATAACCTTAACCTAAACCCAAAACCTAAACCTTAACCTAAACCAAAGCCTATAACCTTAACCTAAACCAAAACCTGTAACCTGAACCTTAACTTAAACCTAAAACCAGAACCTAAACCCATAACTTATAACCTAAACCTATAAACTAAAACCTAAACCTAAACCAAAACCTATAACCTCAACCTAAACAAAAACCTATAAACTAAAACCTAAACTTAAACCTATAACCTAAACAAAAACCTATAACCTAAACCTAAACCTATACCTAAACATTAACCTATTCTCAAATCCTAAACCTAAACCTACACCTAATCCCAATCTCAACTCCCTAACCTAAACCTAAACCCGATCCAGAACTGAACCCGATTCCTAAACCTAAACCTAAACCAATTCTCAATTCCCTAAACCTAGACCTTATAACCTAAACCTAAACTCGAACCTAAAACTAAACCCAATTCTCTAAACCTAAACCTAAACCAATTCTCAATTACCTAAACCTATACCTTATAACTTAAACCTAAACTCGAACCTTAAGGCGAACCTAAACCTATAACCTTAACCTAAACCAAAACCTATGACCTAAAACCTCATCCTATTTACACCGTAACCTAAACTTATAACCTATTACCTACCATTCACCTAAACCTAAATCCTAAACCTTAACCTATAACCTAAGACCTAAACCTAAAACCTAAATGTATTCTCAAATCCCTAAACCTAAACCTACACCTAATCCTAATCTCAACTCCCTAACCTAAACCTAAGCTTAACCTTGAAAACCCAAACCTAAACCCGATCCCGAACCCAAAACCGATTCCTAAACCTAAACCCAAACCAATTCTCAATTCCTAAACCTATACCTTATAACCTAAACCTAAACTCGAACCTAAACTTAACCTTAACCTTAACCTAAACCAAAACCTATGACCTAAAACCTTAACCTATTACCTATAACCTAAACTTATAACCTATTACCTACCATTCACCTAAACTTAAATCCTAAACCTTAACCTATAACCTAAGACCTAAACCTAAAACCTAAATGTATTCTCAAATACATGAACCTAAACCTACACCTAATCCTAATCTCAACTCCCTAACCTAAACCTAAGCTTTAACTTGAAAACCCAAACCTAAACCCGATCCCGAACCCGAACCCGATTCCTTAAACCTAAACCCAAACCAATTCTCAATTCCCTAAACCTTAACCTATTCTCAAATCCCTAAACCTAAACCTACACTAAATCCCAATCTCAACTCCCTAACGTAAACCTAAACCTAAACATGAAAACCCAAGCTTAAACACGATCCAAAACCCGAACCCGATTTCCTAAACCTAAACCTTTACCTATTTTCAAATCCCTCAACCTAAACTTACACCAAATCCTAATCTCGACTCCCTAACCTAAACTTAAACACGAACTTAAAAACCCAAACCTAAACCCGATCTCGAACCCGAACCCGGTTTCTAAACCTAAACCTTAACCTATTCTCAATTCCCAAAGCTATAACCTATAACCTAAACCTAAAACCAAAACCAAAACCTATAACCTAAACCTATAAGCTAAAACCTAAACCTAAAACCTAAAACCTAAATGTATTCTCAAATCCCTAAACCTAAACCTACACCAAATCCTAATCACAACTCTCTAACCTAAACCTAAACCTAAACCTAAACCTAATCTGAAAACCCAAACCTAAACCCGATCCCGAACCCGAACCCGGTTTCTAAACCTCGGCCTTAACCTATTCTCAATTCCCAAAGCTATAACCTATAACCTAAACCTAAACCTAACCTAAACCTATAACCTTAACCTAAACCCAAAACATAAACCTTAACCTAAACCAAAGCCTATAACCTTAACTTAAACCAAAACAGTAACCTAAACCTTAACCTAAACCTAAAACCGAACCTAAACCTATAAACTAAAACCTAAACCTAAACCTATAACCTAAACCAAAACCTATAACCTCAACCTAAAGAAAAACCTATAAACTAAAACCTAAACCTAAACCAAAACCTATAACCTCAACCTAAACAAAAACCTATAACATAAACCTTAACCTATAACCTATAACCTAAACCTAAAACCAAAACCTAAACCTATATGCTAAAACCTAAACCTAAACCTATACCTAAACCTTAACCTATTCTCCTTAAATTCTCAAATCCTAAACCTATACCTACACCTAATCCCAATCTCAACTCCCTAACCTAAACCTAAACCTAAACTTGAAAACCCAAGCCTAAACCCGATCCCGAACTCGAACCCGAACCCGATTTCCTAAAGCTAAACCTTAACCTTAACCTATTCTCAAATCCCTAAACCTAAACCTACACCAAATCCCAATCTCAACTCCCTAACCTAAACCTAAACTTAATCATGAAAACCCAAGCCTAAGCCCGATCCGAACACGAACCCGATTTCCTAAACTTAAACCTTTACCTATTTTCAAATCCTTAAACCTAAACCTACACCAAATCCTAATCTCAACTCCCTAACCTAAACCTAAACCTAAACTTGAAAACCCAAACCTAAACCCATCCCAAACCCGAACCCGGTTTCTAAACCTAAACCATAACCTATTCTCAATTCCCAAAGCTATAACCTATAACCTAAACCTATACCTAACCTTAACCTATAACCTAAACCTAAAACCAAAACCAAAACCAAAACCTATAACCTAAAACCAAAACTTAAAACCTATAACCTAAATGTATTCTCAAATCCCTCAACCTAAACCTACATCAAATCCTAATCCTAACTCCCTAACCTAAACCTAAACCTAAACCTAAACCTAAACTTGAAAACCCAAACTCGATCCTACGAACCCGAACCCGGTTTCTAAACCTAAACCTTAACCTATTCTCAATTCACAAAGCTATAACCCATAACTTAAACCTAAATCAAAACCTAAACCTATAACCTTAACCTAAACCTAAACCTAAAACCAAAACCTAAACCTGTTACCTAAACTTATAACCTATAACCTAAACCTATAACCTAAACTTATAACATATAACCTAAACCTAAACCTAAACTCCCTAACCTTTGTGATTTTTTGTTTATTTGTTAATGTTAAATTTATATGTATTTATGTGTGAATGAATGTGATGCAGATAAGATTGTTTGTGTTTGGATGAATGTAGTTTATGTTTGGGTTTAGTTTTGGGTTTAGTTGGATGTGAATGTCAATATGATGAAATATATTATAAAACAGGTGTATATTAGGATGAATATAATGAAATATATTGTTAACAGGTGTATATCAGGTGTATATCAGGAATTTTGTCTTTTGTATATCAAAAAAAAAAAAAAAAGACTTTTAGCAATGAAAATTTTCGTCAGCTACTGTGGAAAACATCTTGGAATTTTTTGTGTGAATATTTTTGCCGCTTTTAAAAGTCTTTTTTTTTTTTTTTTTTTAAATACACAGTTCAAAATTCGGCACCAAATCCCTGATACACATCGTAAATATTTTTTTTTTAAAGTTTTTTTTTTTTTCATATACAGTTCAAAATTCGACACAAAAAAATATCTAGGATTTTTAGCAGCGAAAATTTTCGCTGCTAAAACATCTTAGAATTTTTTTGGCGGCGAATATTTTCATTGCTAAAAGTCTTTTTTTTGTTTTTCAAAATTCGGCACCAAATTCCTGATACACATCTAGGATTTTTTTTTTAAAGTCATTTTTTTAAACCTAGGATTTTTAGCAGCGAAAATGTTCGCTGCTAAAACATCTTAGAAGTTTTTTGGCGGCGAATATTTTCGCTGCTAAAAGTCCTAGATATTTTTTGGCAGCGATAACTTTCGCTGCTAAAATCTTGGAAATGTTTTTTCGAGCATCACAAAGTCATTGAAATTTTTTGGCGGCGAACAGTTTCGTAGCTAATAGTCTTGGAAAATTTATTTTGCCGCAAATATTTTCGCTGTCAAAATCTTTTAAAAATAGTTTTAGCAGCGAAAAATTTCGCTGCTAAAAGTCATGTATAATATTTTTTCGCGGCGAAGAGTTTCGCAGCTAATAATCTTGAAAAATTTATTTTGCCGCAAATATTTTCGCTGCTAAAATCTTTTGGGAAATAGTTTTAGCAGCGAAAAATTTCGCTGCTAAAAGTATTGTGTAGTATTTTTTAGCGGCGAAGAATTTCGCAGCTAATAGTCTTGAAAAATTTATTTTGCAAAATATTTTCGCTTGCTAAAATCTTTTGGAAAATATTTTTAGCAGCGAAATGTTTCGCTGCTAAAAGTCTTGTATAGTATTTTCTAGTGACGAACATTTTCGCCGCTAAAAAGTTTATGTTGTTTGGATTTAAATTAATATGAATGTGAATGTGATGAATATAATGAAATATATTGTTAGTAAGAGTATATCCTAATATTGTATGTATTTTGAAGTAGAATAAATTTTTTTGAAAGCAAAGTTTTGGACGATAATTTTAAATCGTTAAAAGATGTTTACTTGTCTTGTAAATTATAAGAGTTTTAGCGATAATTTTAATAGCTAAATAGATTTGCGTGCAATGAAATTGTCGCCGCTAAAAGTATTTTTCGTCGCGAAAAGTCTCATACTGTAAAGAAATTTATTCCGCATCGATTACACATTTGACGGCGAAAATTTTCGTCGCTAAAAGTATGGTGCACTAGTTTTAGCGACGAAAATTTTCGTCGCTAAACGTTTCGTCGCTAAAACCACACTTTTAGCGACGAAAATATATTTCATCACTAAAAGTGGCTTTTGGCGACGAAAATAAGTTTCGTCGCTAAAAACCCTCTTTTTTGTAGTGATAGCACCCCATGTAGAAAAGATTTTCGGTATCCCATCTAGCCATTCACAAAATACCTGTAGAGGCTACGGCCCTGACGTCGCTAGGGCGTACGGTGGTCATGTCACACAAATGCGAGATGCATGAGTCACACAGTCCAATCATGCATCAATCCTGCGCATACCGTGAGCTCATGTGGGGCAACTCCGCCTATCAGGGAGCCCCATGAACAACCTGCCTTATGGCATATGCAATGACAATCACATCTCATAACAAACATGTAGATGATGCGTATGGGCATGTATTATGATGCTATGCTGTTACATACTCATAATCGGCCTCAATAATCGGCCTCAATAATCGGCATCGATATTTGGCTCGACAATGTGGACATTTAACCAACATTGCCCCCAAGGGGTGGCCGACATAGGGTCAAACATATAGTGGACCCGTGTCCTCACAAAGGCCTGATATAGAACAACATGGGCCTCACTCAAGAGCTTAATACACATCATGATGGGCCTTTCACATGGGCCTAACATACATCACAATGGGCTCCATCGCCTAGCCCTCAATGCATCATAATGGGCCTCATCACATAGACCTCATATACATCACATTGGGCCTTAAACACGGGCTGAATACACATCACAATGGGCCTCAAATACAGGCCGCATATACATCACACAGGCTAAATACACATCACAATGGGGTTCAACTACAGGTCGCATATACATCACATAGGTCTCGACAATTGGCCTTAGCAATCGAAATGGGCATCGATAATCGAAATTGGTCACAACAATCAGAATTGACACTCGGAATCGGCCTCTACACTTGGCCTCGACAATCGGAATCGGCCTATACAATCGACCTCGACAATCGGAATCGACCTCGATACTCGACCTCGACAATCGGAATCGACCTATACAATTGGCCTCGATAAATCAGACTCGGCGTCAACAATTAGAATCGGCCTATACAATCGGCCTTGATAAATCTGAATCAGCCTCGACACTCGGCCTTGACAATCGGAATCGGCCTATACAATCGACCTTGACAAATCTGAATCGGCCTCGATACTTAGCCTCGACAATTGGAATCAGCTTATACAATCGACCTCGACAAATTAAAATCGGCCTCGATAATCGGAATCAGCCTATACAATTGGCCTCGATACTTGGCCTCGACAATCGGAATCGGCCTCGACAAATCAGAATCGGCCTTGACAATCGGAATCGGCCTATGCAATCGGCGTCAACAAATCAAAATCGGTCTCGATATTCTGCCTCGATAATTGGAATCGGCCCATACAATCAACCTCTACAAATTAGAATCGGCCCCGGTACTTGGCCTCGACAATCGGAATTGGCCTATACAATTGATCTTGACAAATCAGAATCGGCCTCGATATTCGGCCTCAACAATCGGAATCGGCCTATACAATCGACATCGGCCCCAATGCTTGGCCTCGACAATTGGAATCGGCTTATACAATCGGCCTCGACAAATCAGAATCGGCCTCAATACTCGGCCTCGACAATCGAAATCGGCCTATATAATCAGCTCGACAAATCAGAATTGGCATCGATACTTAGTCTCAGCAATTGGAATCGGCTTTTACAATCGACCTCGATACTCGACCTCAACAATCGGAATCGGCCTATACAATTGGCATATAAACAAGGCGGAGTCCATAGATGAACAACCGATCAACCATAATATAAAGATCGGCCCTCGGCCGTGGTTATATCAAATTCGATAGCACGAAGCCATCCGCCTATGTTGAATTAGGCCCACTTATTTGGGTTAGACCACAAGAGAATGATGAGAATGGGCCTAATAAGGCCGAAGGGAAGCTCACAATGTGGACATCCAACCATCATTACCCATCAATGTGGACATCTAACCAACATTGCTCCCAAGGAGTGGCCTACATAGGGCCAAACATATAGTGAGCCCATGGCCTCATATATAATCATAGTGGGCCTTATTTACGTCACATCGGCCTTGTCATATGGACCAACATGCATCACATCGGGCATCGTATACACAATAGTGGGCCTTGCACCTGGGCCTCAAATATATCATATGGGCCGCATCGCATAACCTTAATATTAGGCCTCATATATCAAGTGGGCCTCATTTTATGAGCCTAACAATACAAATGGGTGGGCCCTACCCACGGGCTAAAATACATCATGATGGGCCGCACCATTGGGCTTCATGTATATCAAATAGGCCGCACCGATGGGTGTTATGTATATCAAATCGGGTCACACCAATAGGCTCATGTATATCAAATCGGGCCCACCCTTATGTATTTTTGAGATCCGACATATTCATAAGTTAATATAGAGATAGATGAAGTGAAAACAAATATCAGCTTAATTGAAAACTACCGTGGCCCTTAGAAGTTTTGAACGGTGGATGTCAGTGTCCCCATTAATTTTTAATGGTGGGGGTCTGCTTGGGCTTTAGATCTGACCCATTCTTTTACTCATGCAAAAAAAAACGATCTCACAAATGGTTGGACGGTTTGTATACAACACATGAATCATGGTGGGTCCCATAGATAAACAGCGTGGATAGAATAGGTAGGACCTACGGGACTTGCTGCCATCTATACAGTAGCTAGTGGTGGGGTCCATATAGCTAGACGGCGTGGATCACACCCACACATGTAGCAGGTCCCACGGACCTTGCTGACGTTAAATGGAGCGTAGTTAAATAGCTACCGTACATGCAGCTGTGCTGCTTTTAAAAGGAGTAGAGGTGGGTTTCACGTAGGGCCACCATAACATTAGATATATAATACAATATATTAATATTATATTATATAATAACATGCAGCTTTTGCTGCCTTTTAAGAGAAGCAGAGGTGGGTCCCACGTAGGGCCCACTCTCATATATATAAAATACATATATAAAATATTATATTATAATATATTAATATTATATTTAATATAATACAATGTCCAGGCCCTAGACGGCGTGGACATATACGTACATCAAGGGAAGCCCCACACGTGGGGTGGATCCCATCGTCCAGGGACGGTGGATGCCCCACATGCATCACAGTGTCGCCCATTTGAATGGGGGACGACGTGGGTGGGTCCCACGGATCCCACCGTCCATTCACACCTCACTGTTAGCACACACCTCACTGTTAGCCACTCCACCATCAGTTCACACTCCATTGTTAGCCATGCCCAGCGTCCATGGATGTTGGACGACATGGATACAACACAAGCATCATGGTGGGTCACACACTTCATCATTATCATTACCATACAAAAAGGAAAAGGGAGAAAGAAAGAGAAAAAGGAGAGATCAGATGGTGATGGAGGGACCCCACCAATACAGGGATCAAGATGGGTCCCACCATATGTGGGCCTTCAAATCATAAAACACCCACCATTAGATCTTATCTTCCTTCTTCCGCGTATAGGTTCTGGAGCTCCAAGGAAACAATTCCAACAATTGAGATGGTCTTTGGATGGTGGAGATGGGAGGTAAGAAGGTGGGCCACACACAAAGCTCTTTCTCATAGAAGCTCTTATTTGGATGGTTTGGACTCTTATGGGGTTTTCTTGAAAGTGAAGGAATGAGAGAGAGAGAGAGAGGATGGGATGTAAAGAGAGAGAGAGGGATGGGTGAGTGAGTGATGAGTGATGGGTATGTACTTGACATGTAAGGGTGTGTAAGAGAGAGAGTTGACTTTGGGGTTGCTTTTGTACTTTACATGAGGTGATTGATGTGACGTGTCGTAGAGATTCCCTCGGGATTGTAATGTGCGGTGTTTTCCTCGAACTGAACGTGGGTCCACATTTCCTGGCCCGAGTATCGGATCGATGAGCGAATCACGGCGTTGGAGCCGCGACAATGGCATGGTCACAAGGATATAAGTCTCGAGTCGAGCCGACTCTGATATGCAGGATACTTTACTCATCTAATAACATGGTACATTATCATAGAGGGAATCCTCTCCGAGTAACCACTCATTTTGAATATCTAAACATACATATGATGCAGGTATAAATCTAGAGGGAGGTGACTATGGCGTGGATCATGAAGTAGAAATGGCCTGAGGTGAAGAAGAAATCCTTGAGGAGGTTTCCCCTCATGATTTAGCAGAGCTTTATGGAGTTAATCAGTAGATTACATATGAATACTGTTAATTCCTAGAAAGAACATTTTCAGTTTTATAATTAAGTCCCCATTTGTGTGGACATGGATTTAATACTACTTAGTTGTGATGGATTACCATGTTTTTCTTATCTCTGGCACTCTGATTTTATTTTGCCAAGTACCTCGGCATTTGAAATTAACTCTCGGATTTAAAAAAATAAAAAATAAAAAATCAGGGTGTTACAGTTAGGGATGATTAGGTTTTAAGGTTTAGGGTTAGGGAGGGTTAGGAAGGGTTAGGGTTAGGTTTAAGGGTTTAGGGATTAGGGTTAGTGTTAGGGTTAAGGGTTTACTATTAGGGTTAGGGTTAGGGTTAAGGGTTAAGGGATTAGGGTTAGTGTTAGGGTTTGGGTTAAGGGTTTAGGGATTAGGGTTAGGGTTAGGGTTATGGGTTAAGGGTTTAGGAATTAGGGTTAGTGTAAGACTCGTATCCTAGTTCGTACCATTCCATATACTCCTACGGTCCTCCCAGTTGAATTCTGGCAACCCACAATCTGTAACCGACGTTTGTGCACGAGCTTAAGCATGCCAAAGAATATAAAAGTATTTCAATTTGTAGAATGTACTGTGACTGCCTAATGAATCTTTCAAAGCCAGTCCATTAAGCAAAAGAATGGGCCTTTCCAACAGTCGGCTCATTAAGTAAAAGAGTGGGCCTTTCCAATAATCAGCTCATTAGGTAAAAAAAATGGGCCATTCCAACAGTCGGCCCATTAAACAAAATAGAGGGCCTTTCCAACAGTCAGCTCATTCGTACATAGGAATGGGCCTTTCAAACAGTCAACTCATTTCTAATGAGAAGGTGAATCTTTTAAATAGTCGGCCCATCAAGCAAGAGAATGAGCCTTACAAATAGTCCGCTCATTCGTACATTAAACAAAATAGAGGGTCTTTCCAACGGTCGGCTCATTCGTACATAGGAATGGGTCTTTCAAACAGTCAACTCATTTCTAATGAGAAGGTGGGATCTTTCAAACAGTTGGCCCATCAAGCAAGAGAATGAGCCTTTCAAACAGTCTGCTCATTCATACATAGGAATGGGCCTTTGAAACAGTCGACTCATTTCTAATGAGAAGGTGGACCTTTATAACAATCAACCCATCAAGCAAGAGAATAGGCCTTTCAACCAGTCGGCTCATTCGTACATAGGAATGAGCCTTTCAAACTGTCGACTTATTTCTAATGAGAAGGTGGACCTTTTAAACAATTGGTCCATCAAGAAAGAGAATGTGCCTTTCAAACAGTCGGCTCATTCGTACAGAGGAATGGGCCTTTCACATAGTCGGTGAATTTCTAATGAGAAGGTGGACCTTTCAAATAGTCGGCCCATCAAGCAAGAGAATGAGCTTTTCAAATGATCCACTCATTCATATATAGGAATGGGCCTTTAAAATAGTTGGCTTATTTCTAATGAGAAGGTGGACCTTTCAAATGGTCAGGAGCCCATCAAGCAAGAGAATGGGCCTTTCAAATAGTCAGCCCATTCAGTTGATCTAAAAATCACCTTTCAAGTTAAATTTCACACGTATGTAAGGAAAATTACCCTCATCTTTTAAATTGCCACAAATTCTTTCAATATTTCTCAAGGGAATGTAATGTGAACTAATTATGATTGAAATGGATAATGAATCTATTAAATATAACATTCAACAATACATAGAATTAAGTAAGAGAATCACGATTGATGTGGAATTGTGGCTATGTTTATATTAATAAGAGGTAATAAGCTTAAATGGAGAAATCATCACCTTAGATGTGATTTTGCTAAATGGCGTTGTCCCCGAAATGTGTGTGCGCCTTCTAAATGGAATATTATCCTGAATTTTGAGTTTATGCGGTTAGACTCAGTCTTATGTTTACTTATGGTTGAGATATTTGTTTGTTTTGGTTTAAAGTATCAACGTCCATTTTTTGAGAAAGTCATGCATACCTACATAATTCAATTGATTGTCTTATATGTATTAGAAGAATATATACCACTTACCTTTTGATGGAAGTGGGTTGGTTGATTTGAATTGATTATGCCTGTCTAATGAAAACATAACGTGTCAAAAGTCTAATTAAGTCATTAATTAATTCCAATAACTCCTGATTAGGGAATTGTTTGGGAAAACATCTTACCACACAATGTGGTGCTGTAATTGATTCTTAATCATGATTGTATTCGGCTTGTCGCACTTCCTTAATGTTGCTGTCCAACTAAGCCTAATCCGATTAATTCTATGTTAACTCTATAATTTACCAGGTTAATAATCTAAAACTCACTTATTAGACTATTGGGTCATGTAAGAGGGATTACTTGGGGCTGACTCAGTTGGGGTGTTGAGAATCTGGACTCTCCCTAAAGAGAAGTTGTTGAACCCGAGCTAGATTAGGTTAGGTGTTACTGTGACCGAGTTGACTCAGCTGGTCCGAGTCGAGTTTCGACGAGCCAACTTCCTCCTTCTTCTCTTCCCCACTGCTCTTTCCTCTCTTTTCTTTCCTTCTTACTTCTTCTCCTTCTGTTTCTATTGACGGCAGACCCGACCAGCTATCCGACTCAACCCATAGTGGACCCATGGCCTCACAAAGGGCCTGACTCACGAGCTTAATACACATCATGATAGGCCTTTCACATTGGCCTAACATACATCACAATGGGCTCCATCGCCTAACCCTCAAATGCATCACAATGGGCCTCATCACATAGACCTCATATATATCACATTGGGCCTTAAACCTGGGCTGAATACACATTACAATGGGCCTCAAATATAGGCCGTATATACATTATACAGGCCAAATACACATCACAATGGGCCTTAACTATGGGTCGCATATACATCACATAGGTCTCGACAATCAAAATTGGCCTCGACAATCGAAATCGACACTCGGAATCGGCTCGACACTTGGCCTCGACAATTTGAATCGGCCTTGACAATTGGAATCGACCTCGATACTCGGCCTCGACAATCGGAATCGACCTATATAATCGGCCTTGACAAATCAGACTCGACCTCAACAATCGGAATCGGCCTATACAATCAGCCTCGATAAATCAGAATCGGCCTCGACACTCGGCCTCGACAATCAGAATCGGCCTATACAATCGGCCTCAACAAATTAGAATCGGCCTCGATACTTAGCCTCGACAATCGGAATCAACTTATATAATCGGCCTCGACAAATTAGAATCGGCCTCGATAATCAGAATTGGCCTATACAATCAGCCTCGACAAATCAGAATCGGCCTCGACAATCAGAATCGACCTATACAATCGACCTCGACAAATCAGAATCGGTCTCGATAATCAGAATTGGCCTCGACAAATCAGAATCGGCCCCAATACTTGGCCTTGACAATCAGAATTGGCCTATACAATTGGCCTCGACAAATCAAAATTGGCCTCGATACTCGGCCTCGACAATCGGAATCGGCCTATACAATTGGCCTCGACAAATCAGAATCGGCCCCGACCTTGACAATCGGAATTGGCTTATATAATCGGCCTCGATAAATTAGAATCGGCCTCGATACTCGGCTTGACAATCAGATTCGGCCTATACAATCGGCCTCGACAAATCAGAATCGGCCCCGATACTTAGCCTCAGCATTTGGAATCGGCATCAATACTCAACCTCGATAATCAAAATCGGCCTATATAATCGGCATATAAATAAGGCGGGGTCCATAGATGAACAACCAATCAACCATAATATAAAGATGCCCTCGACCGTGGTTATATCAAATCTGATAACACGGAGCCATCCGTTTATATTGAATGAGGCCTATTTATTTGGGTTAGCCCACAAGAGAATGATGAGAATGGGCCTAACAAGGCTAAGGGAAGGTCACGATGTGGACATCCAACCATCATTGCCCATCAATGTGGACATCTAACCAACATTGCTCCCAAGGAGTGACCTACATAAGGCCAAACATATAGTGGGCCTATGGCCTCACATATAATCATAGTGGGCCTCATTTACATCACATCGGCCTCGTCATATGGACCAACATGCATCACATCGGGCCTCGTATACACAATAAGTGGGCCTTGCACCTGGGCCTCAAATATATCATATGGGCCTCATCGCATGGCCTCAATACTAGGCCTCATATATCAAGTGGGCCTCATTTTATGGGCCTAACAATACAAATGGGTGGGCCCTACCCACGGGCCAAAATACATCATGATGGGCCGCACCATTGGGCTTCATGTATATCAAATAGGTCGCACCGATGGGTGTTATGTATATCAAATCGGGTCACACCAATGGGCTCATGTATATCAAATCGGGCCACCCTTATGTATTTTTGAGATCCGACATATTCATAAGTTAACATAGAGATAGATGAAGTGAAAACAAATATCAGCTTAATTGAAAACTACCGTGGCCCTTAGAAGTTTTGAACGGTGGATGTCAGTGTCCCCATTAATTTTTAATGGTGGGGGTCTGCTTGGGCTTTAGATCTGACCCATTCTTTTACTCATGCAAAAAAAAATGATCTCACAAATGGTTGGACGGTTTGTATACAACACATGAATCATGGTGGGTCCCATAGATAGACGGCGTGGATGGAATAGGTGGGACTTACAGGACTTGTTGCCATCTATACAGCAGCTAGTGGTGGGGTCCATATAGCTAGACGGTGTGGATCATACCCACACATGCAGCAGGTCCCACGGACCTTGCTGACGTTAAATGGAGCGTAGTTAAATAGCTACCGTACATGCAGCTGTGCTGCTTTTAAAAGGAGCAGAGGTGGGTTTCACGTAGGGCCACCATAACATTAGATATATAATACAATATATTAATATTATATTATATAATAACATGCAGCTTTTACTGCCTTTTAAGAGAAGCGGAGGTGGGTCCCACGTAGGGCCCACTCTCATATATATAAAATACATATATAAAATATTATATTATAATATAACATATAATATATTAATATAATATAATATATTAATATTATATTTAATATAATACAACGTCCAGGCCCTAGACGGCCTAGACATATACGTACATCAAGGGAAGCCCCACACGTGGGGTGGGTCCCACTGTCCAGGGACGGTGGATGCCCCACACGCATCACAGTGTGGCCCATTTGAATGGGGGACGACGTGGGTGGGTCCCACGGATCCCACCGTTCGTTCACACCTCACTGTTAGCGCACACCTCACTGTTAGCCACTCCACCGTCAGTTCACACTCCAGTGTTAGCCATGCCATGGACACTGGACGACATGGATACAACACAGACATCATGGTGGGTCACACACTTCATCATCATCATTACCATACAAAAAGGAAAAGAGAGAAAGAAAGAGAAAAATGAGAGATCAGATGGTGATGGAGGGACCCCGCCAATACATAGATCAAGATGGGTCCCACCATATGTGGCCTTCAAATCATAAAACACCCACCGTTAGATCTCATCTTCCTTCTTCCGCCTATAGGTTCTAGAGCTCCAAGGAAATAATTCCAACGGTTGAGATGTTCTTTGGATGGTGGAGATGGGAGGTAAGAAGGTGGGCCACACACAAAGCTCTTTCTCATGGAAGCTCTTTTTTGGATGGTTTGGACTCTCATGGGGTTTTCTTGAAAGTGAAGGAATGAGAGAGAGAGAGAGAGGGATGGGTGAGTGAGTGATGGGTGATGGGTATGTACTTGACATGTAAGGGTGTATAAGAGAGAGTTGACTTTGGGATTGCTCTTGTACTTTATATGAGGTGATTGATGTGACATGTTGTAGAGATTCCCTCGAGATTGCAAATGTGCGGCATTTTCCTCTAACTGAATGTGGGCCCACATTTCCTAGCCCGAGTATCGGATCGATGAGGGAGTCGCGGTGTTGGAGCTGCGGCGACGGTGCGGTCACAGGAATACAAGTCTCGGGTCGAGCCGACTCTGATATGCAGGACTTGACTCAGGCTCATGCGCAAATGTCGGTTACAGGTCGTGGGTTGCCGGAATTCGACCAGGAGGACCGTAGGAGTATACGGAACGGTACGAACTAGGATAAGGGTCTTACGCTAACCCTAATCCCTAAACCCTTAACCCTTAACCCTAACCCTAATCCTAATCCCTAAATCCTTAACCCAAACTCTAACACTAACCCTAATCCCTAATCCCTAAACCCTTAACCCTAACCCTAACACTAACACTAACAGTAAACCCTTAACCCTAACACTAACCCTAATCCTTAAACCCTTAAACCTAACCCTAAACCCTAAACCCTAAACCTTAACCCTCCTTAACCCTAAACCCTAAAACCTAATCCTCCGTAACTGTAACACCCTGACTTTTTATTTTTTATTTTTTTAAATCTGAGAGTTAATTTTAAATGCCGAGGTACTTGGCAAAATAAAATCAAAGTGCCAGAGATAAGAAAAACATGGTAATCCATCACAACTAAGTAGTACTAAATCCATGTCCACACAAATGGGGACTTAATTATAAAACTGAAAATGTTCTTTCTAGGAATTAACAGTATTCATATGTAATCTACTGATTAAATCCATAAAGCTCTACTAAATCATGAGGGGAAACCTCCCCAAGGATTTCTTCTTCACCTCAGGCCATGTCTACTTCATGATCCACGCCATAGTCACCTCCCTCTAGATTTATACCTGCATCATATGTATGTTTGGATATTCAAAATGAGTGGTTACTCAGAGAGGATTCCCTCTAAGATTACGTACCATGTTATTAGATGAGTAAAGTACTATGCCAAAGAATATAAAAACATTTCAATTCGTAGAATGTACCGTGACTGCCTAATGAATCTTTCAAATAGCCGATCCATTAAGCAAAAGAATGGGCCTTTCCAACAGTCGGCTCATTAAGCAAAAGAGTGGGCCTTTCCAATAATCAGCTCATTATGTAAAAGAATGGGTTGTTCCAACAGTCGGCCCATTAAACAAAATAGAGGGCCTTTCTAACAGTCGGCTCATTCGTACATAGGAATGAGCCTTTCAAACAGTCAACTCATTTCTAATGAGAAGGCGAATCTTTTAAATATTCTACCCATCAAGCAAGAGAATGAGCCTTTCAAACAGTCCACTCATTCATACATTAAACAAAATAGAGGGCCTTTCCAACAGTCGTTTCATTTGTACATAGGAATGGGCCTTTCAAACAGTCAACTCATTTTTAATGAGAAGGTGGATCTTTTAAACAGTCGGCCCATCAAGCAAGAGAATAAGCCTTTCAAACGGTTCGCTCATTTGTACATAGGAATGGGCCTTTCAAATAGGCGGCTCCTTTCTAATGAGAAGGTGGACCTTTCAAACAATTAGCCCATCAAGCAAGAGAATGGGCCTTTCAACCAGTCGGCTCATTCGTACATAGGAATGAGACTTTCAAACTGTTGACTTATTTATAATGAGAAGGTGGACCTTTCAAAAAATCGGTCCATCAAGCAAGAGAATGTGCCTTTCAAACAGTCGGCTCATTCGTACATAGGAATGGGCCTTTGACATAGTCGGTGAATTTCTAATGAGAAGGTGGACCTTTCAAACAGTCGGCCCATCAAACAAGAGAATGAGCTTTTTAAATAGTCCACTCATTCGTACATAGGAATGGGCCTTTAAAACAGTTGGCTTATTTCTAATGAGAAGGTGGACCTTTCAAACGGTTGCCCCATCAAGCAAGAGAATGGGCCTTTCAAACAGTCAGCCCATTCGGTTGATCCAAAAATCACCTTTCAAGTTAAATTTCACATATGTATGGAAAATTACCCTCATCTTTTAAATTGCCACAAATTCTTTCAATATTTCTCAAGGGAATATAATGTGAACTAATTATGATTGAAATGGATAATGAATCTATTAGATATAACATTTATCAATACACAGAATTAAGTAAGAGAATCCCGATTGATGTGGAATTGTGACTATGTTAATATTAATAAGAGGTAATAAGCTTAAATGGAGAAATAATCACCTTAGATGTGGTTTTGCTAAATGGCATTGTCCCCGGAATGTGTGTGCGCCTTCTAAATGGAATATCATCCTGAATTTCGAGTTTATGCGGTTAGACTCAGTCTTATGTTTACTTATGGTTGAGATAGTTGTTCGTTTTGGTTTAAAGTATCAACGTCCATTTTTTGAGAAAGTCATGCATACCTACATAATTCAATTGATTGTTTTATATGTATTAGAAGAATATATACCACTTACCTTTTTGATGGAAGTGAGGTGGTTGATTTGAATTGATTATGCCTGTCTATTGAAAACATAACGCGTCAAAAGTCTAATTAAGTCATTGAATATTAATTCCAATAACTCCTGATTAGGGAAATGTTTGGGAAAACATCTTACCACACAATGTGGTGCTAGAATTGATTCTTAATCATGATTGTATTCGGCTCGTCGCACTTCCTTAATGCGGCTGTCCAACTAAGCCTAATCCGATTAATTCTATGTTAAGTACTCTTTAATTTACCAAGTTAATAATCTAAAACTCACTTATTAGACTATCGGGTCATGTAAGAGGGATTACCTGGGGCTGACTCGGCTAGGGTGCTGAGAATCTGGACTTTACCTAAAGAGAAGTTACTGAACCCGAGCTAGATTAGGTTAGGTGTTACCGTGACCGAGTCGACTCAGCTGGTCCGAGTCGAGTTTCGACCAGCCAACTCCCTCCTTCTCTTCCCCACTGCTCTTTCCTCTCTTTTCTTTCCTTCTTACTTCTTCTCCTTCTGTGCCTCAACCTGCGACGGCAGACCCGACCAGCTATCCGACTCAACCTGCGACTCTGCTGACTCGCCGAATCTTTTCTCTCCCTATCTCTGTTTTCTCCTTCCTCTTCCTTCTCTCCCTTTGAGGACTGTGTCAGCAAGGACCCGAACCTTCTTCCCAGTGAGTCATTACAATGACCCATTCTCGAGCCGAGTTGAGTCCTGCTACACTCAAAGTTCCTAAGCTTGACGGGGCCTAACGCTATCGAAGTTCGTCTGAGCCTCGGACAGGTTGCCGAAGTCCGAACTCGGTGCCGCACTCGCCCTCCACTCTACTTCTCTTTCTTTCTTTTATTTCCTGAATTTTAGGGCTGATTCGAGGAGCCTATTTCGGGAAGTTGTTTTTATAGCCTCCTTAATCGTTTCTAGCATCTTCTACCGTAACTAATCATAGGATTAGTTACGACTTTCTTTTTAAACATGGAGGTTGAGACGCACGATCTGCAAGGTCCGGCTTGCATGGTCTAGGTTTGATGGCATGGATGAGTTTCCGTCCAAATTAGCTGTCAGATGGACGTCTTCGATTGCTGAATGAGGTCCACTCCATGATGAAGGGTTTTTTATTTGAAAGGAGAAGATGAAACGACCTCTTATGGCGATTCTTCCTATACGATGTAACCACTGATCTGGTCCTTCTGGACGGATCGGATTAGTTCATAGACCATTGTGGGCCATCCATTTTCTACCACAATCCCTATACTAATGATGGTCTCGATATATTCGGCCACAACCATTTCTCGTGCAGAAAAGCTCATCTCGTGGCAACTTTCTGTTTCATTTGGGTAAGGTTATCGTTCGCCCTAAGACGGACGCTCTCGATGCATTTAAAACACCTTTTAGAAACATCCTAGCGGCTAAGATTGATTCTTTCCTTTAACAGAAAGATTCCCTCCGCCGTTTCTCTTTTTGTGGTGGAAAACCCTAAAACACCTCATTACTTGGGCGAGTGGCTAGGATTGCTTCATGGTGAACGGTCTGGATTGCCGCGGAAATGAACTGCCAGCAAGGCAACATCAGTAGATCGTCCCTGGTTCCACACGATCTTTTCCTCTAGCTGCGTGGGCATTCGGTCAGGATTCAGTTCGTTCAATCAATTGGGGTTGCATCGAAGACATCGTCCCCCCCTGATGGACGACTTTGATTAGTCTAATATCCAGCCTTGGTGGCTCACTGGCCCAGACGATGGACGTTTTCCGTTCAAAAACGCCAAGCCGTGAAAAAAGACGAGGGAAGATTTCCCACTTCGAGCGGTCTCGGGTCAAACCTCATTGACCGACTCTTGAGTTCCGCTGCTCTACGGGCACCCATTTTCTGGAGTACTAGCACCACCTAAGTGGGGTGCACAAGTTTTTTTTATTTTTATTTTTTATAATTTATCTGGACCGTTCACATGGCCCTTATTAAGCCTAAGGGTCATCTATCCACCCATCGGGTGGTTTCGAGGAATAAGTGAGTTGCATTCTTACTGTTATCAGGTTAAGCGTCGATCTGATAGCCTAATTGTAGCGGTCTATGCTTGATTTTATTGTTTATAGGTGGGAAAACTCTAATGGCGACTCTGGTCCTATTAGCGGTGACTATGGTGACATGTAAGGACGTTTGTTTCTTGAGTACTGAAAAACATAATCTGTAAACCTAAACATAATGACCCTAAACCCTAAACATAATCTGTAAACCTTAATTCCTAAATTGCAAAAGTGTTTTATTTATTTAAAATTTTGAATTAGATAATTAGTAGTTAATTTTTTAGAATTACCATTTACGTTGCTTATTGCTTAGCTTCTTAGTTCTTATTGTGCATTAGGTAGTAAGCTTAATATG
Organism: Magnolia changhungtana; assembly: GCA_030180095.1. NCBI lineage: Eukaryota > Viridiplantae > Streptophyta > Magnoliopsida > Magnoliales > Magnoliaceae > Magnolia > Magnolia changhungtana. The sequence goes on along the minus strand of JASAUF010000198.1, from coordinate 3,910,335 downwards.
TTTGTATAACTATATTACATTATTTTTTTTGCTTATCTTATTTTTGTGCATTACATAGTTAGCTTAATATGTATTACAATGCTTTTTTGCTTAGCTTATTATTGTGACTTGTGAGTTGTGATTGTGAGTTAGATAATTAGTTGCCCATTTGAGAATTTTTATGTGGCCATACATAGATATAGTGTGTTTTTTGTGGCACATAAATCGCTCAAATTATCTCATTTTGGATAGTTCAAAGTTAAATGGATAGTATGCTTTCATATAACCTATTTAAATGTCTATGCCTGATCTGCGCTCCATCTCCTCATTTCTCTCTGAATAGGTTTTGTCATTTTCATTTCTAATGTCAAATCTTCACATTGTTTAGATATTTGACATTTGAATGTAACGGAAGATCAACTTATCTGAAGAGATATGGGGAGATGCTGCCGAATTTTCAGTTTGAGCGTTTAAATAAGAATATGAAAGTATTGTAATATATCAAACCTTGGATGGGTGACTAATTTAGTGTTTAGTATAACTCTTTTAGTATTAGATTGTTAATGCTAATATGATTTAGTATCTTTCAACTATTAGATGGCTAGTGAGGGTCTTTCTAATACCCCAGGCGGTTTGTCAGTTAAATCACCAATTATCTTGAAAGATAAAAGATTAGGTCTAGAAGATGCAGAGGTGCCCATTGATATTAGTACCTTACAATCAAAGATTACAGGAAAAGCGAAAAAAATATCAGTAGTGTGGGAAGATTTCGAAGAAGTAACCCTGAAAAAATGGTACAGTAAAGATAGAATGTAAGTACTAGAAGACAATATGCTAAGCAAGTAGATGGGTCAACCACAACTTGAAGAAACACAGTCTCAAGTGTCATAAAAAAGTGAGAACTCAAACCTCAGGGCAACAGACACTTTCATTTACCCAATCTTCATCATAAGGTACATTGTCTATCCACAAGTATAACAAAGACCATGTGAATGAGTTGATGGCTAAATTTATTATTGCCAATGAAAGACCATTTCAAATGGTAGAGAGTCCTTTTGCCAAATTAGCTAGATGCCTTAACTCTGGATATGAGAAGGTCTTCTGTATAACAATAAAGAGAGTGTGTATGAAGATGTATGAAAGCAAGAAACTCAAGTTGAAAGGACAGGCAGAATTGATTTCCCAAATTAGCCTGACATCAGATTTGTGGATGACATCCAATCAATGAAAGATATATATGTCACTAACTGCTCACTACGTTGATGTCGAATAGAGGCTCTGCAAGAGAATCATAAACTTTCGTTATCTTGCGCATTCCCACACTAGATTGATAATTTCAGACTGCATATACAAATGTCTTGTGGAGTGGGGCATTGAGAAAAAAATCTCATTAATAACTTTAGATAATGTCTCTACACATGATAGCGTGATAACGAATTTCCTGAACCAGTTTAGGGCCACCGGTGACTTGTATTTTGGTGAAAAAATATTTCATATTAGGTGTTATATCCACATCCTAAACTTGATTGTACAATATGGCCTTAAAATAATTGAGCTAACGATCGAGAACATAAGAGAGTGTGTGAAGTACATACGGGGGGTCACCTTCACAATTATATACATGGAATGAGATCGTGAAGCGGTTGAATTTGTCATTTCAGAGAACAATGAAGCTAGATGTCATGACACGTTGGAATTCAACTTTTGAAATGTTGGATTCAGCGATAGCTTTTAGAGATGCATTCTGTAACAACCCCTTTTTGATTTTTATTTATTTATTTATTGACACCACGTGACCCACCTAATCTTTGGACCTGTCTCACCTATTGTTAGATGTCGTAATTGTACATTTAGAAAAGCATGAACGAGATGGATTTCCCTTACTGTCCTTGTGGGGCCCAGTTTCTAGTGTGTATGTACATATATAGGTGTGCATGCAAATGAGGTGCACCAGATTCAACACCCAGTCAAACAGATGCTGACCCGTGACTTTACAAAAAGGAGAGAATTTCTATCTCTTTCATTCTACCGCTCAAACAGCCATTTAAATGGACGATTGTTCGTTGGATGATGGTGGCCTACCCATCTTATTAGTATTGATGGATCTGGACCGTTCATCTTATTTAGGGGACAATCTCGACCAAACCCTGACCACTTCGCACGTTGGAACACGTGTGTAAGTGCACAATCAGCGGCATTAGAATGACGTATGTGTGGCAATTCTAAAAATGGAATCGATTTTTATTTTGTCATGTTGGCAATCCATGTGTGAGGCGAATATCTCATTCCTAACCCTCCATTCCCAATTCATCTAAATCGTAGAAGAATCTTTTTAGTTAGGGAATTGTAAGGAGCAGAAGGCGGAAAGAATATTTCTAGTTTTGGCAATGCAAGTGCCCTAGAAAGGATCTGAGTCGTAGGACGGTCATCCGATCAATTCAAGCATGCATTTCAAATTTATAGCGAGTTTAGAAGCTTCGCTTTGAAGGGATTAGGGTTTTTCGGCTGCCATTGAGTTTCATTAGCCGCATTAAGAAAAGAAACTCAAAACCATCAACGTGTTGAGAGTTTTCATCCAAAATGTGGGTCCCACATGCATCCCAACGTCCATCTAAACTGTCAAGTCGAGTCAGATCATGTGATGACCCGTTAACTACAACCTTGCCACTAACATCCATGCCATCTTCTCCATTGGGCTAAAAAACCCATCGTCTATATGTGGGGTCCATTCATCGATCAGGAGCGTCTATTTGAAGAGTCTTACCATTAGATAACCACCCCTAAATTCTGATTATGTTTCTACAATATGTCTGACCATGCTAGTGGGTTATTTGTTAACCGAGTCTAAGTAAGTTTTAGTTTAAAACTCAACTAATTATAGGATTAGTTACGGAACCATCTAGAGTCAGACTAATGGTTATAAATACCCCATTTCCATTCTTCTCTAGTCCTTTTCAATTAAAAAAATATCAGAAAGAGAGGGAGTGAGAGTGGGGCGAGCTAGTGAATCCAAGTCGAACTATACTAAGTCGACTCAGCTTGGCCGGCTCTCATTATCAATCAGAGTTTGTACATATTCAAGATGTTGTCTAAAGAAAGAGGAGCAAAGGAAGAGGAATGAGAATTAAAGTTCATGTGGAGGCGAGTAGTGTTGACGAGTCACACTAACTCGGTGGTATTGCACTCAATTTGGAGTGTTGGTGTATCGCATGACTTGCTTAAGTGTCGTTAGTGTAGCTGGTCGTAGGAAGCAAGTTGATTCGTTGGATTCTTCATTTGAGGTAGGTGTATCTTAGCATTCTTCCTCAACTTGAAAATCAACCGAGTTAGGTTATTCCAATGGGGTAATTGTCAAGTTTTCAACTCGTGTTAGTCCATTATTTGCTTTGATAATTCATACTAACTCAGTCATAAACCGGGTTCAACTCATGTGAAATAAGGGCTAACTTAGCGGTTTGACTCAATTTATCCTAAACCGAGTTACGCCCAGGTGATGACTGAGTTATCATGTTTAGATTTGCTGAATTGTAGTTAGCTTGGTTTAGGAATCTTGATTCAACTCGTTGATTCATTTTTAATATGTTAGCCAACTCAGTTAAAATCTGAGTTACTTAGTGATGTTTCATGCACCCCATCGAGTCATTGACTCGGTCGGTGACTCAATGATTTGTATTACAGTGGTGTTGAAACTAATTAATGCATGTCTTTCTAAAACCAAATCTCAGGAAAACTTCACCTTGTGAACTAAGTTCTCAGATCTTGCCTTAGTGATGACATTGAGTTGGACTAAGCCTCGACTAGATCTTGGCACTTTATAGGTCTTGAGTTGATTTTGATCCGAATCAACTCGGATTTGTGGTGAGCTATTGTTATTCCTTTAGATTCCAGCTAGAATGTTGTTATTACTTAATGATTTGTTAATTAGTATGTCTACTTGGTTGTAGGAGTTTTGGTTCTTACCAATTTCATCTTCTTTTCTTACCTCTTAGTAAGGGAGACTCAAGCTTGATGTGAGATCTACCCTTCAAGATTCTTTCACAATAGTAGCCTAGGTTTATTTCAAATATGATAATTTTATTAGAATATTCATCTTAGAAATATCATTACATAATCCCTTATCTAGTATTTGAACATGATAATATTAATTGTTTGAGTAGAACATACATGTACTCTTATCCTTGTATCATGAACTCTCTTGTCTAAGTCCTATTGTGTAGAATGATATCCAACAGTTAATAATTCATGCTTATAGGTGGTTTTTGTTACAATTATGTTATAATGTGGGGGATTTTTGGAATGAAAATCAATGGGAAGACACAGATTATAATTGTAATTGGAGATAATTTACTATCATGTGGACTTTGCATAGTTCATTTGTATGAGTTGTAAGTAGAAAAGAGTGTGCTAATGTGTGGCATAGCATGGATGTATTATGTTGTGATCGTAATTAGTGTTAGTGTGTGTTATAATGTATGAATGTATGGGTGAATGTGTGGCATAGCCTGCATGTATTAGAGCGTGATTGTAGTTAGTGTATGCAAGTGAGTGTTAGTGTGTGTTATAATGTATGAATGAGGGTGAATGTGTGGCATAGCATGCATGTATTGTGGCATGATTGTAAAATGTGTAAAAATACAAGAATACTTGTCTTGTGAGTCAATTTATAAAATATTGTTTGATTACATCAAAGTATAAAAGGAATTGTATTTGAATCATGAAATTATATGTATGAAGAATGTTCCTTAAATTGGTGGCCTCATTATGAATTCAATTGGAATTATTACATCTACCATCTTGGGAACATTTGAATCAGATTTGAAGATGGTGTCCAAGAGTGGACTTAGTGCTCTTAAGGGATTATGGATTAATGTTAGTTGTTAATGGAAATGATTTGAATAGAATGATTACTTGGGAATTATAGTATTAATGTAGCCACTAGTTATAAGGATGTACATAAATGGATGATTGTAAACCGGATTAATAAAGGAGAATTAATCATGCATACATTGCATATGGGCATTATCGGGTGCCTGGTCAACTGTTTGGAAAGATCAGTGTACTGTTCGAACGACCCTAATATCATTTGAATGGGTTGACTGTTTGAAAGACCGACTCTTTGCATGGATGAGCCAACTATTTGAAAGGCCCATCCGATGGTCAGCTGGATGTGCATCCCCAGGCTGAGGTGCATTTCATGCATCCATTCATTTTAAAAAGATCATCTTATAAAATGTTGCTTGTTTGAATGTTTACTTTGAAATAATCTTAATTACTATTTTTTTATTGTAATCTTGGAGGGTGTTTCTCATTGAGATGGCCACTCACGTATACTATTGTGCAATTGCACCAACCGTAGGTGTCGTCGATGAAGAAGAGGCACCCATGAATGAGGAACTGACGGTTGATGCTAAAGAGAAATGGCCATATTGGTCCTAAGAGGAGCTTGTTAAATCACAAGCTAAGATTAGGCGCAATGGACCTCTTATTTTGGTGGAGACTCCTGAATATGACTGATATAATTTTCCTATTAGTTTTTCATACTACGTTGTATAAGCCCTATGTGCCTTAGTTCTGTTTGGATGTCGACTCCATATTTTCCCTATGCATGGTTTTCATTTTTAGATGTGATGCCACTCTTAAATGATTTCTAATACACTTGGATGAAATGCTTTCTTCATAGTTAACATCTCGATTTTTGTACCTGATTTGCCAAACTCATGCTATGAAATCCGGAGCATTACATATTCTCTCACTATGCGGAGCGTGATAGTGCATATCTTGGGTTGCCTTCTGAAGATAATTGGTCAAGAGCTGAATCAGTTCACAAATTCCTTTCGGTTTTTTACGACACTACGAAGAAATTTTCAGCAAGCAAGTATCCAACAATAAATATATTTCTACCAGAACTTTGAAAGGTAAAAGATGCCTTTCATAGAAGCTATAGTAGACTAGACATTTTACAATTAATGACCATGGGTATGTAGCTAAAGTTTAATAAGTATTGGTTTGAGTGTAGTCTGGTAATGGTTATTACAGTCATTCTTGATCCTCGATATAAGATGTTCATGGTTGTATTCATATGTAATAAGTTGTATGGTGAAAAGAGTGGCTCTGAGGTCAATAATATTCGTGATGCAGTCGATGATTTGTACAATTCTATGTGGGCGCTACAAAAGACAAAACTCCTCAAGTGAGTTCTAGTTCTGTTGTTGATGAACCGCGAGAAATGATCAATGATTTCATGTCTTTCGTGGCATAGGTTGAGACTCAAATGTAGACAACCTAATCAGAACTTGAAAACTATCTCAAGGAGCCACTTGTAAAATACAAAGGCGAAGAATTTGATGTTTTGGACTGGTGGAAGACAAAATTTCGTGATTCACAATACCCTTTGCTCTCGTTAATGGCACGATACACATTATCAATTTCAATTTCAATCATGACTTCAGAATATACTTTTAGTATATGGAGTAGGGTCGTGAACAAGTATCGAAGCTCACTTGTACCAGAATCAGTTGAAGCGTTCATTTGTACACATGATTGGCTACGTCTGATCTGGGGAAAAGGGAAATCTATAGATGATGAGTTCGAGGAAGAGGAGAGTGACAAGGAAGATGAGACAGTACCTATAACAATTGCATGAACTGATACTGCCTTCTATTTTTCTTGCATTTGCTTACAAGTTACAATAGGATATTTGTAATTATTTTTTGTGGGCTTAAATTATAATATTTTATAGGTGATGGATATTTCTCTTTTTTCATTTGTACTATTAAATTAGTTAATGTTGCTTAAATCTCATATTATATGGTTGACTAATTGCGTTCATTCATCATTATAACTTTTTTTTTTTATGTTGCCTTAACCTAACCAGATATTTTTCTTTTAAAATATACACCTGTAGATATATCATCGGAAGATGATACATCAGGAGATATTTGGGATTATGGAGTCCAAGTCTACTCCCAAGATGGAAAGATAAAGTTATAATGCAAGTTGTGTGGAAAATAATTTGTAAACAAAACAAATCGGCTGAAATTACATTTGGCTTGTCAGGGAGGAGATGTTGCACCATGTAGTGAAGCTCCTCAGGAAGTTCAGAATTTATTTCGAGCCATTCTCGACTCAAATATAAAAACTGCTTACAATTACAACTAATATAACTAGCCACAAAAGATATAAAAGTAGACCTATTATAAATGAAGAAGGGTTAAGCAGAGGAGTTGCCTCCAAGCCCTCTACAGTTAATAGAGAAGAAGAACTAGAGAGAATTTTAAAGGAATAAGAAGAACAAGATTATAAAGATGTAGTAAAAGAAAGCTTGAAAATGACATCCAGGACCAGACAACAACATCTACCCCTTTCAAAACAACATGTTGCTGAAGCAGGCACGAGTAAATCATCAAAGTTTCTTAAAAGTCTCGTAGCATTTTATAGGTGGTTGGGAATCTCGAATTTGCCACAATGAAAAAACTTTCCTTTTTTTTTAAAAAAAATACCAATTTTTCATTCTTATTTTCAGGCCTACATTGTTCCAAAGGATGCCCTAATTTTCCAAAGTGAAAATAGGTGTAAGACCCGTAACCTAAACCGTACCGTTCCATATACTTCCACTGTCCTCCCGATCGAATTTCGGTAATCCTCAACCCGTAACCGACGTTTGCGCACGATCTTAAGCCAAGTCCTGCATACCGAATCTAGCTCGAACCAAAACTTACACCTTGGCCACCGTGCCATTGTCGCTGTTCTAACGTCGTGACTCGCACACCGATCCAATACCCAGGCTAGAAGTTGTGGGTCTGTGTTCATTCCGAAGAAACGCCGCGCGTTATGAATTTCGAGGGAATCTCTATGACATGTCCCATCAATTAATCAATTAATCAATGTCAAGTACAAGCCATACCCCAAGTACAACAACCCATCCCTCCTTTTTCATAAGTCAAATCTCTCCCTCCCCTCACCATTCCCCTTTTTCAAATTTTCAAAACAACCCATACCTTTCCTTACAACCACCACATCATCCCATCCATATCATCCCATCACCTCTTTTTCTCCCTCATTTCTCAAATCTCCCAAGCAAGAAATTTCATACGTCCAAGCTCCTCTCTCTCAAGCAACAAATCTGGCCCACCCTCTCATCTCTCATTCCCACCATAAAAAACCCCATCAACCTCCATCATAGTTGAAGGCAAGGAGCATAGGAGTCTAAGGGATCAAGGAGAAGGCCTAGAGGTGGGTGATCTTTGAGTTTCTACCATTAATTTCATGATTTGATGACCCACTTGTATGCGGGACCCAATTTGATGTATGTGTTGCAATCATATGAGGGACCCATAGTGGCGGGGTACCTCCATCTACACTGCTTATTTCTCTCTCTTTTTCTTTTTCTCTTTCTCTCTCCCTCCATTTCTCTCTCTTTTGTGATGGGTGTGGCCCATTAGACCCACGCCGATCGTGGACCCACCATGATGGATGTATTTTAATGACGTCATTCAACTATTTTATCCAGGCCATCTAGTGGGCCTGGCTGATGAGAAAACATAAATATCAGGTCCATCAAGTGGGCCACTTGCATGTGGGACCCACCATGGTGCCTGTGTTGTACGCACACTGTCCAGCATCCAGGGACGCTGGACGAAAGTCCACGGTGAAATGTGAATTGACGTGGTGTGTGGAGATGTGTAATGACGTGGTGGGTACTAAGAGTGAAGTGTGGGCCGCTCATGCAGGCCCCACCTTGATGTATGTACTTAATCCAAGCCGTCCATCCTTTTCCTCAGATCATTTTAGACGTTGAGCTAAAATATGAGGCCAATCTGACCCTCAGGCGGGCTATAACATAGAGAATGACATTTTTACCGTTGAAATACGCCCTGATGTTTTTGTACACCAAAACCCATCGAATATTGGGCTTGACGCGTTTGTATTGAGCCATATAATTCAATGGTTGGGTCAGATTTCCTTGATGCGGGCCCCACCTATGAAAAACCACAGGAAAATAATTATATATATATAATGTTACAGTTGACACTGCTGTTGCCAGAAGGTAGGCAGCGCCTGCTGCGCTGATGGATGAACGGATGTGTTGGGACCCACGGTCCCAGCCGTGGGCCCCACCATGATATATGTGAACATCAACATCGTGCATTTGATGGCCCTTTATGGCAGCGAGCCCCCCTCCAAAGATCAACCGTATACAGTACTCTGGTGGCCCACATCACAAGAAACAGTGGGTCTGAATGGCTGCCATTGAAACCCTTTTGGGTTGATACAAAAGTTTTGGTTCACTATGAAATTTATTTTTCCTCTTCTGTAGGGTATGTGTGACCCTATAAACAGGTTGGGTGGAAAATAAACATTATGGTGGGCCCTAGGTCTGTGTGACCTTATCCATGGGTTGGGTGGAAAATAAACATTTTGGTGGGCCCCAGGTCTGTTTGACCTTATCCACAGGTTGGGTGGAAAATAAACATTATGGTGGGCCCCACATGGGACCCACTGATGTATGTATTGTATTCACGCCTTTCATTAATGTGGACCTCCACCATGAGGTACGTGATTTATCTATGTCGTCCATCCCAATGGGACTCACCATGATGCATGTATTGCATCCAAACCATAAAACCATTTTTGAAATAAAATTTTAAGGCTTGAGACTAAAAATGGGACAAATCTAGGATCAGGTGGACCACATTATAGGAATCAGTGGGTTTGAACGTCCACCGTTAAAACTCTTGGGGGCTACCAGGTTTAGACCCAAATGATATCTGTTTTTCCTCTAGATCTAAGCCTTTGTGACCTTATAAATAGGCTGGATGGGAAAGAAACCCTATGATGGGGCCCACTGGAATTTAATCGTGGAAAAATCATTATCTCCACTATGGTCCAGTTGATCTTTTGATATGATTCATTTTATATTTATTGATTCCTAAAAATAGATGAGTTGGGTTCAGCCTATTTGAACTTGGCCCATTCGATTTGGCCCAGTTGATTCGACACTTTGTTTCAGCCCATTTGAGTAAGCCCGATGTGATATATGAGGCCCTTTTGATGTATTGGAGGCCCATGGGTCGAGGCCCAATAGAATGTACATAAGGCCCATTGTAATGTGATTCCACCATGGTATACATGTTGACATTTATAGCGGGCTATGCTTTGGGAGTAATGATGGTTTGATGTCCACATTGTAAGGATAATATTAGTTAAATGTCTGCATTATGACTCTCCCTAGGGCCCATTGATCGGCCCATACTTGTAGTGGGTAGTCCATCTGGGCCCATCTTCATTATGAATAGATCCCATCACCACATAAGTTGTTTAGTATATATCTATGATTCATGATCATACGCATCATATGCATGCCTGATATGAGGAGTGACTGATCATAGCATATGCCTTTAGGCAGATTGTTTATAGGCTCCCTGATAAGGGGGGTTACCCTACATGAGCGCACGGTATGCGCAGGATTGTTACATGTCTGTTAGGGTGATTCATGCACTTGCATTTGTATGATTGTGATTATTGGATGCCCTAGCGACATCAAGGCCATAGCCTCCACAGACACATCGTGGATGGCTGGATTGGATACCGAAAATACTGTTTCTAGCATCGGGGCTCTATAGATGTCCCTGGGTGAAAATTCCTAAACCCGATAGTACCAGAGGATGACTCCAACATCGAGATCTAGTAGATATATGAGCGCACGAGGGCCGAATACCAAGAGGCCACATCTCCCACTGCGTCACGGTCAGTTGGAAAGGGGTGTGGCCTTACTACCCGAGGGTAGGGGGCATTATTAGGCTGAGTTTGACCAGCTCGTGAATGGGTCCTCTATCGACGTGCTGGATAAGTATTGATAGACCATTAGCCAGGTGGATAGTGAGGTTTCTTACGCTTACTTGGACTGTGCGGTTGGGAGAGCGCAGTGCCATTTGGAGTGTACTAAACCCCAGTGATTATTCAAAATGAGAACTGTACTGATATTTGATGAGCTGGATAAGGATTGGCATGCTTGAGTTCCATCTTGCATCTCATGGCCTTGATATGGCTGATAACATTCATATCTTGCATCGCATGACCTTAGTACGGCTGATTGCATTTATGTACTCATCAACATTATTCCGCATTACTCTGACCTTGCATTCCGAGTACGCTCATATTACGCACATACTTACACCACCCTCTAAGCTTTCTATAAGCTTATGTACGATTGATGCGTGTAGGTGATGCCAAGACGTAACTATAGCCTCACTGCAGTTGGAGTGTGCAGCCGAGCTTCTGGAGTTTTTATTACTTTCATTATATTGTATTTATCTTTCATACGCATTGTACTCAAAGTTATTTTTTCATAGTAGATTTTGTGATGGTATTCTTGTGGTTATTATTCGTGGGTTATGCTTATGGTTATGCTTATACTGAATTAAAAAAATAAATTAATGATTAGAAATCCTCCTTGTAGCATCCCAGGATCGGAACCTGGTGTATGGGTACCAGGAGCCGAGAATGAGGTACTACGGAGGCTGTCAGCGCCGGATTCAGTGGTCGAAAATTTTGTGAGCCCGGTGTCCTGGTTCGAGGCGTGACAGAAGTTGGTATCAAAGTATAACTTGGGAATAACCGAGAACAACATCAAATGTTTGCTATGAGTTTAAGATGATTAGGTTCTGGGTGCATAACCATCCGATTGAGTTCTCAAACGAGCGATTCTCAAGGTTGATTGACGTCTTTATTCTTCCTATAGGACATGCCACCCAGTAGAGCGACCCGAGCGAATCTCGCTCCACCACCCGAGGCTCCAGCTTTACCACCTGCAACTCCCGTTCCACCCCGAGAGATTCCTGCTCCCCAGCCTAAGGATGTCATTCCTCCACCTGAGACCGATGCGGATCTAACCATACCTGTGAGTGCCTCTCAGTTACAACAGATGTTACAGGCTATGACAGTCGCACTTTAAGGACAAGGCAGGAGCCTAGTTATTTCGTAGCCCAGGCTGAGCAGGAGTGCGCGCGCGCCCTTCTTCGTGAGTTCAAACAGGTCGATCCTCCACTTTTTCAGGGTGAGCCAAATCTAGCAGCAGCTGAGAGGTGGTGCTCCGATATGGAGAATATTTTTAATACTATGACATGTACAACCCAGTAGCGAGTCCGATTGGCTGTATTTTTTCTCTAGGGAGAGGCCGAGCATTGGTGGACCTCTGTTACTCGTGTTGCACGACGTGATTATGTCTGGACATGGGAAGATTTAATTGATAAATTTGAGCAGCAGTACTTCCCTAACCACATTTGCCGTCAGGGAGCGTTAGAGTTCGAGACTCTGGTACAAGGGGACATGACTATGTCGCAGTACGCGGCCCGTTTTATGGCGCTATCGAGGTTCGCACCATATTTGGTTGATGATAAGGGGTGAAAGGCCCCCCATTTCGAGAACGGCTTGCATTACGGTCTTCGAGGCCGTGTTATTGGGCATGAGCTCCCGACCTTTCAAGCAGTAGTACGGAGGGCCTAGATTTATGAGACTGAGTGGGCCGGCGGGCAGATTGATCGAGATCAGAAGAGGGGTCGGAAGAAGCAGGCCCCCTCCAGTAGCTCCCATAAGCATCGATGACCACAAAGATACATGATCCACCCATTAGCTAGAGCACCAGCAGTACCAGCAACACCATCAATACCTCTAGCACCATCCCAGTAGCCATTTTCAGGGACCTGTTTTGGATGTGGTGGGACAGGGCACCGCGTACGTGAGTGCTCCCGCCCTCATCTGCTGTAGCTGAGAGGGCCACAGAAGCCTCCAGCGCAGCAGCAACTGCAGCAGCAGCCTCTAGTGCAGCAGCGACCGTAGCCACCTTAACCGTCGAGGCCCTAACAACAATAGAGACAACAGTATAGGGCACCGCAGAGGCAGCAGCAGCTCCAGGGACCTCAGAGGGGACAAACACCTCCTCAGCCAGCTCTGGCTAGATTTTACGCTGCTTGATAAGACCCGCAGTCATCCGGAGGAGTCGTCGTTGAGAGTATACTTCCAGTCTCTGCATGCATTACCCAAGTACTATTTGATTCTGGTGCTTTGCACTCATTCATGTCTGAGGATTTTTGCCAATCGATTGGATTGCCGATAGAGTCTACTAGAGAGAGATTGACCGTATTGACACCCTTGGGGAAGACCACAGTATTGGGCCATTTTTGTTCGTCTTACCCTGTTCTAGTCGGTGATATTTTTTGCCCGCTAACTTATTTGTGTTGCCTATGTCAGATTTCGATGTTATCTTAGGCATGGATTGTCTTGTTGAGTACCACGCCATTTTGGACTGCTTCGTGAGGACATCACGTTCTGCATACCAGGCTTGCTACAGTTTCAGTTTGTTGTTAAGCCCAGAGGAGAGCCGTTGTCTTGTTTGATGTCCTGCGCAGTCGAGGAGTCCGTTGCCTTGTGTATCGATCAGTTACCGGTGGTCTGTGATTTTTCCAATATGTTCCAAGAGACTTTGAGATTTCCACCACACCATCATATTGAGTTCCAGATCGATCTTGTGCCCGGTACCGCGCCCATCTCGAAGGCCCCGTACCGTATGACACCGATGAAGTTGCATGAGCTGCAGCGACAATTGGACGAGTTACGTGAGTTGGGATTCATCCGTCCGAGTAGTTCACCTTGGGGAGTGCCAGTACTCTTTATCAGGAAGAAGAATGCTTATTGAGGTTCTGTGTGGATTACCATGAGCTCAACTGAGTCACGATTAAGAACAAGTACCTGCTCCCGAGGATAGATGATTTATTTGATCAGCTACAGGTTGCATAGTTCTTTTCGAAGATTGACCTACGTTTCGGTTATCATCAGATTCGGGTTCGAGAGGAGGATATCCCGAAGACGGCTTTCAAGACGCGTTATGGTCATTTCGAGTTTCAGGTCATGTCCTTCGGACTGGGCAATGCACCTGTGGTCTTCATGCAGTCGATGAATGAGGTCTTTTGTCCATATCTCGATCAGTTTGTTGTGGTCTTCATAGATGACATTCTAATATATTTGAGGACCCGTAAGGACCACATGCAGCATTTGGAGATCGCATTGCAGACCTTCCGTGCCCACTAGCTGTATGCGAAGCTGGAGAAGTGCGAATTTTGGTAGGAGGTAAAGTTCCTCAACAACGTGGTGACGAGGGAGGGAGTCACAGTGGACACCTCGAAGGTTGAGGCAACTCAAGATTTATAGGACCTTTCGAGATCACTGAGCGCATTGGCGCCGTGGCCTATTGGTTTGACTTACTATTTCAGTTGTCTGATGTTCACAACATTTTCCACATCTTTATGTTGTAGAAGTGTGGGTCAGATGTAGTTCCTATTATCGATTGGCAGCCATTAGAGGTTCATGAGGAAGCTTCTTACATTGAGCAGCCAGTTCATATCCTTGATCGGAAGGATCAGGTCCTCCGGACCAAGGTCATTCCCTTAGTGAAGGTTCAGTGGGGTCACCATCTTGTTGAGGACGCATCTTCAGAGCACGAAGGTGAGATTCGAGAGCGTTATTCCCATCTTTTTGATGATTGATGATATGTTGTATCTTGTATGCTGTCTCCGATTTTATATGATGATGTTATGTTTTCTCTTTCCTTATAAGCTATCTAGTTGTGCTGATTATGTAAATTTCGAGGACGAAATTTTTATTTAGAGGGTAGAGAGTAAGACCCGTAACCTAAACCGTGCCGTTCGATATGTTTCCGCGGTCCTCCCAGTCGAATTCTAGCAATCCTCAACCCGTATCTGATGTTTGCGCATGATCTTAAGCTGAGTCTTGCATACTGAAACTGACTCAAACCGAAACCTGTACCTTGGCGACAGCATTGTCACCGCGGTTCCAACGCAATGACTCGCACACCGATCTGATACCCAGGCTAGAAGTCGTTGGTCCGCGTTCATTTTAAAGAAATGCGGCGCGTTGCGAATTTCGAGGGAATCTCTACAACATGTTTCATCAATCAATTAATCAATCAATGTCAAGTACAAACCATACCCCAAGTACAACAACCCATCCCTCTTTTTCCATAACTCAACTCTCTCCCTCCCCTCACCATTCCCCTTTTTCAAATTTTTAAAACAACCCATTCCTTTCCTTACAACCACCACATCATCCCATCCATATCATCTCATCACCTCTTTTTCTCTCTCATTTCTCAAATCTCCCAAGCAAGAAATTCCATACGTCCAAGCTCCTCTCTCTCAAGCAACAAGTGTGGCCCACCCTCTCATCTCTCATCCCCACCATCAAAAACCCCATCAACCTCCATCATAGTTGAAGGCAAGGAGCATAAGAGTCTAAGGGATCAAGGAGAAGGCCTAGAGGTGGGTGATCTTTGAGTTTCTACCGTTGATTTCATGATTTGAGGACCCACTTGTATGCGGGACCCAATTTGATGTATGTGTTGCAATCATATGAGGGACCCATAGTGGTGGGGTCCCTCCATCTACACCGCTTATTTCTCTCTCTTTTTCACTTTCTCTTTCTCTCTCCCTCCCTTTCTCTCTCTTTTGTGATGGGTGTGGCCCATTAGACTCACACCGATCATGGACCCACCATGATGGATGTATTTTATTGATGCCATTCATCTGTTTTATCCAGGCCATCTAGTGGGCCTGGCTGATGAGAAAACACAAATATCAAGCCCATCAGGTGGGCCACGTGCATGTGGGACCCACCATGGTGCCCGTGTTGTACCCACACTATCCAGCGTCCAGGGACGCTGGACGAGAGTCCATGGTGAAATGTGAACTGACATGGTGTGTGGAGATGTGTAATGACATGGTGGGTGCTAAGAGTGAAGTGTGGGCTGCTCATGCAGGCCCCACCTTAATATATGTACTTAATCCAAGCTGTCCTTCCTTTTCCTCAGATCATTTTAGACGTTGAACTGAAATATGAGGCCAATCTGACCCTATGGCGGGCCATAACATAAAGAATGACATTTTTACCGTTGAAATACGCCCTGATGTTTTTGTACACCAAAACCCATCGAATATTGGGCTTGATGCGTTTGTATTGAGCCATATAATTCAATGGTTGGGTCAAATTTCCTTGATGCGGGCCCCACCTATGAAAAACCATAAGAATATATATATATATATATATATATATATATAATGTCTTTAGCTGATTGATGCTTCTTTGTTGCCAGGCAAAAAGACTCGCCACGCTGATGTATGAACGAATGTGCTGGGACCCACGGTCCCAGCCGTGGGCCCCACTGTGATGTATGTGAACATCAACGTCGTGCATTTGATGGCCCTTTATGGCAGCGAGCCCCCCTCCAAAGATCAACCGTATACAGTACTCTGGTGGCCCACATCACAGGAAACAGTGGGTCTGAATGGCTGCCATTGAAACCCTTTTGGGTTGATACAAAAGTTTTGGTTCACTATGAAATTTGTTTTTCCTCTTCTGCAGGGTACGTGTGACCCTATCAACAGGTTGGGTGGAAAATAAACATTATGGTGGGCCCTAGGTCTGTGTGACCTTATCCATAGGTTGGGTGGAAAATAAACATTTTGGTGGGCCCCAGGTCTGTGTGACCTTATCCATAAGTTGGGTGGAAAATAAACATTATGGTAGGCCCCACATGGGACCCACTGATGTATGTATTGTATCCACGCCTTTCATTAATTTGGACCTCCACCATGAGGTACGTGATTTATCTATGCCGTCCATCCCAATGGGACTCACCATGATGCATGTATTGCATCCAAACCGTATAACCATTTTTGAAATAAAATTTTAAGGCTTGAGACTAAAAATGGGACAGATCTAGGATCAGGTGGACCACATTATAGGAATCAGTGGGTTTGAACGTCCACCATTAAAACTCTTAGGGGCTACCAGGTTTATACCAAAATGATATCTGTTTTTCCTCTAGATCCAGTCCTTTGTGACCTTATGAATAGGCTAGATGGGAAAGAAACCCTATGATGGGGCCCACTGGAATTTAATCGTAGAAAAATCATTATCTCCACTATGGTCCAGTTGATCTTTTAATATGATTCATTTTATATTTATTGATTCCTAAAAATAGATGAGTTGGGTTCAGCCTATTTGAACTCGGCCCATTTAACTCAGCCCATTCAACTTGGCCCAATTGATTCGGTACTTTATTTCAGCCCATTTGAGTAGGCCCGATGTGATATATGAGGCCTATTTGATGTATTGGAGGCCCATGGGTCGAGGCCCAATAGGATGTACATAAGGCCCATTGTAGTGTGATTCCACCATGGTATATCTGTTGACATTTATAGCAGGCTATGCCTTGGGAGCAATGATGGTTTGATGTCCACATTGTAAGGATAATGTTGGTTAAATGTCTGCATTATGACTCTCTTTAGGGCCCATTGATAGGCCCATACTCGTAGTGTATAGTCTGCCTAGGCCCATCTTCGTTATGAATAGAGCCCATCACCATATAACTTGTTTAGTCTCTACCCATGATTCATGATCATATGCATCATATTTATGCCTGATACGAGAAGTGATTGATCATAGCATATGCCTTCGGGCAGATTGTTTTTAGGCACCCTAATAGGCGAGGTTGCCCCACATAAGCGCGCGATACACGCAGGATTGTTGCATGTCTAGTAGGGTGATTTATACACTTGCGTTTGTGTCATTGTGATTATTGGATGCCCTAGCAACATCAGGGCCATAGCATCTACAGACACATCGTGGGTGGCTAGATTGGATATCGAAAATACTGTTTCTAGCATCACGGCACCATAGATGTCCCTGGGTGAAAATTTTTAAACCCGATGGTACGAGAGGATGACTCCAATGTCAAGACCGAGTGGATATACAAGCGCACGAGGGCTGAATACGAGGAGGCCGCGTCTCTCACTGTATGGTGGTCAGTTGGAAAGGGGTGTGGCCTTACTCGCCCGAGGGTAAGGGGCATTAATAGGCTGAGTTTGACCAGCTCATGAATGGGTCCGTTATCGACGTGCCGGATAGGTATTGGCAGACTATCGGCCAGGCGGATAGTGAGGTTTCTTACGCTCACTTGGACTATGCGGCTGGGAGAGCTGCAGTGCCATTTAGAGTGTACTAAACCCCGATGATTATCCAGAATGAGAACTGTACTGATATTTGATGAGCTGGATGAGGATTGGCATGCTTGAGTTGTATCTCGCATTGCATGGCCTTGATATGGCCAATAGCATTCATATCTTATACCGCATAGCCTTAGTACGGCTGATTGCATTCATGTACTCATCAGCATGATCTGCATTAATCTGACCTTGCATTTTGAGTACGTTCATATTACACACACACTTACACCACCCTCTAAGCTTTTTATAAGCTTATGCACGATTGATGCATGTAGGTGACGCCAAGACGCAACCATAGCCTTGCCGCAGTTGGAGTGTGTAGCCGAGCTTCTGGAGTTTTTATTACTTTCATTATATTGTATTTCTCTTTCATATGCATTATACTCAGAGATTTTTTTCATAGTGGATTTTGTGATAGTGTTCTTGTGGTTATTGTTTGTGGGTTATGCTTATACTGAATTAAAAAAAAATCAAATCGATGATTAGAAATCCTCCTTGTAGCATCCCAGGATCGGAACCTAGTGTATGGGTGGCGGGAGCCGAGAATGGGGTACTACGGAGGCTGTCAGCGCCGGATTCAGCGATCGAGAATTTTGTGATCTCGGTGTCCGAGTTCAGGGAGTGACAATAGGTCCCTTTCAGGTATAGGCATTGATCAATAAAGTGACTTGCATTTCCACAATAAGAGCAGGATTTTTAATCTTTTTGTTTTTATGATTCATTTCAACTAATTTGGCATTAGAAGCAATGGCAATAGCTTTCTCTATTCAGATATGTACGATAATGTTTTTCATGAAAATCTTATTTTTCTTGTGTTTCATCTTATTTTTGTATTCTTTTCAGGATGAAGAGAGTTTTTTTTTTTTTTTTTTTTTTTTTTTAAATTAGAACACATTCAAGAAAAATATCATCCATTTTCAATCCTTCAGATATAAGCCCATGCACTAAACTTTGATAATCAAGTATCTGATCGGATATAGGTTTATTATCGAATATAAAAAAAATTCGTAAAAGAGGAAATGACATTCTTTTTTGTACCAACTTCTTCTAAAACGTATTTCTTAGACAATGCCAACTAGATATCCTTGTCTCTTTCATATGTAGCGTACACGTTTTATAGTTCATTAGATAGAGAATTTAGAATGTACTTTTTGTAACAGTTTCTTTGTCGACTTCATATTGAAAGTATCAAATAGCACATATGATACTTTCAATGTATCTAAAGAAACTGTGAGTTTTTATTTACACATTTAAAAATGGTTTCCAGAAAATGGCTCGATTTTGGATAATTTGGTGGTCAGGTTTACTGTTATGTTTGTCATTGTTACAGATGTATAAATTAGTAGATCAACTTTAAGATTGTTGGAATTTTAGATATGTAAATCCATAATTATAAAAATTTAAAATTAAAAAAAATTGTAAAAGAAAATTAAAACGGAAATAGAAATTTGAGTAAATAAGAATAGGAGAACTTATTGGAATTTGATGCATGACAAACGTCACTCGGCTTAAAGTTGATTTGCCCTCCTTTGAACAATGTCCGTAGTGCAACAAGAACACCGGACAATCAACCTCCAGCATACCCTCAAATGTTATCCCGTCACACTAGCACACTCAATGTACAAAGACCCGAACCATCACTATATGTCTAACCCAAAGACAGATCCAGATGAACCGAAAAATAAAATAGATGTAGAAAGTTAGAGAGCCTGAGAGAGCCGAGTGATTGAATTGTTGTAAAATCAGAACCAGAGAAGTCCCTTTTATATACTTCAAGGGTCGCCTTAAATGGGTGTGTATGCACCCCTGCCAACAGACATGACTATTGAGTTTTTGAAAGAAAAAACTTTTCGTTTTCCATTTCTATTTGGAAATTCAAAAAGTAACTGTTTAGTCAATCATTGTAAAAAGAAAAATTGAAAATTTCAAAAGTAATAAAAAAACGTTTAGACCTAGCAAGTATACTCGCACATGCACCACACCTGCACCGCATAGTGCCACACCACGCCAAGTCGAAGGCCCGCCTCGGCACGCACGCATGTGGTTCATGGCATAGGTTGGGGTTGTTGGCTTGAAGGATCTTTCTCTATAACACAATAAAATAATATGAATTTTCGTGATTTTTAATGTAAGAGAAAGCCTCTATTTATAGCCAAGGATCTGTGTAGTTCGGCTGACCCAAGATTTAATTTGGCTAGTCGAACTTCAAAGATTACATTCCAATCAAAATATAAAAATCGTGAGATAAACTCTTTCAAATCTTCGGCTGGCCTAAGCCCAGGTTCGGCTGGACGAACACCCAATTTGGCTGGCCTAACTGGTCTGGATTCTAAATTTGTTCCATTGTTGGAAACTTGACGAAACTACCTTAGGCTAGCTGAAGTTAGGTTCGGCTGGCCGAACCCCACATTGGGCTGGCCGAACCTACTGTAAAAAAAATCTTTTAAGATTTGAAATTTGTTCGAATTTTATAGTGTTGGTCCAAGTATTTAAGCTGGCCGAACTGGACATCGGGCTGGCCTAACTAGAGTGTATTTAACATAAAATGTGATTCTAAATATGCATGAGTGAAATACACTTAACCTATGGTCCAACTAGGTTTATACAACCTGTAGGTTGACTCATACGAAGTGTGCTAAGCTTTGAATCATGAATGATCTTACATTGAGATGTTGAATCTTCTTTCCAGGTACTTGATCGAGTTGATAGCTTGTCTTCAGTCAAGCTTGCTATCGTAACTAGACTACGAAATTTGACAAACTAATATGTGCTTTAAGTATAAGCACTTACACTTTTCTCCCAACTTCTATGTCGAACGGCTTGGACGATGTCCGTGAAGTGTACGCCTTTGAACACGATACCGAATCGGATAGCGTAAGCACTAGGCCTGAGTCCTCAACAGAGCTATTGACTACGATGCCTCTACGACCTCGGGTTAAGAAGGTCAAGGGCTCGAAGACTACTACTCAACCCTAGGGTGCGAAGAGGACGACCCAAGCTCCTGTTACAAGGACGGCTGCTGGGCCAGTAGGTGTTCTAACCCGAGCACTAGGCCTGAGTCCTTGGGGGTTCGGTCTTGACCGAATCCTAAATGATCTGAATCCGAGTAGAATTCCAGATCCCGGACTCTGTGACCATTCACGCCCCTACTCCACTCGATATCCCCGGGGACCCGGCCGATGGGGATTAACCATCTTATCTGTGCCCTTCAATGTGGACTTCAATTCTCGATCCATCTGTTCATGTGGACGATGATTACGCACCTGAAGTTGGCCCCTAGTCAGATCATCCCGAACGCTTGGAGGTCATTGTTTGCTGCCTACATCATCTGACATCAACTCAAGAACAAAGAGCTGACACCAGATGAATTTATGTTCATCTACCAAGCCAAGCACTATCCGATAGAGCTGTGATGGTATTATTTTTTGACGAGGATGCATCGCAGTCTAGGCCTCATCGCCAGACTTTTGTTATCTAACAAGGATTAGAAAAGTAAATGATATTGGGCCTTATAATATGGGATGCGCCTGCAGCCGAGCTTGATAGTCTTCGAGTCAGAGTGCCCACCAAATTCTCCACTCCAGGTCAGATTTTTTGAGAGATCTTTATATATATACTATGCGCTCGAGCTCATGATAAGCTCTCATAAGGTTGAGCTGTGTGGGCCCCATTGTGATGCGTGTCGACCATCAACACCATACATTTGATGGGTCCCCTATAAATTATGGGATATCCTAAAAATCAGCCGTATACGGAACTCAAGTGGGCCATACCATCTAAAATCATGTGAAGACATGCCAAAAACATATTAAAGCACTTGGTGGGGCCCACCTGAAATTTGCATGCGTCTGAAACTGGGTCTGAACCCTCATCCAAGTGGGACACACATAATGGATGGGCTGGATTTGCAAACCACATCTCGGTGGGCCCAAAATATGATTATGAATGTTTTAATGGTGCACAACCCCTCTCAACTTCTGTATATGGTGTGGCCCACACAAGTAACGTATTGACTTGAATTTTGAGACCTAGGCCCATGATGGAATGGTGCATCTGACTGATGGGGTAGATGTTCGAAACACATCACGGTGGGGCCCACACAGCTCGACCTCATGGGACATTCCCATCAGCTCAAGTGCATAGTACCTTTTCCCATATATATATATATATATATTTGTAACATACCAAACTGACTTGTATTGCCCTACAGTTTACCCAAAGGGTCCGCCCGAGCTCTCCCCTTTCCTCCGAGCCCAAGTCGATTGGGCGAGGGTGCTAAAGGATGAGTCCAGCATCTGGCACTAGCTCATCACTCGAATTATCTCCACTAATCTGGACTTTGCAAATCTATCCCCTTCCCTTCCGCTCTCAATAAGTGCTCGTCTGTAACCTAAATTTCTGACATTGATGTTTTTCTGAGCTTTTATTATTATTATTATTATTATTATTATTATTATTATTATTATTATTATTATTAGCTTGTTAGTACACCCCACTATCAGTTCACACTTCACTGTTAGCCACCCCCACTAGGGATCGATACCAAGACCTCAATGTTGAAACGAGGTATCTTTCACTCAGTCTAACACTCGAGTTATGGATCAGGGTGTATATTTTTCTGAGCTGAGTTGTGCTATGTAGGTATGATCGAGCCCTCTAGAGTTAAGAAGAGGAAACAACCTCCACCCGTCATAGAGATGTTGTGGGTGAAGGTCACAACCCGGAATAACGGGAACCCCCTTACTGAGGCCAGGCCCAGCATCACCTCGTCCGAGCTCCCGAGGTGCCCCCAGCCGCTCCTTCTTTTCCACCCGGGTTGCAAAGGGAAGTGGTTGTTGAAACTGCTGCTCCTGCCATGTCAGATGTCAAGGGGGCAATCGAGGTGGTAGTAGAGGATATTCCCCCCTTATGCCTACGAAAGTCGACTATCTGGTCGGCAATAATGGTTCGCTAGTCAGGGGTGCTGATGCGCCTATGGTTGAACCCCAGGCCTTGGTCACCAGTAGCGTCGGTGAAGCTACTGGATTTGCACCTTTCCCTCCATATGTCGAGGTACTCCCACCCAGCCATTATATGTCTTGCTTGGTCGACTAGGCGGTGAAGCATGTTTCAGAATTCGAGATCACCAATTCCTCGCCTGCCGCCCTGAAGCCTTCCTAATTGATATTGCCTCAGTTTGCTATAGGGTAAGTTCTTTAGTTTATCTGAGCTGTTTCCCTTGATTCCAAACTATTTCCCTCGATTCCGAACTATTTTGTCCTTGTCCCTTCATTCAGACTGTTCCTATGCTCTTATTCACTTGAGAGAAGCTGGTGGAGCTGACTAAGAAGTGGGATGTTGCTGAAGTGGCTCTCCAAGAGAGGGCGGAGGAGAATGCAGCTTTTTAAAAGGGGAAAGCTGAGGCAGAAGTGCTTCTGAAGATCACTAGCAAGGAGTGAGATGCTATGAAGGCCCAGGTGGCGGAAGCTTGGGTGAAGGAGAGCTTAGTAATGGAGGAGCTCAGCGGGACCAAGTCCTACCTGGATGTGGCTAGAGCCGAGCTGACGAGGGTGAAGGCCCGCCTTGCCTCCGTTGAAGATGACGCCTCTAGATTGATGGTTAATCTGAAGCATTCGAAGATCGATGCTACATCGAAGATCATGAAGGATGTCAAGAGGGCTGTCGAGAAGGCTTTCGCTACATAATGGGCTGAGTTCGATGCCTCAACTACGTCGATTGGTGCTGCTGCTGTTGAGGAGTTTAAGTTCTCAACTGAAAGAACTGCTGAGGCTGAGAGCTTCTACCACTGTGGTTACGATGCTTGCTTAGAAGACGTCAAGCAGCTCCACCCGAGCCTCAACCTAGACGTGTTGGCCCGCGAGGAGATCACGATCGCCTTTCTTTTCTTTCTTTTCTTGGGAATTGTTTTAAATAATCACATTTTGGAGAATACTTTTAACTTACGTTTATGTACTTCAATTGATTTTGTGATTGATTGTCGTTGTGGAATGGTTGCTTGCATTGTTTCAGTTTTAATGTTGTTGATTATAGTTGACTAGCCGACCTCTTCTTTAAGGTTAGGTCGGTGGAGGGTTGCTTCCCTGCACTTGAGAGAAGGTCCTCCGTAGATTGTTTTGTTTTTAATGAGCTGACTCATTTTTTTAGGGTTGTTTCATTAAATGGGCTTCTCTCCCATGGGAGGCCTTTATAAAGTAGATGTGTATAAGGCATGTAGGGTCGAAAATTACCATGTCGAGGAATTCTTTTTATTAAAAAGTACATTCTTTACAAACAGGTGTCGACCTTTACAATTTTTCTATGAGTAGTAGATCTTTAGGTGCTCAGCATTCCACGAGTGCGGTAGTGGTCGACCCTCTCGGTTTTCAAGTCGGTATGAACTAGTCTTAGTTGAGCTGACTACTTGATAGGGTCCTTCCCAGGTCGGCCCCAGGGTCCCTACTCCAGGCTCCGCTGTGTTTTGGAACACCGTACGGAGGACGAGGTCTCCCTGTTGAAATCACCTTGTCTTGACCCTAAAATTGTAGAATCGGGCTACTTGTTGCTGCCAAGCTCGCGATTTAGAGCTTAGCGATATCCCTTACTTCCTAGAGGAGGTCGAGGCTTGCTGTCATCTGCTCGGTATTTAGGTCGACCTGATAGTATCGTACTCGTGCTGCAGGAAGCCCTATCTCGACTCGAACGACTGCCTCAGCTCCATAAGATAGGGAGAACGGAGTTTCTCCTATTGCATACCGAGCTGTCGTCTATATGTCCATAGCACAAATGGAAGTTCTTCGGCCCGGGCGCCTTTCTCCCTCTCTAATTTGGTCTTGAGATGGTTCTTTCTTATCTTATTTACCGCCTTGACCTACCCATTCGACTGAGGATGCCGAGGTGACGAGTAGGCATTCTGAATGTCGAGTCTTTAGTACATGCCTTTGAACCTTTCATTGTCAAGTTGCCTCCCATTATCTGATACAATAGTATGCGGAATCCTGAACTAAAAAATAATACTCTTCCAAATGAAGTCAGTTACCTTCTGCTCAGTAATTCTAGTGACGGGCTCGGCCTCTGCCCACTTTGTGAAATAATGAACTGACATGATTACATATCTGGTTTGCCCTTTGCCTTGGGGCAACAATCCAATGATGTCGATCCCCCACTGAGCGAACGACCAAGGTCCACTCATGGGGGTCAACTCTTCAGCAGGCTGCCTAGAGACGGCTGCGAACCTTTGACATTTGTTACACTTTTGGGCAAAATGTTTGGAGTCCTCTTGAATCGTCGGCCAAAAGTATCCTTGTTAGATGATCTTATGGGCCAAAGCTCAGCTACCAGAATGATTTTTACAGATTCCTTCATGAGTTTCTCGCACGACATATTCTCCCTCATCTGGCCAAAGACACCTCAAGTATGGCAAGGAGAACCCCTTCTTGTATAGAGTGTCTCCAATGATCACGTATCAAGCCGTTCTGAGCCTCAGACGTCGTGCTTCTAATTTGTCCTCAGGAAACTTGCCTTCTCGAATATATTCAACAATCAGATCCATCCAGCTCGGGATTGCATGCACTGGTTGAATGATTTCATGGCTAGTGTGGTCAATGCTCGGTTCATTGAGAAGCTCTATTGGGATGATCCTCAGAACATCTCCATCTGTTGCTGAGGCTAACTTTGCGAGGGCGTCGGCCCACGAGCTCTCAATCCTCGGGATCTGGGTAATATTGCACTTCTGAAGCTTACTGATAAGTTTTCGAGTTTCGCCTAGATAGGCTATCATTCTAGTTTCCTTTGCCTCATATTTCACTGATATTTGATTGATAACGAGTTGGGAGTCGCATCGAACGTCGAGAGTTCGGACCCCCATAATAACTGCTAGCCTGAGCCCTGCCAGCAATGCCTCGTACTCTGCTACATTGTTCAAAGCTCGAAAGCCGAGCCTTATAGCATACTGGATAGTTGTCGAGTCAGGGGCTACAAGGACAATCCCCACTCCTCGCTTCGAATTAACTGACCTGTCCACGTACATGGTCCACTTATTTGAAGTCATTGCTTTGGCATCCTCGATTGAGCAGTCAACCTGGAGAATCGTGATGTCCTGGTTTTGATTCTCCGAGGGGTTGGTGGGCGTATCTAAATTAGACGCTCTGACTACGTCGCCTTGAGTGGTGAACTCTATAATGAAATCGACCACTTCTTGGCCCTTGCTGGCGATTCTAGGTTAGTATTTGATGTCGAGCTCACTGAGCTCAATTGCCCACTTAGTCAGTCATCCTGACACCTTAGGCTTCCGAAGCACTTGGTGAAGAGGCTGGTCAGTAAGGACCACTATGGTGTGAGCTTGGAAGTAAGGGCGGAGACGCTAGGAGGAAATAATCAGGGCTAGAGCGAGCTTCTTTAGGCTCAGATATCTAGTCTTGGTAGGGACTAGTGCCTTGTTGACATAATACATCGGGTGCTGCTTCCCTTCGGATTCTCGAACAAGGGCCGAGCTCATGGCTGAAGACGACACCGCCAGGTAGAGCAACAATGGTTCCCCTTTTTCTGGCTTCGAGAGTAGTGGGGTGACCCTAGATATTGCTTCAACTGTTGGAACGCCTATTCACAGTCTGAGGTCCATTCCACCTTCTTATTACCCTTCAGCTATTGGAAGAAGGGGAGGCACTTGTTAGTTGCCCTGGAGACGAATCAACTAAGGGCAGCCACTCTCCCAGTGAGACACTGGATCTCTTTTAAAGTTTGAGATGACCCCATGTCCAGCAAGGCCTTGATTATGTCTGGATTCACCTCGATCCCTCTCTGGCTGACCCGGAAGCCTAGGAATTTTCCTGAGCTGAAGCCGAACGCGCACTTGGTCGGATTTAGCCTCATCTGGTATTTCCTTAGGATAGAGAAGGTCTCACCGAGATCAGTTATATGGTCGGCCGTCCTGATGCTTTTTATTAGCATGTTGTCGACATAGACTTCCATTGCTGACCGATCTGCTGGGCGAACATCTTATACATCAATCATTGATATGTTGCTCCCGCATTCTTTAGCCCAATGGGCATGACCTTGTAATTGTAAAGACCTTTATCTGTCACAAAGGTCATCTTTTGTTTGTCCTAGGGATGCATCACTATTTGGTTGTAACTCGAATATGCATTCATGAACGTAAGAAGCTCGTGCTCGGCTGTACTTGTTCACAACCCCAAGTGTAGGGTCGCGATGTAATAATAATCTCTATAAGATCGAGGTCAAATCCACATGGACTAATCTCGTATGTTTCTGAAAGTAACTAGAAATAGAACTAGAAGAAGATGTAAACCTAAATCTGAAATATTTGAGAGAGTGATTTTGAATAAGATAATTAAAACTTATAAATTTAAAGGTGGTAACTAGGGTTTCCAAGGATCCACTTGTTGCAATTGGGAGTCTACCTTACTTGATTCTAGAACACAACTGGAATCAGAGTCCTATCCTATCCAATTGGTAAGAAGAGATTTATTAAATCTCTGAACTTCTTATGGATCTAATCATCAATGGATGAGAGTTGTGAGGATTTGGAAGTGATTCCATCACCTAACCATGCCCAGGAGAAAAAGCAAACAACAAGATTTACCAATCCCACAACTAATCATAAGAGAATTGTGAAGGTTAGGAAGGATTTCATCATCCTACCATGCCCAAGGGATGATGGTGAACAACAGCATTTCCTAATTTCATAATCTCAATTCTGGAAAAGATGATATTTCAAGCTATCGCAGATCTATTGTAATTTGTCACAATAAACCATTAAAAACTAAAAATATTTCTTAATAATC